>CM055611.1:11292061-11892061 GCA_029379385.1 Quillaja saponaria | reverse complement strand
TTATTTTAAATTATTTAGATAAAGGGTTAAGAGGACTTACTTCTCAAGAAATATGTTTGGTGTAATTATGTATGATTAAGAAATCATGGAATTAATTTTGCAGTAATTAATATTAATAACATACGAATTTATGATTTTCAGCTCTGGAACGTACATAGAATATATCGACACCATCACAATCTAGATAGGATGATGAGCGAAATCTGTGAACCGAGTAAGTGAATTACGTGCACTTTGGTTGCCAAATAATTATGTGAAATAAATTATATGAATTTGAATAATTGATTGATGTTTGTTATTTATTATTGGTTGTGGTTGATAAGGGCCAACATAATGAGATTTTTCTAAGAAATGATTTTTTTCTCCAAAATTGAAATTCAGGTGCACTAAGATCTTCTGATTTGAATTTCTGAAATTTTCTAATTTTGATAAATGTTTTAAAAGTAGAGTATTCAGCCCCAGTGGAGTGGATTATGTATGGAGATTAATCTATTGTGCGGAAGAGTATATGCCTGGTGGGGGTGATACTATTGTGCGGTGCTGAGTTACTTGTTAGCCCTTTGCTTGCTTTGTAATGCTTTGATTGCTTTGTTTGAAATTGTGAACTTTGGATATTTGAATTGATTTATATATGTTGTGAAACATGTAAATCGTGATTTTATGAGAATTGCGTGTACTATTTAATTAAGATGTGAGTATTATTACTTGAGATTAAATAATAATATATGTGCTTTGATTGATGCTAGTACCATCAGGGTACGTTGTTTGCTTATTGAGTCCGTGGGTCTCACCCCTCTTTGTTAATATTTTTTTTAGTAGCAGGACTTTCAACATATAGCTTTGACGAGCTCGTGACGTACCGATAAAGTTTGGCAAAGTATTTTTCAGAATCTCATACTTGTAGCTAAAGGATGAAAATTTGCAGTTACAATTAGGATGTTGGGTTTCTATGAGTTATCTGTGTAAAAAATCAATTTATTACAGTTTATGGTGTTAAAAGAGCGGAGTTCCTTGGTTATGTTTTCTTTGTTGTTATTTAGTTGAATGTAATCAGGAATTTACATGTTAGCATTTTGGGCATATTCCATATTATGGAAAACTTTGTCAAAATTTTATGTTAACTTCTAATTTTAATAAATTTATTTTTAGTCAAAAGTTGCATTTTGTTTCTTTGTTTTAAAGTCAAGGTTACGGAGGTTTAGTAATCCAATTCCCTGGCTAGTCATGTCTCCGTGAAGGGTGTGATATTTTCAAAGCATATATGTTTTCAAATGGTTTAATAAAGAGAAATAACGGACGTCGTGGTCCAAATGATAATGATTATTATCTACAACTGACCAGCCAAATTTCTATTGAACCTTTGAAGAGTGACAGTGATTTCAACATATCAAAATTTAAAATTGTCCCACTATCAGATGTTAATGTAATTGAAAGTGATGAAAAACAATGTCGTAAGTTAATTATATGTATATATATGTCTATTACTATATAATTGTTAAGAGTTTATTTAGTAATTGAAGTTATATTGGTGTAGATGTTATTAAAGTTGTTTTGAGGGTTATGGATGCAAAAGTTATGAGTAAAAATTCCAATGGATCTCCTCTGTCACTTTGCAAAATTGTTATTGCTGATGATAGCTTATCAGTATTGAAGCTTACAATGTTTGATCGTTTAGTCCATAATGAATGTGAAGAAATTCGTGGCATGGTGAAGAATTCACCTATTATGTTAGCTACTAATGTTAGAAGAACAAACTTTCATGGTAATTTAATTTATTGTCATCATATTTTTCTTATAGAAAAAATCTATTTGTATTGTATTGTATTTATTTTATTTTATTTATAAAATGATATCTAATAGTCACTTATAAATATAAATGTAGGTTGCTTTAGCAATGATATCAGAAACGCGTGTATATGTTAATGAAGAAATTTGAGAAGTTCAACAATTGAGAGATTGATATTTCAGTATTTTATTTATGCTATTTTATTAATTCATTTTATAATTTTATTTGGTCGTGAATATGTTCTTTAATTCTACTATGTTTTAAAATTTCTGTTTTTGGTATTGGCATACAAGCATTGAAATGTCTTTCTGACATATTAAATAATTATTTTATTGGTCTAAAACTCATCCAAATGAGTTTAATGATCTAATTTTAAAGTCTAAAGAAATTGAAAATAATAATGAACGAATGGTGGTGCCTATGGAAATGCAGACAATATCTAAACTTTTTGAGCATGGTGTAAGTTCTACTTAAATCATATGTTGGAACCCGATTATCTAGCATATATTTTAGGATGTTGTACGCACACTATTATGATTATGTAAATCATGAATTTTCATGGGATAAGTTAAAATAAGATAATTATATATATATAGGTGATTAATAAAACGTTTATTCTTATTTTATAATGAGTTGGTGTGAATTTAGATGCCATTTTATAAAATTTTGTTGGAAATTATGTAAATTACATCTACACAAATAATTAGAAGTAGAATTAACTTACACTCCTTATTAATTAAAAAACCAATCATGCACCTAATATATTATTATTATAGCTTTGTCTTGTAGCCAAACCCATCAATCGACTTTGCTGGATATTTTTCTTTCCTTCTTTCTCTTGGCTAGCCTTGTTATCTCCTCTGTTCTTCCCACTTGCATCGCCAAGCTTCCTTAGATTTATAGTGTGAAATTCTCTTAGGTTAAGTAAGTTCAATGTATGAGTTACCCCTTTTCCCCTTCCTTTGTTTTAAGATACTATTTTGTTCCTCTTGTGCTGTGTATAATGCTGTATGTGCCAAGAAAATGGGTTCTGTTTTTGGTAAGGGTGTTATACTTTCTTGGCTGTGAACTTAAGGAATGCTAGGTGGGTATGTGTAGCCGTGGAATTCATGGGAGAAGGGTGACGGGTGAGATCGTTGGTGGCTGTGACAAGGATGAATTTATGCCCTGTTTTTTGATTGTGTAACCCCATTAAAATAGTGCAAACGGTAGTGTTTTTGCCTTGAGTGATCATGTCCTTGGTTGGTAGCTTCAAGTAGTTCATGGATGGGTAGAAGATGGACAACAAGCTACTGCCTTGAGTGTGCCGTGAGAATGGGTGCAAGCAAATTTTTTTATCATGTGATTTCAAGCTTTAACCGGATAAAAGTTGATAATATAAAATAAAATATTATTAAATTCTTAATTTAAGTATGTAAATGATAAATCCTTTAAGTTTAATTAGAAAAGTAGGCAATATACATTTTGTTGGTAAAATGGGTAACTAGAGAACATGAAAGTTGATTAAAATAGTTCTTAAATAAATAATTGAAGGATAGGTGCAAGTAAATGGATAAATTATATATAATTTCTTGATGTATTTATAATTAGTAGAATTGGAAGTTAAGATTCAAACATGTAAATTAAGATTAGCATGACGAAATCTACCAAATTTTAGATAATTTAAGGTTCAATGTTGCAAATATGTATAAGTGTAATCAAGAAGTTTAAGTAATTAGGATTTATTGATTAAATTATTAAGTAGAAAATTGTGATAATGAAGTTAATAAACTAAGCAGTATATATGAATTGGTGATTTTCAGCTCTGGAGTGTACGGAGGATAATTTGATAACCTCGCAGGCTAGGCGAACTGACGAACCCCATCTTTGAGCCTTGTGAGTGAATTACGTGTCTTGTGGTTATCGAATTATTATGTGCAACTATGTGTATATTGGAATTGATGTGTTATGTTAAGAAATATGCAAGTATATTATTTCAGCGATTTAATTGAAAGTATGATTGCTTGATATTGAGTGTGGTTGATAAGAGGCAACAAACTGAAATTTTTTGAGAATGATTTTTTTTATTCTTATTTTTGAAATTAAAATTCAGGTGCACCTAGAATATTCAGATTTGATATGAGTTATTCTGATTTTGACAATTATCTTAAAAATATATGGAGTGCTCATCGCCGGTGGTATGGATTGTATACAGAGAATTAACTTGTTATGCGAGCACGTAAATACCCGGTAGGAGGAGATGCTGTTGTGCAGGGCTGAGTTACTCGTTGGCCCTTTGTTTGTTTAATTCGTTATGTGTTCAATTGTTTGTTTGTTTGTATGGTTTAATTAATATGTTGAAATTTGTGAACTACGTATATTAGGATCGTATCATAATCATGATTGCATACGTTTGTAAGTAAATATAAATATGATTTTAAGCTATTAATTATGTGTTGTATGATGCTGGTACCCTCAGGATACATGGTTTACCATTAGCCGTGACAGAATTTGCTACCTGCCAACTCTGTTGTAGCAAGATATATCTCAAAAATCGCACACTTGGAGCTTAAAGGACAACACTTGTAGTCACTTTAGGTGTTATGCATTATTGTTAGATATATATTGAATTCACCATGTGATTCCATGTTTTGTTAGGAGCAGAGCTCTTTTGTATATTTTGATACTATGTTTACTGTTGACTTGGTAAACAAGTTGTTTATATGTATTATGGGCAAGTTCCATCTTATGGGGAATCACTGCCGATATTTTCAGTAATCGTTTTATGTTTAATAGTCGAGTCCGAATTTTATTTGAATTCAGTAATATTTTAGTAGTTTTAACTGTAATGTTTTATAAGTTAAAGATGCATAGTTCTTGAGTATTTAGGATTATAGGGGTATAGTTACCCATTCCTATAGCCAGTCATACTTATATGTGAGGGTGTGACATCATATGAATATTTACTCTCAATATTACTAATTTATATGTTTCTTTCATTTTATATATGTTCCGATAGATGCATTTGATTATCATTTGTTTGAGTGATTTAGGTTGATGACCACTTTATCATAGTTGGTATCAAACCAAATGGACTTACTCAAAAAGTGTAGTACTCTCTACATGTGATAATTGTGGAAGAAGTATTACTGATGGATTGAAATCTCTTTTCTATTGTCTACAATGTGTTAAGAGTAATTGTATTTCAGTACCTAGGTATCAATAGTTTGTTAATGATTGATTATAATCTTAATCAATAATGGATTTGTGTATACAATGACATATGATTTTATATATATATTTTTTGTAGATGTATTCTTCGAGTTTAGTTATTTGATCATACTAGTTTAATAAACTCAACTTTGTTTGGATCTATAGCTGAAAAAGTTATTGAAAAATCTGCATCTGAAATTGTGGAATGGTCTAATGAGGTATGATTGAGGTTAGTTAATTATATTATCAAATAATATTATTATCAGTCTATACTATTTGGTAAATTAATTAAATGATATTTGTTATAATACATAATTTTAATCATACAATTATTTTTTTAATATAGAATTTAAATATTGTATTTAAATTATTCTTTTGTTATTATAGGATTGTGACAATATTATACAAGAAATGATAAGAAATGCTGAAATGAAGAAATATCAAGCAAATATTGTTTTGGTTAGTTCTATGGCTTCAACATCGAAGACATTCATGCATTGAAATGTGAAAGATGTTATAGATGTGTAATTATGTTTAAAGCTAATACTATGCAATCAGCTTAATTAGTATAATTTGAAATGTAATAATTAGTAAATCTATACTTTTGAAAAAATTAAGAATGTGTTTCGTGTCTAAGAAAAAACAAAATTGTTTGTTTTTATGTATGCATAAATTCTGTTACCTTTTTTAAAGAATATTTGTTAAAATAGAAGAGAGAAAAATTAAAAAGTTTATTATCCCACAATTTTAATCAGTATGAAAAATATTTAATCTTTAAACAAATTAATTAAATTATGTGAAAAACCCATATTTATACAAATGGAATTAGTGTTTATATATGAAATCAATAAATTTGTCCAATTATTAAAAAAATATGTACATTTGTTAGAAATTAAAATGCCTTATTGTTATAACCCCATAAAGAAAAAATTGAGTTTTAAGGCACTATGTGTAAACTTTCATTATAAAATAACCAAATTAATTAAATAATAATAATAATAATAATACAATGGAACATGTTGTAACTTATAGCTTAACATATGCCTTAGGATGCTTGTATGTAATTTATTTTGAGCAAGAAAAATTAAAATAAATGAATATGTATAATCATGTGATTAGAGAATTTATTTCCATCACCTTATTGATCAATTTGGAATTAGATTTCACTTTACATAAAAGGTAGTAGTAAGTAAATCTAGTATGTGTATTTAATATATTAGGCAATAATAATGGTAATGAATACATATGTATATACATGTAGAATTAGATCCAATACCACAAATATTTTAAAATTTGACCCTTGACTTGAATTCTCTTTTTCTCTTTTTCTTTTCTCTCTCCCTTGCCTTATTTGTTGTGTGGCCAGTATTGCTCTTTATATTTTGCTGCACCACCTTTGTCTTTTGGCAATTGGTTTTCCCCTATTTTCCCGATTGTTCTAGCCCCTCCTTCTCCATTCTGTTTTCTCTTATTTGGCCATGAAAGCTCCTTCCAGTAGTTAGTAATTCCTCTTTCTTTTGTAGCTTGGTTTGTCCTTATCATATGAAGTTTAGCCATGGCAAACTGTGTAAGTCATGGAGCAGTGACATCACGATTACTGGACGTAGCGAACAGAGTTTTTCTCCTTCCATATTATGATATTTGTCTACTTTTTCCTTTGCTGTTGGGTGGTCCTTTTTCAGCTCTGAAATTTTAGATTGTTGCAGCCTTGGAACTACCTTGAATCCTCTATTTCAGTTCCCTTGCTGCCCTGTTTTGTTTCTAGTTCCAACAGTGAGAGAGAGATCTTGGTAGCTAACTCTTTTCCTTTCCTTCTGTGCTTCCTTGGTGGTGAGTTCTTAGCTTGCCGTGGGTGTTGTTTTGGTGGCATGAAGGCAGCTGGTGAGATGGTTCCTGCAGCCGTTGGTGTTGAAAGAGTAGACGAGCCTTCTCCAATTTCTGCACTCCATCGCTATGCTTTATTCTTCCTCGTAAGTCTTGGCAAGATTCCTGGTTTTCTTTTGTTCAAGCCAAATTCAAGGTAACAATTTCTCCTCCTTTTTCCTTCCTCTTGATTATGTGCATCTTTTTTTTCTTTTGTTGGGTGTCCTTATAGTTGAAGGTAGCTGCCCTGTTTTGGAGGACAGCTATGGGAACCAAGTCCTATGATTTGATTCAGCTAAACCATCACATTCTTTGGGGTTGCACTCAAACCAATGGCTAAAAGCTTTATTAATTCAAAAAGAAGCCAAAGTTTACAGAACAAGTGTTTACTGTTTATATTAAATTTTTAAGACAAGATCCTAATAACAGCTAATATGGATTGTTAATGTAAATGACATATAATTGACCAAACAATATAACTTTGAAACTATAAGACCCGAATAAAGTTAGGACAATTTATTAACCGAACCCAAAACACATGTTAAAAGCCAACTTAGCTGGAAATAAGAGATGCATTGTATTGCTTGAACAATGATGCTACAGTGATTATGAACATTAACAACCCAACAAACTCAGTCTAACTTACATGCTTCATTTTTTATTAAATCCATCTATTTGGCCATGAAATGTAGATAGATCTTCCAGTTGAAAAATGGACGTGTGCTATATTCTCTAGTAACTCCAGTACATGTGCATTAGCACTTATCTTCTTAAGAACCTTGTATGGACCCACACTTTTGGAATGAAAATTTCTGATATTGAACCTTTGGATAATGTTATAGCAGAATACTTACCATTACCATATCTACTTTATTAAAATTTGTTGTGTAATTATAAGGTATAACATAATTTATTATATATATATATATATATATACTTTTAACCATGGATGGATTTTAGCCACAAATCATGACATGTGCTTTATTAATTCATTATTTTACTAAGTCCATGCCTTTACGTCTTTGCCTATTCCATTATTCTATTTGCCTTTCCTTTTCTCTGTGTGGCTGATTTTAAAGCCTCCAATTCCTCCTCTACCACCTTGTTATGTTTCTTTTTTCTTGTTTCATTCTCTTCCATTCTGCCTTGTGAATTGGCTTGCAACTGAGTTTGGTTTGTGCTTCTAGCAGCCAAGATCCTAATTCTCTCTCTTTCTACTTACTTGGTCCACATCAATCCTTCTATTTTAGTCTTAGCAACTCTGTTTTTGGGTGGTCACAGCCAAGGGCTTCAGCTCTTCAGTCTTGTCTTGCTGTGCAGCTCAATTTCTCCTCCTTACGTTCTTGTCATTCGTGTGGGAGAGCTAAAGTCAGGTCTTGGCAACAACAGTTGTGGCTCATAACAGCTGCGGACTTATCATTAGCCATGCCTAGTTTTCAGCCTTCTTGTGGCTGAACTTGGGAGGAGTTCTATTGCAGCTCATGGCGGCAGTTTAGAGGTGGATTCAAGCTGCTCTAAACAGCAGCCATACTCTCTAGTTTAGCCTCCACTCTATTTTTGTTGGACAACCAAAGTTATGCTTGTTAGGAGGGAAAGAGAAGAAGTAACATTGGCAGCAACAAGGAACCTCCTAATCCATGGACCATTCCTCCCTTCAGCCATGGATTATCCTTGTGGCATTGGCTGCTGTTGGAGTTAAGGCAGCAAGGTGACAACAGTTTCCTTCTTGTTTTGAATCCTTGCCTTGGTTCAGGTAGTTTTATTTTCGAGTTCAAGTAATCTAGTTGAAATTTCTTTTAAGTTAATCTCTTGACTGGTTGTATTATTTAAAGGATTGCACATACGGATGTGGGAAGGAGGAATTAAGGGTTAAAAATGATGGAAAATTAGTTATATTAACATTGAATTGTAAAGTCTAGGCCTTTGAATTATTTAAAATAACCAACTTTGAATGTAATAATTCGAATACGAGCAATGTTAAATTGAGAAAGTTGTGTTGGTCAATTGGGACATATATATTTATATATATACACACATGCATGAACTAGAGGAAAGCATGCCCTCAAGATAGTTGTAAAAATGCCTAAATGAAACTAATTGTAATGGAATGAATGGAACTTGGTGGATTTAATTTCTTGTTGGTTGGTTGTTGTGGAATTTGAATAAAAAGTTCATAACAAGAGCAAAGGGTTGGTTGACGTGTTGAGCTCAGGAATTAATGGAAGTGAGTAATGTCATGAACAAAGGAGATTAAGTGGTTTTGAAGGGTGCAGGGGCAGGGGGCAGATTTCGTGGGTAACAGAAATTTGGTATTTTGAGTGTCTTCGAGGAAGAATTAAATTAAGAGTTCAAAAGATAAAATGTATCTTATAGTCTTGAAATGTTGTCTACAAAATTTCCTAGCTTGATTCCAAGTATGTTGTTAGTTAGAGCTGTTAGACTGTGGCTACGTCATGCAGGATTTTAGTGAACCTGTTTTAGTATAACTGACTTCGGAAGTTTTTAAAGGTTGAATTAGAAATAGAGTTACGAATATGGAATGTTCTCAATATCTTGATAAGAAAAACTGCAAATTTTAGTAATTTAATTCCCTAGTATGAATTTTTTTTTCGTAAGTCTTAGAGTCTGACAATGACAAATAGGAAATTGTGCAGTGCCTTATTTTTGGTTCATGTAAAAAATTGAGTGGGTTTAATACTGATTTTAGGAAAAATTTCTGAATAATAAAGATATATATACTTGTCTATTAATAAACCCAACAAACGGAATTAGATTTTGTTTTTCCTAGAGAAATTTATGTTCAATTAACTAAGATAAGGTCAGAGTTGTCAAAATTCTGCATTTTGCAGAATTTGATGCAACTTCAAAGAATAAACTGTATTGATATACAAATCTAAAAATTATAAATAATTTACTAATATAAATCTACACGTGTCTAGTATTTAATAAATTTATGAAACTGGATTTAGAATTTCTTAGAGGAAGATATGACCTTTATAATGAACACTAGTCCAAATCTCAAGTTTGGACAGTTTTAACATCTCTAACTTACTAAGTGCTTTCTATCTTTTTTAATGGTTTCTTCTACCCTATGCATTATTAACCTTATCATATATAGTACAATCCATACTACTTGACGTGCAATAGCTTAATATATAACTTTCATAAGAGACCTATATAAGTTGGTATATATATAAGCTTAGTAATTAAAATATTATAACGATAATGTTTATGAACTGAGTATTATTTAGAATTATGAATTTCAATTCCGAACCCTTTTATGGGTTTGATGACATACGTGATCCTAGGATAAAGTGACAAACAATATTTGTAAACTGGTGAGTGGTCAATTGCTGCTTTTAGAGGCTAGATTATTGTATGTGATTATATGTGCACTTGAATATATGTGATATATAGAAAATAAGCAAGTACAATATTCCAGTGATGTATTTGAAATTATGTTTGTTTAATATTGGTTGTGGTTGATAAGGGCCAACAAAATAAGGTTTTTTCCTGAAAAATGATTTTATATCTGAAATTAAAAATCTAGATGCACATAGGATATTCTAACTTAAAATCATGAGAAATTCTGATTCTGGTAAATATATATATTTTTTTAAATTAAGTGCCTAGCTCCGGTGGGATGGATTATGTACAGAGATTAATCTGTTGTGTGCGGGCGCCTAAACGCCCTGGCAGGGGGTGATATTGTTATGTGGGGCTGGGTTACTCGTTGGCCTTTTGATTATTTTGTTTTATATCATTGCTTTGATAAATTTGTGACCTTATGTATCATGTAAATTGTGAATTTATGACGATTACAACGTATGCGTATAGTGTGAATTAAGATATGAAAAATATTACACGATGTTATTGCATATGTTGCTTGCTTGTGTTGTGCGATGCTAATACCCTTTGAGTTCAATTTTTCACTCACGGAGTCAGCATGACTCACTTTTCTCTTGTAGTTATGTTTTTTTTTAGTAGTAGGACCTCAAAGGAAATTAACCACTAAGACGAGATTTTTGCTGAGGATTTAATGACAAGGTATTCCTCGGAATCTCATACTTGGAGTCAAAAATGAAAGTTTGTAGTCACACTAGAATTGTGGAGTGTCTAATTTCGTATGATTAAGAGTCTAGTTATTTGTCTTGTTTATGATGTGGATGGAGCGGAGCTCCTTGCTATCTTTATGTTATTGTTGTGTGAAATCATGAGCATATGCATTTTTATTTTGAGACATGTTCCATATTGCAGGGGACCTATGCCAAAATTTTCAGTAACTTCTTAATTTATTTAGGAAATAAACTTTTACAATGAACTTCAATTTTAGAAAATCTACTTTTATTCTTTAGTTAGGTCATGAGTCAGGTTTGTTACTTTGTTTCGAAGTCAGGGTTATGGTGGATTGGTTACCCAGTCCTCAGGCCAGTCATGCCTTTATAAGGGGTGTGACATCTCAATGTTGAAAGTATTAACAACAAATGCACAACTCTGTTTATTATTGCTTAAGTATATGAAGTTGGTTGTTGCTTGTGAACCATTCATGAGCAAAGCAGCCATGTTATAAGCAAGGGCTGCTTCTTCAGTTATATCAAATGTACCAAGCCAAACCCTTCCTTTAGTTGTAACATTTCTAATTTCAGCAGCATACCGATCCTAATGCCGTCTTCTCATGCTAAGAAATTGTCCTGGCTTCAATAATCTTCTTCCTCTACGTTTCATCTTATTTGATTGAAAAGTATGTGCATAACATCGATTTTGTTATAACCTGATATTACGACGTTAGGAATATTTGATGTAATAACGTCAAGATTTAGGTAATGTAAAATTTTTAATTATACAAATAAATAAGTATCAATATGTATGTGAGAGATGGTAGTAAATAACATGAGTATAGAAAGGTGTAAATTAATAAATAATGTAAACTAAAGTAAATAAATAAATAAATAAATAAAAATAAATTATATACACAGTTAAGACAAAACTAATTTGATTTAGAGCTCGATATTATAGTATGAAATTTTTATAAGAAAAATAAATGGTAAAACACATGTGGGAATAAAATAAACATTTATACCAGTATATGTATATACACACAAATTAAAGAATAAACATACACCAATCATTTTTTTTTTTTTGGTGATTTTGACTTTGTTTTTTTTTTTTTTTTTTTTTTTTTTTTCTCCTTTTCCTTCTATTTTTGGCCGATTTTCCCTTTTTTATTTGTTGTTCACCGCCTTCTGTTTTTCCTCCCCTGTTTCTAGAGGTACTTAGAGCTTTCTTAACTTCAGCCGAGACTTTGAAGCTTTCTACCTTTCCTGGCCATGTATGAGTTTTACCTAGTGTTGGGAAGGTTGTAAATTTCACCATACTAGCCTTCCTTTTTACACCCAAACTCAACTCTTTTCTAGCCCCAATCTTGGAGTAGTCATCGCCTTTGTTATGCTCAGCAACTATGAGCTTTCATCTTCTCGTATGCTGGTTGATATAAAGGAAGTTAAGGGTAGTGTTGTGTTATGCTCTGGAGGTTAGGCAACAAGGAAGTTAGAGTTCTAGGTGGCTTGGTCAGTGAGGTTCAATTGGCCGAGGGAGTCCTTCTTCTTAGGTGTGGGTTGAAGTTTTTACCAAGCTATATGGTTTGGTGGTGTGGCAGCCACTATGATGCCCTGTTTTGAGATTAGGCATGAGGTAAGTGGAGAGGCAATAAATCAAAACAGTTGAAGTGAAATTTATAGTGTTGTTTAGTTTAAGTCTTGATGGAAATTGAATAATTAGTTGATGTGAAATTAATACTTATAATGAGAATAAGATAAGAATTGGAATTCTTGGAATGTACATATATGAAAATGATGCATTCAAGATGTTTGATATAATGTTTACAAGAAAACTAGTTATAAATTGAGTGGGCTCAAGACTAATTTTAGAAAAAATCTCTGAATAAGAAAGATAGATATACTTGTATATTAACAAATCCAACAAATGGAATTTGATTTCCTTTTTCCTTGAGAAAGTTATGTTAAATTAACTAAGGTAAGGTCAGAGTTGTTAAAATCCTACATTTGTAGAATTTGATATAACTTCAAAGAATAAATTGTATTGATATACAAATCTAAAAATTACAAATGATATAGCCATTATAAAGCTATATGTGTCTAGTATTTAATAAATTTCACGAAACTAGATTTGGAATTTCGTATAGGAAGATAAAACTGTTAAAGTAAACACTGATCCAAATCCCAAGTTTAAATAGTTTCAACATCTTTAACCCACTCTTGTTTTCTAACTTTTCTAATAGTTTCTTTCTACCTTATGCATTATCAACACATATAAAATATTTTGTTCACTAACAACCTTACCATATAAAGTACAATTTATACTACTTGACATATAATAGTCTAATAGAAGCACTTTCATAAATAAACCTATATAAGTTGATATATAAGCTTAGTAATAAAAGGTTATAACAATAACATTGATGAACTAAGTATTTTTTGGAAATATGAATTTCAATTCCGGATCCTAATATGGACCTAGTGAGATACGCGAAGGTGAGTGGTTAATTGTTGTCCTTGGGGATAGATTATTATGTGTAATTATATGTGCACTTTGAATATACGTGATATATATATTATATATATATATTATATATATGAAAAATGAGCAAGCACAATGTTTCAGTGATTTATTTGAATTATGGTTGTTTGATATTGGTTGTAGTTGATTAGGGCCAACAAAGTAAGATTTTTATGAAAAATGATTTTTTTTTTAATCTCTGTAATTAAAATCTAAGTGTATCTAGGAGATTCTAATTTGAAATCCTGAAATGTTTTGATTTTGATAATTGTTTTTTTTTATTTGAGTGCTCAGTCATGTTGGGATGGATAATGCATGGAGATTAATTTGTTGTGCGGGCGTGTAAATGCCTGGCAGATAATGATACTGTTATACGGGACTGGGTTACTCGTTAGCCCTTTGTTTGCTTTGTATATTGTGATTGCGTTCATTAGTTTGTGAACTTGTGTATTGTATGAGTTATGAATTTATGACAATTACAAAAATATACGTGTATTCTGAATTAAATCGTAATGTTACTATATATATTATATACTTGTGTTGAGTGATGATACCATTTGGGACACAATTTTTCACTCACGGAGTCTGTAGGACTCATTCATCTTTTGTGGATATTTTTTTTAAGTAACATGACCTCAAAGAAAGTTAACCACTAATATGAGGTTTTGCTTAGCATTTGACGATAAGGTATTTCTCGGAATCTTATACTTGGAGTTAAGGATAAAAGTTTGTAGCCACATTAAAACTGAGTGTCAAATTTGGTATGATGTAATATTCTAGTATTTGTCTTGTTGATGATGTGAATGGAGTGAAGCTCTTTATTGTTTTTGTGTTATTGTTGTGTAAGAACAAGAGTTTATAGAATTGTACTTTAAGACATGTTCCATATTGCAAGGAACTTCTGTCAAAATTTTCAGTAAGTTGTGATTTGTTTTAGTCAACAAACTTTTAATGTTAACTTTTGTGTTTATAAGTTCTTGGTTTAATTCACTGGTTAGTTAAGGGTCATGGTCGTTCCTTTATTTGATTCAAGGTTACGGAGGTTTGGTTACCATTTCTTCGGCCAGTCATGCCTCCATGAGTGGTGTGTCAGATTTAGAGTAACCCCTTCTTGTTCTTCACTTGTTTCACATCCTTTAGAACCCATGTTTAAGTTTGTAAGGAATGACATTGTTAGGAGAGAAATAATGAAATTGTATGTTGAATTAAGTAAGGAAAAATGATGTAGTAGCTAGGAGCTCAAATAGTTTTCACTGTGACAGATTTTAAGATGGTATGTGATTGTAGAAAAAGTTATAAAAGTTAAGGTTTAGTTTTTGGAACAGATGTCAGAAGTTATGTTTAAGCTGTCAAAAAATTATTTGATGAAGGAGACAATGAAATGATAGTGTGGATATCAATCTTCATAATAAAATCTTTCCTCTCTCACTTATTTTCAAAATTATTATTCTTTTTGAAATTTAAATTTATAAATACTAATAAATATAAGAAAATGTTATAAAAATTAAATAATAACAAATTAATTTGAAAAGATCAAGATATTTAGTTCAATTAAACCAATACATCAAGGAAAAAGTATAGTTTAATTTTAGGCTTGATAAATCATAATATATACATTTTAATACATCATATGAAAAAAAATAAATAAAAAAAGTCATTCAAGTTTGTATTAATATTACTAAAATTATAGAAAAATACAATGAAATTAAATATTGAACTAAGTAAAGAAAAGTAATACAAGAGGAATTCAAATAGTTTTCATTATAGGATAGTTTATAATAGTGGGGCATTACAGAAAAAGGTTAAAAAAATTAAGAAGGTTTATGGTTTTGAGTAGATGTCATTGTCAAAAGTTATTTGGAAACTATTAAAGAATTCTTTAATGGAGGAGACAATAAATTGACATTATGGATATCAATATTTACAATACCACATTTCCAATCTCATATACTTTGAAAAATGTAATAACAAAATTAATTTGAAAAAAGTCAAAATTTTTTATTTTTTACAAGTTAATCAAACTATTACGTTAAGAAAAGTATAGTTTATTTTTTAACTTAATAAGTCATAATAGTTTTCTTTTAATACATCATATGAAAATAAAGTATATCTTTCAACTTTGTATTATGATTATCAAACTATAAAGAACAATTAATTATAACAATTATATTTTTCTTTAACATAAACGTTTATCTTGTCCAAATAATTATTTGAAGAATAATCAGTGGAGAATAAATGAACAATTTGCGCATGTACATAGTGGGAAACATCAATAAAAGACTAGAAATGCATTACAATGAGAGACCCAGATTGACTAGCCTAATGGTGTGTTTGTAGAGCGTAAGATTTCTAGCTGCCTATTAATCTGTTGTTGCTCTCTATATCATGGGAGACATCAATACAAGACTAAAAATATATTACAATAAGAAACCCTAATCGACTAGCTTAATGGTGTGTTCACAGAGCATAAGATTTATATCTGCCTTGATTAACCTCTTGTTGCTCTCTATTTGATTGCTTTCATGTATGTGTTTCAGCTACCAAATCATAATTTGAAAAATATACTTCTTAATAGATTAGGTGCCTGTTTCAAAATAAATACCATAAACCAATAATTATGCTTAATAAAAAAAAATAGCAATAAGACAAATATTTAACTTTAAAACAAACTATTATATATAACAAAGAAAAAATCACAAGTTAGAGGGTTCCTTTCAGTCAAAGTATAAGAAACTTAATATTCAATATGTCTTTCGCATCATTTAGTCATTTACTAGGTATTTTTGATAATATTCACACAGTAATTGAATGAATGAGTCAGAAACTAATTGAATTATACTACCACTCATGATTAGACTGAAGAGAACCTTCCCACTCTATTTTAATAAAATACTTATTGCTTCCTCATTTCAACCTTATCCACGCTTTGGTTTAGAGGGCCAAACAAATAGCAATCAAATAGAATGAGAATTTTTATAGTGAGAACATGTATATATCTATATATAGAAGAGTGAGTGAGTGAGTGTGCAGAAGGGCTTATGTGAATTTTTATTGCTAAATTTTAAACTCAAATAAATAAAGCAATTACATGCTCATTTCAACACAAAAAAGAGGATTCTTTATTTCTGCTATCATTATCCAGTTTAAAACCATGCTTTGAAAATATTTTAGATATATATATCTATATATATGTACCTACCAACTTAAAAAGCAACTAACAGATTAGTGTTTAAATAAGTATCGATTAAGAGTTAAGTTGATGTTTAAAAAATAGTGTCCTCAATCATGTAAATAGTTCATTAAATCATTTATTTATATTCTCAATTGTAACAATATCATTTTATTTTTTCATTTGTTTTCTTATTCTACTTTATTAGTACACATATTATTTAAAGTTGAATTCTATTATATATATAATATACAATGTGAATAAGCCTACTATTTAAACTTGATTTGAATTATGTATACAATATTTATTATTGTCTTAGTCCTTTCTCCCTTAAAATATTTAAAAATAGGAGAATAAGAGGAAGAGAGAGAAGAAGAGAAATTTGGAGTTGGGGGCCATATTTTGATGTTAGAATTGAGAATACAAAGATTACAACATAATAATGCATACAACTTTATAAATACTCACTCTTATGCAATTAAAATTTTCCTTTTTAGCTTACCAAATATTATGGGGGTAATAGAGTAGATCTCTCATCAAATAGGATATTGACACCTCATCTTTCATCATATCATGACACGTCATTAAATCGTCTATTAAATTTAGAAGGCCAATTGGAAATTGCTTACTCATTTTCAATTAATGGAGTTGCAATCAACTAGAGATGTATGTGAATGTGATTTTTGTTTTTCTATGAATATGAATATTCCATTGTGAAATTTGACCATTAAATTGATTGTGATCAATTTGTATGCTTTTTGTATATGTTTTGTGATGGACATTATTTTATGTTTGAATTTAGGGGATTACACGAATCCAATGGAATATATACATTTACTTTTTCAATGAAGCTTTCTAAAGCATACTATTTTAAATAAATTTGTTATTAATTAAAATATTAAATTAGATAAAAGTCATAAATATATGATTTCTTTTGCAGATACCTCCTAGGAGTTAATATTATTATTTATAATCTTCATCTTTTATGTCTGTCATGACCACTGACTTAAGTGTTATAGGTATGTGTACCACTCAACATACCTACAAAGACATTTTAAAATTTGGTACTTACAACCCTGGATTCACATTGAATCTTTTTTATACATTTAAAATTATTATTTGTATAAATATATTAATGCAACCCTAAGATATTTTCCCATAACCTAAAGTTCCAAACTTTTCCATTTCTCTTTTATCAAAGACCCAAAAAGAAAAAGAATACTAGGACCATCCGTGAGTTATAGATCATTTATGAGATGAGCAAAAATAATTATTTTTTTATCACCGCATTATACATGTGAAAAAAAAAATATATATTTTTAAACTCACATATGTCAGTTTTATTCAAAATATTAATAATGTTAACATATATGTAGATATTCTAAATTTTTTTAAAAAATTTGTAATCAAATTGATAAAATTATGATATTTTAAGGAGGCAGCTACCATTTTGCTACTTCTTTTTTCCTTATATACAATAAGCCTTGTTAGTTAGTCTCCACGCACATGAAAAAAATTTTAAAAAAATAATAGTACTCAACTATTTGCTTGCAGTTTAGTAATTATTCAAGTGATTGGATACATCTTTTTCTATTTTTTGGTGATGGGCTTCATACGAATTACAATGAAATGTTATATAGTAAAAGGACTTGTCATCAAGTAGTCTATTTGGGTAGCTTTTTTTTGTTGCTCTAAATTGTGTATTCACATTATATTTTCAACCCTTTTAGCGATAATTTTATTGTTTAATGATCTTTAATTAATTTTTTTTAATGATAAAACTGTTATGTACTCTATTTTACAAAAAGCATTAGTTGGATTCAAAAAACTCATGAAATAAAACTAGTAAAAAAAACAAAAACATGTGTCACTCACAATAGATTAAATAATTTAATTTAGTCTAGATATTTGATTAAAAAAACTATAGAAAAAAAAATATTATGTTGATAATCTAATTTGATATCACTTTTTTTTTGGGTAAATTCTATATTCTCCACAATATATATATATATATTTATTTATATGCAAAGCGACTGTTAATATTAGGAGTTAGATGGAAATGTGTATGATATATACTTTTGTGGCTAAAATGAAAATACAAAAAGTGTGATTAAAAAGCCATTTTGACTAAATTAAAGTTTAATGATAACTGTATATCAAGATCTGTTTGTATTGAAATTCTACATTGTTATCTATCCACAAACTCAACTTTATTAGATACCATCTATATATTTTATCATGTTTGGTTTTTTATTTTTATTTTTTTTCCTAATAATAAGCCTATTATATACTTTATTTTACAAAAAAACATTTGTTGGATTCGATAAATTTATGAAATAAAATTAGTAAAAAAAAAAATATGTCGCTCACAATAGATTAAATAATTTCATTTAGTTTAGATATTCGATTAAAAAAACTACAGAAGAAACAAATTAATAAATATTATGTTGATAACCTAATTTGATATCATTTATATTTTGTTTTTGTAAGTTGTATATTCTCCACAATGTATATATGTGAAGTCACTATTAATATTAGGACTAAGGTGGAAACATGTATGATGTTTACTTTTGTGGCTAAAATGAAAAATGCAAAAAGTCTATTGTAAAAGCCATTTTGACCATTATATCTCAAGATATTTTTATATTGAAGTTCTACAATGTTATCCACTCACAAATTCAGCTTCTTTAGATACCATCTATATATAAATGACAATAACTCATATAAAAAATATAAAAACATACATATGGAGCCAGGATAATATCATTTGAATTTTTTACGATGATACATCTAATCAAATTATTATTATGATCAAATCTATAGTCCTTTGTGTACAACGTTTTTGTAAGCAATATTTACGTTAAATGAACTTATATAAAAAAGGATAATGTATAATTAGACCAAAAAAAATTTATTACGACAAAGTAATTACTCAACCAATAGTAACATTTTTCTCCAAAACCCTTATTTTCATAGGTAAAAATTGATACCTTCCCATTTTTCACTATCATTTTATCTTACTCCTAATTTTATTTATGGATCTCATTTCTTTAACACCTGTCACAAAGGCATGACTGGCCTGAGAATTGGATAACTAAACCTCTGTAACCCTATTTTCAAAACAAAGTAACAAACATAACTCTTGGCCCATCCAAAGAATAAAAGTAACTTTTATAAAACAGAAGTTCATTGTAAAATTTTATTTTCTGAAATAGTTAATAATTAACTAAAAAATTTTGGCAGAGGTCCCTAACAATATGGACCATGCCTCAAAATACAAACATATATGCTCATGATTTCACACAATAATAACACCAAGACAACAAGGAGCTCTGCTCCGTCCACATCCTAATCAAAACAAATAACTAGACTTTTACATCATTTAAAAATTAGACACCTCACAATTCTAGTATGACTGCAAACTTTCATCATTGACTGCAAGTCTGAGATCCTAGAAATACCTTGCCGTACTCAATCGGCAAGTTATAAGCTCGGCGACACCATGTGCCAAACTCCTGTCACTAAAAAAAATAACCACGAGAGAGATAAGTCCTATAGACTCCCTGAATGAAAAATCGTACCTAAAAGGTACTAGCATCACACAACACAAGTGTACAACATATATAGTAATATCATGTAACATTGTTCATATCTTAATTTACATTACACGTATACATTGTAATTATCATAAATTCACAATTTACTTGATACACAGGATCACAAATTAATTAGAGCAACAATATCAAGCACAGTAACCAAAGGGCGAACGAGTAACCTAGCCTTACACAACAGTATCACCTCCTGCCAGGCATTTACAGGCTTATACAACAAATTAATCTCCGTACATAATCCATCCTACCGAGGTTGAGCACTTAATTTAAAAAAAATTTTTTATCAGAATCTGAATTTCTTATGATTTTAAATTAGAATATCCTAGGTGCACGTGGATCTCAATTCCCAAAATAAAATCATTTCTTAGAAATTTTTTAATTTGTTGGCCCTTATCAACCACAGATAATTTCAAACAAGCATGATTTAAATAATTCACTAAAACATTACACTATCACATTTATTTAAATATATATACAATTACACATAATAATCTAGTCCCTAAAGGCAATAATTAACCACTCACCGATTTACAAATCTTGTTTGTCACTTTGTCTTGCGCTTAAGTATGTTATCAGGCCCACAGAAGGGTTCAGAACTAAAATTCATAATTCTAAATAATACTCAGTTCATAAACGTTATTATTATAATCTTTTATACTAAGCTTATATATGCCAACTTATCTAGATCTCTCATGAAAGTTATCGATTAAGCCATTACATGTCAAGTAATATGAATTATACTTTATATGGTAAGGTAGAAAGAAACTATTAGAAAAGATAGAAAAACACTAGTGAGTTAAAGATGTTGAAACTGTCCAAACTTGGGGTTTGGACTAGTGTTCACTTTAATAGTCATATATTTCTCTAGGAAATTTCAAATCTAGTTTCATAAAATTTATTAAATACTAGATACATGTAACTTTATAATGGTATATCATTTGAATTTTTTGGATCTGCATATCAATATAGTTTATTCTTCGGAGTTGCATCAAATTCTACAAAATACAGGATTTTGACAGCTCTGACCTTACCTTAGTTAATTGAACATAACTTTCTCTAGGAAAAAGGAAATCCAATTTCGTTTATTGGGTTTATTAATAGACAAGTACCTATATTTCTTATTTAGAAACTTTTCCTAAAATTAGTCCTGAATCCACTCAATTCCTTACACGAATCAAAAACAGGGTACTGCACAAATTCCTAATTGTCAATATTAGACTCTAAAGCTTATAAGAAAAAAAAATTCATACTAGAGAATTAAAATATGAAAATTTTCAAATATTTCTTATCAAGATATTGGGAGCATTCCATATTCATAACTCTATTCCTAATTCAACCTTTAAGACCCTCTAAAGTCAGTTATACTAAAACAGGTTCACTAAAAATCTTGCATGACCTAGCCACAGTCTAGCAGTTCTAACTAACAACAAACTTGGAATCAAGCTACGAAATTTTGTAGACAATATGTCAAGATCCTAAACTACACTTCCTCTTTTAAACAATTAATGTAATTCAACCCCGAAAACACCCAAAATACAAGATTTTTCAATCCCATGAAATTTGTCCCTGCATCCTATCCTCAACCTTTAAACTCTCAATTTCCAACACTTCACCTACAATTAATCACCCTTTGTTCATACCTTTCATCCATTTTCATTAAATCCTTAGCTTACAACATTAACCAATAATTCTTTACTCTTTGTTTATAAACTTTCTATTCAAATTCCAATAACAACTAACTACCAAAAATTAAATTACTAAGTTTTACTCATAAAGTTTAACTAGTCTTCTTGTAGACATTTTATCAAACATCTTGAATGCATGATTTTCTTTCACTGGTATGTGTATGTACATTATATCTATACATACCCAAACAAGTTAATACAATTTCATTAATTCTCATGTTACTTATATTCCAACATCAAACTTGAAATTGGTTTAGTTAATCAAAGTACCCTTAAAGCTTGATTTATACTTAAATTCAACACTACTACAATTACTTCGACTTTTCTTTTCCCTTTATAATTTAAGTTCTGCATTTAATTCCTTATTCCTAATCCCTTATATTTGTATCTCCCTTACTTCCTAATATTAAATCATCAACTAACAACCATATCAAAAACTAGCACTATAAGTTCAAAAATTATCAACCAAATTGAAAACTTACAGCAAGAGCCATAACTCCTTGCTACCCTGCTTCTTTAACACACCAATAATTACCCTTCAATTCACTACAAACTGGACGACAATGGAAGGAAAGAAGAGAGTAACTTAGTTACTACCTAAAACAAGGGATGGGTGGCTCCTTAATGGCTGCTAGTAGCTAGAACGTGATTGTTGTTTGGCTTTTTCACTAGCTGCCATGGTGAGTGAAGGGTGATATGGATCCATAACTTGATCTTAGACTGTTTTACACTAACTAAAATGGTTTTGGGGAGCAGTAGCAAGAACAGGATGAAGAAAATTTTGAAAGCTCGGCTAAACTTCAACACACCACCACACATTTGATTAGGTCACTGCCTTCATCACTCCCTCCACGGAAACTGCTGCTATTAGAGTGAAGGCAAGAACAAGGTTGTATACATCAAGGCTACTTCATCTCTTAGCCATACGAGGAGAAAACAACAACCCAAACGAACCCAAAGCTACTACAGTCCCAAGAAACAAGCACCCTAGTTGTTGTCATGACAGAGGTGTGCCTCCCAAGAGTGAAATGGTACACTGCAGATTTCTTGGCTTTGCTACCTTGCTGCACCACCTCCCAATAGTCCACGAACCAGCCGAGTAAAGAAGGAAAACAACCAAAGCAAAACCAACCTGAAAACAAAGGAGAGTGCTACAGCTAAAACAGGAAAAAAAAAAAAAGCTCATGGCTGGCAAAAAGTTTTACCAAACCCACACACCAACAGCTACAACCAAGCAAAAGATACATGACCAAAGCAGGGAGGCTGCTAAAGGGAAGGTTTTCTCTCGGTTCCCAGGATCTCTCACGAAGGAAAAAGGAAAAAAAAATAATAGGGAGGTTAAGACGGTGGTTGAGGGAAAGAAAAGTGAAAGAAAATAAGAACAAAATTAACAAAAGGAGGAAATTAAAGCCGGTCAAGACAAGGAAAGGGGAAAAATTTACAAGTCAAAGTCAATAGTCATAAAGCTTGTGGTATATGTAAATTCTTGTTATATGGATATATTAAATGCGTAATTCAAAATTATTCTTAATTGTACCTTTGTATATACACACATGTGTTAATTATATTGTTTATTTATTTAATTTACTTGTGGTGGAAATTAAATTTTTGATATATACACTTGAATTTACTTGGTCACAATATTACTTACTTTATGAGAGCAAATACACAAAAATTATAAAACATATACTAAAGTTACACTAAAATATCGAACTAAAATAAGCTTAACTATACTGTTATTTAAATAATTTGTTTATTTTTATAACATAAATTTACATCTTATGTCTAAAACTTGATTTTTTGTTATTAGATTATGAGGGTCATAACAATTTCTCTCACCAAATTGTTTTTCACAATCACTTTACCTTTTCCCAAAAATTTTCTTCGTAGTTCTCCTTACTCACTGTACTACCTTCATCTTCTATTTTCTTTTTGTTGCATACATATCGGTGGTTGGTTAACAAAACTACTGCTCAGTTTCTGAATTCAAGGTAAATTTTAGTTAAATGGTTTGAAATTTTTTCTTCTCCATAGAACATCATTTTAAAACATATTTACAGGCAATTTTTTTTTTTTTTTGGATCAAATTCATTTTCACCATAAGTAATGCATTATTCTTTTACAGTTGGATTTTGTAATTTATAAATACTTTATCTTATTATTTATATCATGTTTCAAAATCTACAATTTTAGATCTGAGAAAAATCTAAATTTGTATTTTATCTTGGTATATTTTCATGTTTCAAGTCTTTCCATTTCAGATCTGAGAAAAATTTAAGATTTTATGAATAATTATTTTGATAATAGCCTTTTTCCCAGTTTTTATTTATTTATTACATATATATATATATATATATATTTACAGATCTCTTCTCCCTCACCAACTTGTGTTTTGCTATCACTTTACTTTTTTCAGAATTTTTCTCCTTAGTTTTCGCTCATTTATTATAATATTTTTATCTTCTAACTCTTTCATTTCATACATTACCAACAATTGATTATCAAAATTATTACTCAATTTCCTATTTCAAGGTAAATTTTAGTTAAATAGTTTGAAAATTTTTCATCTGTACAGAACATCATTTGTAAGAAATTTAGAAACAAATTTTTGTTTTGGTTTTTTTTTTTTTTTTATAAAATTTATTTTGATCACAAAAAAGCATTATTCTTTTAAAGTTGGATTTTAGAATTTACCAATACTTTATCTTGCTATTTATATCAATTTTAAAATTATATGACTTTAGATCTAAGAAAAAATTTAAAATTATATGAACAACTATTTTATTTATTATCAATTATTCAGGTTATCACTATAAAATTTAAAAATAATGTTTGAATAATATTTTTAAATTTAGATTTTGTACTTTACATGTATTTTATCTGGTATTTTTTTTCATATTTCAAGTTTTTCTATTTCAAATATGAGAAAATCTTAAGATTATATGAATATTTAGTTTATTTATTATCAAATAATCTGAATATGTATCTTAAATTTTAAAGTTATTTTCATATTTATGATTAAAAAAGTGACATATTTAAATTTTAAATTTTCATGTTCTATCTTTTTTCACATGAGAAAAATGTTGACATATTATATTACCTTGTTTTTATTTGACAATTATAATCATTAATTATTATTAATATTATTATTATTAATTTTTTTTTTTTTTTTTTTTGTGTGTAGAAAACATCAAATGGTAACAATTGCTCAATTCTTCTGTTGTTTAGCTCTCATTTACAGGATTACTTGTTGTCTTTTTGATAAAGGACTTATTTCAATACTAGGTTTCCTAATTATCTGTCTTTCTGTAATTATAATTTTTATTCATCAAATTATTTAAATTAGTCTTATGTTATTAGCATGTAATATAAATTTTGATAAGAATCTATGTATACTTTTATTTCTAATTGAATGATTCTCCGTTGATTTCTTCTAAAATTAATTATTTAAAATCTTGATAATTAACATTATTTCATGCTTAATAGATAATATATATATTTATATATAAATATGATATATATTTATTATGTAATTTTTAAGGTATTCTTACAATAACTAAAAGAAAATAAATAACTGATAAAATTTGGCTTAACATTGCCAAATGCTCCCTCCAGTTGCATCCTTATAGTAAATGGAAAATAACTTTTTAGTGACAATTTTATTTATTCTTGGTTTAGTCATGCACCTATTTTCTATCAAAATATAGAGCTCTCAAGCAATCTCTCGCTACATACTCCCCTAAATATTATAAATGCAAACATTACTTTAAAAAAATCAATTCAAAAAAATAATTTTATTATAACTTGAATAATTGTTTTTTTTTTTTTAATTTGATAAAAAAATTATAATATATATTTATTAATGCACCCATTATGCTCAAGTCTCCACCCAGCACTACAAAGGGAAATGAATACTTTTTGGGTGACAAATGTTAGTTTCTCTCTCTGTTAAAAACTAAAGTATTAATTAATTGGCCATTAAATTGGAAATGAAGAAAAGAAAAGAAAAAATTAAAACGCAAACAAACGACAAGACACACATACATACTGTTTGGGAATGTGATGAAAGTATATGATTTTAAATTTGGCCATATTCCATACATACTCTTATTGATTATGATTAGTCCATTTCTATTTTATTTACATGTAGACAATTTTTTCTCTTAGTTTTAATTTTACTAACATTTTAATTCGCTGGGTGAGTTTGGTAATTTAAAAGATATATTATTTATTAATATCTTGTATTTAAAATTTTTTGTATCATATTTTCTGTTTGGTAGTGTGATACCCTGATAGTTTAATATATATTTCAAAATGTTTGTACTGTAACCTATGTGAATAGGCAAATAAAAGTTTACGCAAATTAAATTTAAAGTGAATAAACATTAGCATATATATATACATACATATATATATATATATACTTGTCCTATGTACACTTTTTGTTAGGTGTAAAATATAGCATGTACAAAGCAAATAAAATGGAATATATATATATATATATATATGCGTGTGTGTGTGTGTATACAAGTATAATATTAGGAATTATTTACACCACAAATAAAACTTTTAACTTATAACTTGATAGATTTTTTACTCTCTTCCTTGCTTTATCTTCTTGTTGATTGAAGAGTGGAGAAGCTTCACTCCACCGCCTTTCAATTTTCTGATATTCTTCTGTTAACCGAGTCTTCATTTTTGGGAGAGCCTTGTTCTTGTTTTGCTTTTGGCTTCCCTTTGTTCTTTCGTTCCTTAACTCTTTCTTGGTTTCCATTCTTTCCTCTAATTGTATCTTGTTTTGCACTTTTCCCTTCTTTATTTTCTTTTGCCGCTACTTTCCTTGTTTAACTATGTTCGATCAAGTTATACTAGCAATCAACCTCCCTATCTTGAAGGTAAAAATCACTTCCAGTTCTATCTTATTGTCTGTAATTTTGATTATTTGTATTTATCAAATTCCCATAACATTGAAGCTTTGCTAATCCTAGTTTTTTTATGTTGAGTGTCATACCCCTCACAGAGGCAAGGACTGGCCAGAGAATTGGATAATCAAATCTCTGTAACCCTGACTTCAAAACAAATTAACAACATGACTCTTGACCCAACTAAAAATAAAAGTAACTTTTATACAACAGAAGTTCACTGTCAAAGTTTATCTTCTGAACAATTACCAATTTTCTAAGAATATTGGCAGAGGTTTCCTGCAATATGGAACATGCCGCCAAAATACAAACACATATGCTCATGATTTCACCCCACAATAATGCATAGACAGCAAGGAGCCTCGCTCTATCCATATCACAAACCAGACCAAATACTAGACTTTTATATCATATAAAATTAGACACCCCATTGTCCTAGTGTGATTGTAACTTTTATTTATGACTTCAAGTATGAGATACTGGAAAATATCTTGTTGTATTGGGTCGACAAGTCACAAGCTCGTCGAAGCCATGTACTATGCTCTTGTTATTAAAAAAAAAATTCACAAGAGAGGAATGAGTCCTACGGACTCTGTGAGTAACAATTCGACCCAAAGGTTACTAGCATCGTTTAACATAAGTATACAACATATATAATCACTTAGCATAACATGACAATGTTCATGTCTCCATTCAAAATTATACGTACACGTTGGTATTCGCCATAAGTTCACAACTCACATGATTCATAGGTTCACCAATTAAGCAAAGCAATCATAACATACAAAGCAAATAAAGGGCCAACGAGTAACTCATCCCTACACAACAGTTTCAACCCCTGCTAGGAATTTATGCCCCTACACAATAATTTAATCTATGTACATAATCTACCCCACTGAGGCTGAACACTCACATAAAAAAAATATTTAACAGAATCATAACATTTTTGGATTTCAAATCAGAATCTCCTAGGTGCAGCTGGATTTTTAATTTCGAAGATAAAAATCATTTTTCATAAAAAATTTCACTTTATTGGCCCTTATCAACCACAACCAATATCAAATAAATGTAATTCAAATAAATCACTGAATTAATGTAATTGCTCATTTTCCATATATCACGTATATTCAAATGCACGTATAATTTCACATAATAATTTAGCCCCTAAAGACTACAATTAATCACTCACCTTAACCGATTTCATTTGTTATTTACACTAGCATTCAGACACCTCATCAAGTTCACATTCGGATTTGGAGCTGAAATGCATATTTTCAAATAATACTTAGGTTCATAAGCGTTATCGCTATAATCTTTAATTACTAAGCTTTTACATCAACTTATATAAGTTTCTTTATCAAAGTTTTCTATGAAGCTATCACACGTCAAGTAGTACAAATTGGATTTTATGTGATAAGGTTGATAATAAAGAGACATTTTTAGCTATTTTGACAATGCATAGGGTGGAAAGGAACTATTAGGTTAGAAACGCTAAAACTGTTCAAACTTGGGGTTTGGACCAGTGTTCACTCTAATGATCATATCTTTCTCTAGAAAATTACAAATTCAGTTTCGTAAAATTTATTAAATACTAGACACATGTAACTTTATATATCAATACTATTTATTCTTTGAAGTTGCATCAAATTCTGCAAAACATAGGATTTGGACAACTCTGATCTTACCTTAGTTAATTAAACATAAATTTCTCTAGAAAAAAGGAAACCCAATTTCTTTTGTTGGATTTATTAATAGTATATCTTTCTAGATAGGTATCAAATGCATTATTTGGATGTGTATATTAGTATAATTAATTATTTAAAATTTACTTTTTTTAAGCATTTCACAGCCCCCTTGAATATATGTTTATTTTTACTAACATACTTAATAAAATTTAATAAAAACAAGTTGAAAAATTAACTTTAGCAAGTTATATAGCTTTCTTATTTAGAAACTTTTCCTAAAATCAGCCTAGAACTCACTTGATTCTTCATATAAACAAAAACAGAGCACTCAAAAATTTCTGATTGCCAACTATAGATTTTGATGTTTATAGAATTCTCATACTTGGGAATTAAGTTATGAAACTCTCTAGTCCAGCGTTTTAAGATGTTAGGAACAACTTTCATTCAGAGGTCTTAAGCTAATTCAAACCTTAACCCCCGACGACGACTCCCAGACTGACTTAAGCGCACTAACAATCCTGCATTGACCTAACAGTAGTCCAGAAGATCTATAGACAAATACTTAGAACCAGGCTATGAAATTTTGTAGACAAAACTTCAAGACTATAAGTTACATTTTGTCTTTTGAACTCTTAATTTAATTCTGCCTCGAAGATACTCGAAATACTTAATTTCTGTTACCCACGAAATCTTCCCCCTGAACCCTTCAAAAACCACTTAACTCATCTTTGTTCATACCCATTACTCACTTCCATTAACTCCTTATCTCAATATATTAACCAGTCCTTTGCTCTTATTATGAACTTTTTATTCAAATTTTAATAACAATTAACTATCAAGACTTAGATTTACCAAGTTTTAACTTAAAAAGTTATAGCTAGTTTTCTTATAAACATTTTATCAAACACCTTGGGTGTATAAATTATTTCCCTTAATGTGTATGTATATATATATCCCAATTTAATTAACACACTACATTAATTTCACATTACCAATAAATCCCATATTAATTTTAAAGTTATGTTAATCATTTACAAACTACTACTCATTTAAATTAGGAAGAGTTAAAATAACTCATATTAACCTTCTATTGTTATACCTTAATCTATCAATTTTCTTGTTCTTGTTCAAGATTCTTAATTCAATTTCATATAACCCTTCATCCATAACATTAACTATTAATATTACCATTCATTTGAAGTAATAAAACTAACAAAACATTAAAACTTCTAGGTCAGCCCTCACCCTTTACCAAGAATACAAGTTGCTGCCAATCCTTTCCTCTCCCATACGGCTACAACACGCTGAAAACAAGGCATCAATTAACCCAATCCCATCTAACTCTTTAATTGGTTACACACCCTCACTCAAGTAGCTTCTAAACACTCCCAACAAACCACTTACACGGCAAAAAGAGAAGAGCTGAGCTAAGACTGCGATAACCAATTTTCTCTTTGCCAAATGCCTTTACTCACACTATTTCAGCAACCCAAGTAGCCTACGCTAGCTGAAATTCAAGGAGTATGAGCAGGATTTAACATTAAATAAACAAAACAAAGAAAATAAATCAGACCCTCCCTTGATAAAGTTCTCGACAGCAAGAATTAAGGAAATTAAAAAAAAAAAAACCAAAACAGTACTGTCAGCTAAAGTAGGACTGTCTCTCACCTCCAAATCCAAACAGCCATAAATACAAGAAGAAAGGAGGAAGAAGACTCACCACCCAGTTGAGTTTGAACACCTAAAAATGGAACCACTTCAAGGCCAGCAAAGAGGAAGCAAAAGAAATCACAACAGGACACGGCCCCAAAGCTCATTAGCTGCTGCCCCAAGTAACTCTCACAGCAACCCAAGTCAACCAAGGGGAAAATAAATAAATTTGATACAAGGGGGCTTAAAAGGTCGGCTACAAGGAGAAAAGTCATGGTAGAATAAGGAAAAATGAACACAAGGCCTCCTCTAGAAGGCTCGGCCAGCAGAAATAGAAAAAGAGAAGCAGAGGTGTAAAAGGGAGGATAATGCAAGAAAGAAAAAAAGCAATATAAAATAAAATGAAATAAATAGGTTTAAAGTCAAAAAGTTAAATTTATGATGTGTATATTTTCTAGTTATATATATATATACATATATATACTTATACATTAATTATTCATTCACTTGAATTTATTTAGTCACAATATTATTTACTTTACGATAAGAAATACACAAAATTAATTTTTTTTTAAATTTATACTAAAGTTACACAAAAATATTGAATTATATCATGTTTAACTATAAATTAATTTGCTTATTTCATAATGCAAATTTACACATTTTTTCTAAAACTCAATTTTATGTTATCGTGTTATAACACTGAGTGCATAGCTGCTCTACCCAATGACCCTATGTGTTTCAAAATCTTTGGCCGCAAGTGTTTCTTTTCATTTAGCTCTCAATGTATGATTTCTGTTTCCATTAATTTCTACTTTCCATTGCTGTGACTCAAGCTCCAATTTAGTTTCAATTTCTGAGACCCATTATAGGAAAGAAACATGCTAACAATTTGATAAAGAAAAGACATTAAAATCAGAGAATTACTAAGCACCCCAATAAGCCTTACGAAGTGTAACTCTAGTACAATAAAAATAAAAATAAAAATTATAAAGATTTGAAGTTATTTAATCAAAGTGCTAAACTACAAAAAGTAGTCTAGTTCAAATTTTAACTTCTAGTCCCAGTTGTCCATAACTCAAAATAACTCAATCTATTTGACTGCTTCAAGATTCTCAAGTGTCCACTTCTCTAATCACTTTGATAATGAATTTATGATTGTATCTATTAGCTCCTTAATAATTAGTTATTATAGCCCTTAATAGTTAAAATACAAAGAATACATAAGTTTTTTTTTCCTCTCAAAAGAATGTTATTGTAAAAAATATCTATAGTAAAAAAAAAAAAAAAAAAAAACAAAGTATTATAAGTTCATTTCCCACTTGCATGGGCGTAGGCCTACTCTGGTCTATTTAGGGTACTAATTTGTACTTCAAGACATTCCATTTTAGAAACCTTAAATGACTACCAATTTTGACAAGTCCTAAAAAGTATCCAGTGACCAAGATATACAGTTTCTAAGATGGTATTTAAAAGGAGCTTTGGATAGTTCTCGTGTAAAACCTAATAGTTATTATATTTGTCTAGAGAGAAGCTTAGTTTCAAATATTGTTAACATGCAAAAAGGTAGTCCATAGATAATTTTTTATCTTAAGATACATGTATAATTCTAATTTCAACTTAATTTAAGCGAAGACGTATGAATTATGATTTTGGTTTGAAAATCAGACTATAAGTAAATTGTTTAGAAATTATTAATATTATATAGAAAAAGAAAAAAAGAAAAGATGAGGTATCGATAAAATCAAATATTCAGATTAAAGATTATGTTACCAAGTCTACAATACTTAGTTTGAGACCATAACATGAGTAGAAATATATTTATGTTTGTGGCAAGGTAAATCAGTAAATTACCTCAATTGCTTACAGTTTTCCAACAATATAAATCGTGCACAAAATTAGAAGACTGACCTCCACAAGAAAGCCTACTCACTTTCCTATTTTAAAATTTCGAATGTCTCCAACAGTTTCTTACATGAGGGTTGGAAACTTTTGTTTCTAGATATAGGAAGTGTTATGAACTTTTTTTAAACTCTATAACTTGACAAGCATAAACATGTTGCTCCATTTGATTATGTACTACCGTTTATGTACGAGGTGTCTTCTATCATGCTTATAAATTGACACCTATAAAGCTCAAGGTGACCTAGTAGCATTTGGATTCATAAATTAGTCCTTTCACTTCTGTCACATACATTACTATACTACTAATAACTGTTGACTGACATACAACTAAATGCAAAACTTTGTCTTGTGCTATTTCACTTGGAAGGTTGATGGGAAGTTAAATCAACTAGGTTAGCTGTGAATCAAATTAAACTGTTGTTATTTTGTTTTGGCTCTATTTTTGGCATTTCATTGGCTGCCAAAAGTATGACCACAACATTTTAATCCCAAAACATTGGCGTGAGTTGCATGTATCCTTCACAGGTCAGTGATAGAGTGATGTGAATGATTATCATAAGTTGCTAATATGCTAGTAGAAGATTGTGTGTTAGTTGTTGTTATTAAACATTTACAATCCAAGCTTGTAGCAACTTTTGAATGATTAACTTAATTTTAAAATTAATAGTAGAATTATAAGTAAATTGAGTTCTAGGGATTTAAGTTAGTTTTATTAATAGAAATACATATAAACAAGAAATAAATTGATTACTCTCAAGAAGTTTGTTGAAAAGCCTCAATAACACTAATTGTAATATAATGAATAGAACTTAAATAATTAATGGACAAGAAAATTAAAGTAGGTTGTATTAATATGGAATACAAGTGTAAGTTAACTTTAAGACTAATGTAGAAATTATTAGTGATGTTGAGTTAATGTGGTATGTTGAATTATTGGAATATGTATAAATGTACACACACATTAATGGAAGTAAACTTTAAATGAATACTTGAAACTTAATAACTGCGGATTTTTGTAATTAAAAGTTATAACTAATGTAATTGCAGCTCCAAAACTACAATTGAGTGAGCAATGTACGTAAATGCAAGAGGGAGTATCAATCAATATTGGTAAACGGTGAGTGGTTAATTGTTGCTTTTGGGGACTAGATTATTATGTGTATTTAAATAAATGTGCAAGTGCAATGTTTTAGTGAGTTAATTGAATCATGCTTGTTTGAAATTGTTTGTGGTTGATAAGGGCCAACAAATTGAAATTTTTCTGAGAAATGATTTTTATTTCCGGAATCAAGATCTAGGTGCACTTAGGATATTTTGATTTGAAATCTTGAGATATTCTGATTCTGATAAATATTTTTAAAAATTTGAGTGCTTACCCCCAATAGGATGGATTACGTATGGAGATTAATCTATTGTGCGGGCGCGTAAATGCCCGGCAGGAGGTGTTGCTGTTGTGTGAGGCTGGGTTACTCGTTGGCCCTTTGATTGTTTTGTATGTTATGATTGCTTTGATTAATTTGTGATCCTATGAATCATGTAAGTTGTGAATTTATGACTAATACTAATATGTACGTGTAATTTTGAATTAAGACATGAATATTGTTACATAATTTTAATTGACGTTATATGTTATATACTTCTATTGAGTGATGCTAGTACCCTTTGGTTATGTTTTTCCACTCACTGAGTCTGTAGGATTCATCCCTATTTTGTAGATATTTTTTGTAGTAACAGGATCTTAAAAGACGTTAACCACCAATATGGGGCTTGCTCATACTTAAAGTCAAGGATAAAAGTTTGCAGTCACATTAAAACTGTGGGGTATCAATTTTATATGCTGTAATAGTCTAGTATTTGTTTTGTTTATGATGTGGACAGGGTGGAGCTCCTTGTTGTCTTTGTGTTGTTGTTGTGTAGAAATAGGAGTTTATAGGTTTGTATTCTAAGGCATATTCTATATTACAGAGAACCTTTGTTTAAATTTTCAATAAGTTGGGATTTGTTTCAATCAACAAATTTTTATTGTTAACTTTTGTTTTACAAACTTTTAGTTTTTATTTATTGGTTGGTTAAGAGTCATAGTTGTTTATTTGTTTTGGAGTCAGGGTTATGGAGAGTTGGTTACCATTCCTCCGGCCAGTCATGACTTTGTTTGGGGGTGTGACAGGTAGGATGTCAACATAGGTGATATTGATTAGATAAATCAGAAAATAAAATTGTGTGGTCAATATCTATATTATTGAATCAAATAGTTTCTTTTAGTTTTTTTTTTAATGATAGATTTCCATAGATTTCAATATATTATCATTATAGTGGTTTTGACAAAAAATTTTGGCTATCAATGGAAATAAGAAAAGCATTTAAATAATATCAAGAGTAGAAAAAAATTTATAGTCAGACAGAAAGAATTTGCAAAAGCAAAAACAAAAAAGGTCTTAATCTTATGACTTGTATCACTTGTTTGCAAGTGCATGTAGGATGATGATGGGGGTGATAGGTATACGCTTCAGTGATTGCTCATATCACCCTTTTTTTCCTTCCTTCAACTCAACTGTATTGTACACATTACATGTGGCTACTACTTGATTATTTCAGACACATTACATAGAAGGCCTAATTTCACCTTTTATCTAGAATAAGCAATATACACTTTTAGAAGGTGCTTTTAGGAGTGGGGTGGTTTGTAATGGTCCATTTATTTGTCCCATAACATAATTATATACAAAGCATAGGTTTCACAATTTCAATTATTACTAAAATCAAATATAAAAGAAGTAAAATTGTCATCAATTAATTATGTATAGATGACTTCTAAATATGAGAGTTAATATCATTAATGGCCAGTCAAGGATGTAATAAATATTTATGATAATAAAATTATTGATGTAAGTTAAGCAAGTACGTTAAGTAAGCTTAATTGCTCTTAATAAAATTTAACAATATATTGTAAGGATATTAATTAATTTTTATCTTCTATTTAAATATAAAAAAATCTTATGCTTTCATATTTATACAAAAAGATGGCACAATTGAGCATGATGTAAATTAGGGTGGGTGAAGTGGCGAAGTGCTTCAAGAGTTTTATGTGATCCTAAAATCCTGAATAAATTGAAAGGAAAATTTTACAGGACAGCAGTGAGACCAGCTATGCTGTATGTTACTAAATGTTGGGCAGTTAAGAAGCAACACTCGCATAAGATGAGAGTAGCCGAAATAAGAATGTTGAGATGGATGACCGGACATACAAAAAAGGATAGAATAAGGAATGAAGAGATCCGTAAGAAGGTGGAAGTAGCACCTATTGAAGAGAAAATGAGGGAGAATCGCCTACATTGGTTTGGACATATCCAACGTCGGCTAATAGAAGCAGTAGTTAAGAAAGGTGAGTTGGTACAGGTGTTAGGTGTTAGACGTGGTAAAGGGAGACCGAAACTTACTTAGGGAGTAGTCATCAAGAAATATATAGCTGCTCTAGGGATTAATGCAAATGTTGTCTCGGATCGATGCAAATAAAGGAAAATGATTCATATAGCCGACTCCAACTAGTTTGGGAGTTAAGACTTAGTTGAGTTGAGTTGTAGTATTTATAATACTTTGTAAATATATAAAACTTAGTAGTTATTTGTAATTTTTTTTTTTTTTTTTGGTCTTCTTATCTACTTAACTTTCATCTTCCAATTAAAAAAAATAAAAAATACTACAGTAACATAATTAAATGATTACTCATCTTAATTCATTGACAAAGGTAATACCAACTTATGGACACACTTAATTTTGAAAAAATGACCCACCTTCTATTTGGTTTATCAATCATGCCAAATGGTCTAAAAGCATAATACAATATTTCATATGAATCATCATCTAACATTAATAGAAATTACTCATAATCATATCAACTGTTTTATTAAAATGTACAGTTCCATAAAAGCTCATACTTGCTTACATAAACATGATTTTGTTTAATAATTTTAAAAAAATTATTACATTATTTAATTTTTAAAGAAGATTATTCAATATCAAAATTGATATATTTAAGAAAAATAATATTTATATTCACCTAAAAATAGGAAAATGCATCATAGATAATCAAAACTAAGTAAAAATATAAGTGTTTTTCAAAACACATTTAATCAAATAAGAAAAAGTATTTAAAAAAATAATAAATTTAAACCTAAAAAGATCTATCGACTAGATAATCTCCTCTTGAGTAGACAATCATACTATTTATCTTAAAAATAACTCATAAATTAAGAGAAATTATATAATACACTATTCAATAGTTTGAATATATATATATATATATATATATATATATAAATTACATATCTTTCATATTTTATACATATACCTTTCATTTTGTCCTTGTACTATTCACTTTTCATAATGGACCTAAAGACAAAAACTCACCACCATCAGTTTGCCCACCAAAGTAATATGCAATTCCTTATCTTTCTGTCACACCTCCAAATAGGAATATGACTAGCCGGAGGAATTAGTAATCATACCTCCGTAACCCTGGAGACTTAAATGCTATATATACATGACTTCTTAACACACCACAAGCAAAACAATTGAATTATGAACTACTCAAAAAATGAAATCCGAACTCAACTATTAAAATTTAAACAATCATTGAAAATATTGGTTAGGGGTTCCTTATACAATGGAACATGCCATAATATACGTAACAACCTATTTATAAAATTGACAGTAACTCACAATACCACAATATATAGAGGAGCTCTGCTCTTAACAAAAGCATGAAAAGCACCATAGTGAATTCCATATATTTGACAACAATGCACAACACCCTATGCGACTGCAAGTATCGTCCTTATGCTCCAAGTGTGTAATTTCCAAGATATATCTTGCAGTAGCAAAGTCGGAAGGTAGCAATTTCGTTCACAGTTAGCAGTGATTTCCTAGAAACTACAAAAAGATAACCACAAAGGAAAAAGTGAGTCGCAAGAACTCAGTGAGAAAATCATGTATCCTAAGGGTACCAGCATCATACAACACATGTATCATAACTTAAATTCAGATTGAAGTATTTATGCATGTACGTAATTACATTTCTCATATGATCACAATATACTGAGTTTACGAATGTTAACATATCACTCAAATCATTCAGACAATCAGAAAAATAACAAACAATTACAAAAACAAAGGGCCAATCATTAACTCAGCCCCGCACAACAATATCTCTCCTCACCGGGCATTTACGCTCCCACACATCATGGTAATTCTCCATACACAAATCCATCCCACTAGGGCTGAAGTACTATATTTGTTTTTAAAATACTTGTTAACTTTAGAATAATTTATATTAAATCCAAATATCCTAGGTGCACCTAGACTTTAATTTCGAAAATGAAAACCATTTCTTAAAAAATTTCACGTTGTTGGCCCTTATCAATCACATTCAATATCAAACACGTATTATTCAATTAAATCACTAAAATAACTTATTTGTTTATTTTGCCTTATAACACAAGTCAAATATACTTATAGTTGCACACAAAAATTTGATAACCATAAAGCACAAATTTACTCACAAGCTTAAAGACATGGTTCGTCGATCTGTCTATTCTCTGAAGGTGTCAGAATGTCCTCAACACGATCCAAATCTAAAATTTATAAATTCATATATTACACTTAGTACCCATTGTATTATTAATTCTAAGATTCCAAAATTCTTTATATATATATATATATATATATTCATCTAACCTACTATAAAAATTCGATTGCTATGGATATTTTACATTCAATCTTTTATGAGCATTTTATCAATTCTTGTCATGTATTATTAATCCTTACTTGCCGCTCATATATTTTCTCCTTCACTACACATGTTCCACTTAGTGAGTTAAATTAGAATAACTATAAACTTTTAATGGTATTCATATTTAATATTAAATTTCCAATTTAAACTCCTTATTAGTAATTCTTCAAAACTTAAGATAAATTAGTAATTTAAATTGTACATTTCTATTAGAAATTAAATGTTAAACTCTCCTTCTCTAATTTATCTAATTACTTTCTTGATTGTTTGTTTTATAATCTTTTATTCACCATACAATTTGTTCTCAAGTCTAATTACTACACTGTTAATACTTTAAAAGAGTCAAGATATTAACTTTTTAGAAAACTTCCATTTGTATCCTTATTCCTTCCGTTCATAATTTCAACACAATTGATTCAGTCCATAAGTTAATCCACCAACCATCTAATTCTCCTAATCTCTTTACGCTAACCACATAAGACACCCTAGAACCAAAATCAATTATCCTACCTAACTTTGGACCAATATACTTAGAGGATTCTTTATCCTTGTTGCTGAAATGGTTAGTCCCACGGTTAACAAAATTTTAACAAAGCAAGAACTAAAAATCCAAGGTTACTACCTTACATAGCGTTTCTCACGGTTTAGTTACCAAGCAAGTATCAACACTTCTTGGTTGCTAGAGATGCTATGATGGCTTTCACGGCAATTGGAAAGAAAAAAAAAGAAACCAAAGTGGCAACCAACAACGCACGAATGGAGGGAAGGCAGAAACAGGCACGGCTGGCTAACTAGATGCCGTCTTCACCCAGCTTCAATTCACTGCTGCAATCCCTCAAGAAGCACACCATCACAGTCACCAGGAAGATGGAAACAGGTTGCTATGAGGGAGGAGCTCATGGTCCAGCAGGGAATAAAGCAGGGGAAACTTCCTGCCAACAATTTATTGTAGCTACACACACGTACACACATACACACAGCCACCCAACTACACGGTACAAGGGACAAACTACCCACTTTGAACCAAGGTACCCTCGGCTGGTAATGAATACAACCAGAAAATTCTTGAATTCAGTTATGGCGATGGCAGCTTGCACAAGGTTGATGGTAATACAGAGAGAAGGAACAATCAGGAAGCTGTAAGGAGTTGAAAAGCAAGACTATATAATATAATATTAAATATATATTTTGTATGTATAATTATTCCTTAAGCTTTATAGTTGACGCCTATCCATGTATATATATATATATATGTTAATTATTTTTTCTTTTTTTTACTTGCTTACTAATTGTACTTGTCTAACAATAATAATAAAGTTATACAATTAAATTTCATAAAAAAAAAAAAAAAAAACTTTTAGCTTCATGTAAATTCAATTTAGATATATATGTACACATAACTTTTTACTTAAATCGCCACCCTAATTTACATATATCATTTTAATATATCCATTAAACTATCGAGTTGTAACACTTTCTGTCTTACAACACCAATGAAGCTCTTCAGAATGTTCAAGAAATAATTTGGGGGTAGAAAATTTTGGAACACCTTGCACTTGGTCTGTTTCCAATAAATCTGCTTCTTTTTTAATCTTGTTAAAATCACCAATTTGGAGTACGGAATATTTGTTCCTATAAAAGGTGACCCAAAATTATGTTTGGACCATTTTCTATTGAAAATGGAAAAGCCTAGAAAAACAAGATAAATTTATATGAATATTATCCTTAGTAACTTCTCCCAAAATTAAAAAATAAATATTTATAATCTTCTAATATAAACATAAAAAAGTAAACTCATAATTTCTCAACAATTACGTTCTTACACTATAAAACTTTGTCATATCCACATTTTTATGCTCAAACTTTTTCATGTTACTCATATTCACCGAGTAAGAAGGACTCGAATAAAAGACTATAACTCACAATTCAACATTGTCACATATATGCATGTTTTTCTTCATAAATTTTTTAAAATGAAATAAGAATAAAAAATTAATAACTCTGTCATAAATTATAAGAATAAAAAATTTAATAGAGAATTCATGTTAAAACATTTTATATGATAATTATATTGTTCTTTAGTAATCCAAGCAGTACCTATAATTATATTTGGAAATATATTTTTCTTAGTAATCTAAGCAATACCTCTAATAATATTTGCAAATTCTTAATGCACTTTGAGAGGAACATTACCTAGATTGTGCATTTCTTTTCTCTTCTCTTGACTCCTTTGGTTTTGAAACCAAATAGAAATATTTTTTGTCTCAACCTTATCATAAGGACACAACAAAGTATATATCAGCTGAAGTTGATTGCTATTTGGAGAAGTTAACCCAATGTCAAATAGATTCTTTAACTTTGATAATTGCTCTGATGTTGGCATCCATCTTCTACAAGGATAACTCCATGTAACTTCATCTTCATTGATACTTTTCTGTCATTATTTGAAGTAAATTTCTGCTCTTGTTGTGATTCCAATAAATTTTTGTGAAAAAATAAAACAAATTAAGAATATAAGAGAAGAAAACTAAAACAAAAACAAGAGAAACTATGTAAGAGAAATGCTAAATAGAGAGCAAATATTAGGAAGTGAGATATATATATATATATATATTTACACGTAATACCCATATAATAATATAATATAATTGTTAAATTTAAATCCACATCTTTAAAAGATTTTATAGATGAAACAAATCTTTATGGAGCCCAACCAACTTATATAGCTATATGTAATTTTATAAGACCAATAAGCATTGTCTTCCATAGATTTGTAAGATAATCATTTTTAATATTTGTAGTTACATTTTGGAAGATTTGTATATAAGTTTTTTCTGCTTTTTTAAAAAGTTGTCTAATTTGACATTACTGGAAAATATATTAATTCAACCATTACTTTATTTCATGTCCTTACAAATTTGACTCTAAATTTTTTCAACAACTTTATTATGTTTTAGAATGGATTACTGTTTGATCAAAACGAAATGTGATAAATTTATTTTCAATATCTTTTGATATCCTCCATTTGCATAATGAATATAAAAAAAAAAAAAAGAATTAATTAGGGTCAGTAAAACTATAAAAAATATAAAACATCAAGTTATGGTAAAAATAAAAAATAATTAAGAATAGCAATATGATCTATTAGAAAACCAAGTTTTCAAAGTAGAAGAGTTTTCAAATAATAGGCCAGAAAAGCATCCCAGCCTATAAAACCTAATAGACTTTTAAAATAAAAATGGAAAACAATTAGCCAACTTTAGATTACAAATTTCAACAATGACATGATTTTGTCCTTGTGTTGTCACTCTTTCCTTCCTTCTAAATCCCTTTTATAGTTATAGCCTACATGCTTTTTCCTCCAAACCCCACTGCAAACTCATAGACTCATTCTTTTTTTTTCTTCTCTCTCTCTTTCTATCTTGTACACACAAATTATAGAAATCACGATGGAGAACAATAATTCAAACACCAACACTATTATTACTCCATCAACCCCATTTTCTCAGTCTCCATCTTCTTCTCCTCCTCCTCCTCCTCCTCTTCCAACTTTACAACCTCAATTAATTATTAGTCCTTGTGCTGCATGCAATATTTTAAGGAAGAGATATGCCAACAAATGCGTTTTAGCACCATATTTCCCTCCTACTTAACTTGCCAAGTTTACCATTGCTTATCGAGTTTTTGGAGCCAGCAACATCATCAAGTTCTTGAAAGTACTAATTTATTACTCTACCCTTAAGTGTGCTTGTGATGTATTAGGGTAGAATATGTTGAGTTGTGATACCCCGATAATTTAATGTATGTTTCAGAATGTTCATACATAATCTTTGTGACTAGGTGAATAAAATTTTAGGCAAATTAGGTTTAAAGTGAATAAATACTAGTATATATATATATATACACACACACACACACATACACACATATAAAATTGGAAAATGTATTTTCATTATATTGTAGATTGACTTGGACTTGGAATTCATTTCATTTAAAGTATATTAGTAAATAAAATTTGTTATGAATATAATGAATTCTAAAACAATAATTGAGTGTGTGTGCATATATATATATATAATTATAGGTAAATTAGAGCCACAATTTACCACATGTGCATTATGATACATTATTTTATTATTAAGTCTTTTTCTTTGTAGCCGGTACCCGTCCCTTTCTATATCTTCCTCCACCGCCTTTCATTCTTGGATCTTTCTTAGCTTCCTGAAAGTTCAAGAGAAAAAAATAATAATAAGAAAAAAAATGACCGCCTCACTTTTCATCTTGAAATGTCAAGTCTTCTATTTTCTACACTTGGAAAGGAGACTACCAATAGCCCCTATTTTCAACCTAAGAAACCCTAATGGTTATCTTGCTTAAATTAGATTCAAGGTAAAGGATTTCCTTCCTTTCTTGTTTTTCTTTGATCGTGAGTTCTCTTTTTCTTATTGTGGGGTTTATAGTTTTCTTGATGGTTGCCTTTGATGCTCTGTTATAGAAGGGAAACTGTGAAACCACTCAATCAGTGGAGGAAATCCTAAACCACCATGAGCTTTAAAGCTCCTAGTGAGCTGTGTTTATGAAATAGGGTGTGTGTGATTTATAGGCCATACTTCTAGCCATTTAGGTGGATGATTTTCTTTGTCTGTGAGTGATAAATGTGTTATAAGATGTATTAGTGAATTAATAGTGGAGCTGTAATTGATGCAATATAGGATGTTAGGAAAATTTATGTGTTGGTATGCTGTCACTAGTAAGGATGAAAGGTAGGACCAATTAGACCAATTACCTATACCCTATTTTGTAGCAAGTTTCTTAATCCTTTCTCCATTGCTATTCCACGGGAAGCATGAAGCAAGGCAGCAAATATGCTACCATGCATATTAGGAAGTTGAAGGAATTCAAATTACTCCTTAATTCAAGTATTAAAAAGATTATCTTAAGAACTAAATTTTGATTTTAGGGTGTACTATAACAAAAGGAATAGTGCAGAAATTTTATTACCTTTGAACCATAGTTTAGTCAAGTTATATGTTAATTTAATAATTGTAATTTCTTATTTAAGTGAATTGTTGGGAATTTCTTTAGGTTTAATTAAGAAAGTTCAAAAAAATTAGTGGTAATGAATCAAAGGTTAATAACAATAAATGTATATGGTAATTGATGTGTATAATTATTAGAATTGAGAGTTTAAGACTCAAATATGTAAATTAAGATTAGTATGTTTTAAATTTAAAAAATCTTAGATAACGTGAAGTTTAATATTTCGAATATGTATAAGTGGAATTGAGAAATATAATTAACTAAGATTTATTGATTAAGTCGTTAAGTAGGAAATCATGATAATGGAATTCATAAACTAATCGATATTTTAATTAAAAACTGAAATATGAGAATTCTATAAGCATCAGAATCAGAAGTTGGCAATCAGGAATTTACACAGTGCCCTATTCTTTTGTTAATGTGAGGAATTGAGTGGGTTCAAAACTAATTTTAGGAGAAGTTTCCGAATAAGAATGATAGCTAACTTTCTAAAGATAATGTTTCAACTTGGTTTTATTAAATTTGGTTAAGTATATAAGTGAAAATAAATATATATCCAAGGGGGTTGTAAAAAATCCTAAAAGAAGTAAACTTTAAATAATTAATTGTACTAAAATAAACATTCAAATAATACATATTATACCTATCTCGATAACTAAGATAAGATCAGAGCTGCCAATATCCTACGTTTTACAGAATTTGATGCACCTTCAAAGAATAAACTGTATTGATATAAATCTAAAAATTTCAAATGGTATATATCATTATAAATCTATGTGTCTAGTATTTAATAAATTTTATAAAACTAGATTTGAAATTTTCTAGAGGGAGAGATGGCTGTTAGAGTGAACAGTTAGTCAAGAGTCATAATTGTTTCTTTGTTTTGGAGTTAGGGTTACAGAGGTTTATAAATATGGAGTGTATATACTAATCAATGACTTAAGCTATATAAATAGTTTCAAATAATTCTAACTATGAATGATTAGTATTAGTTAATTAAAAACGTTCCTGACACTTACAATTAACATTGTTCTTCTGTTAATGTAATTTTCGCGTCGTAGTTAAATATTTTCATTAATTAGGATGTATAATTCAAGACTTGATTAATTAATTAATGAAATTCTAAATTTTGCACTTGCAATAACTTCCAGAGTCACAAAGAGCAGATGCAGTGAAAAGCATGGTTTATGAGACATGTGCAAGAACAAGAGACCCAGTTTATGGTTATGCAGATGCAATTTGTGACTTCAAAAACAAGTCAATGAGCTCCAAGTACAATTAGCCAAAGCAAAAGCAGAGGCTATCTACATGAAGATCTATCAAGCCAACCTTGTGGCACTAATTTACAAGGAAATGACACAAACTATTCCATAAGAATCATCACCGCAACAATCCCTTGACAATTTTGTTACATGTCCTAATACCATAAGTTACGAGAACAACCTCAATTTTTGTAATGTTGATAATTACAATAACATAAACAATGCTCATTGTGGGAGCTTCTTTGGATATGAACAAGAATAATAGAAACCAATTTTTAATTATCTAGAGCTTATGTAGTATAGTGGAATTTGAAAAAAAGAAAATTTCCAATGAAATTCTTTCCTAAGAAGGGATTGAAAGGGAAATTATTGAAACTAATAAATATAACTTTAGTAAGTGGGACTTAATGTCCACTTAATTAGGTAGTATAGTGTGAACATAAATGGAGGGAAAGATATAACTTAGGATATAATCACTTTGTTAAAGCTAAACAAAGTAGACATGCATCTTTTTCCATCCATATAATCTTTGCAATATATATGAGAAAAGGAAATATATATTTTTTATTGTTTGCTTCTATATAATCCTCAAAAGTAAATATTTGGATCACCTACTCTACATATAATCATTCAAAAAACAATTACTATTTCATGTTATGAATGCATTATCAATCAAAGTAGCTTTTGACTAATATCTTAGCTTTCTATTCAGTTTTAGTTTCTACCATAACCTAACTTCTCATCTCTAGCTAATTATAAAAATGTTTAACATGTAGATCTATATAAACTAAGCCAACAATTGGCAAAAAATAATTATTAGATTCTTTAAAAATTAATATCGAGAAGGAAAAAAAAAAACATTGGAGTAGAGTTTATAATTAAAAACAACTAGAACAGTTAAATCCTTCAATATTGTGTTTAGACTTAGCTAAGAAAGTAAGGACAAATGAAATATTTACATAATGAATTATTTTCGATTTATAAAAAAAATATTGTCACACTCTTTATGGAGGTATGACTGGCCGAAAGATTGGATAACCAAACCACTGTAACCCTGACTTCAAAACAAAGTAACAAACATGAAGCATGACCTAATTAGAGAATAAAAGTAACTTTTCTAAAACCAAAGTTTACTATAAAAGTTTATTTTCTGAAACAATTAACAATTTACTGAAAATTTTTCCAGAGATTTCCTGTAATATGGAACATACCTCAAAATACAAACACATATGTTCATGATTTCGCACAACAATAACATAAAGATAACAAGGAGCTCCACTCCATCTACATCATAAACAAGAAAAATAACTAGACTCCTATATCATATGAAATTAGACACCCCACAGTTCTAGTGTGACTATAAACTTTCATCCTTGACTTCAAGTCTGAGATCCTGGAAAATACCTTGCCATATTCTATCGGCAAGTCACTAGCTCTGTGATGCCATATACAGAACTCCTGTTACTAAAAAAAAATCCACAAAAGTGGGGTGAATCCTACGAACTCTATGAGTGAAAAATCGTACCCAACTGGTACTAGCATAACTCAACAGAAGTATATAACATATATAGTCAATTAACATCATGTGACAATGTTCATGCTTTAAATCAAAATACACATATACATTTGTAATCATCATAAATTCACAACTTACATGATTCATAAGATCACAATTAATCAGAGCAATCATAGTATACAAAGCAAACAAAAGGCCAATTAGTAACTCAGCTCCGCATAATAGTATCACCCTCTCATCAGGCATTTACGCGCCCATACAATAGATTAATTCTGCTTACTCAACCCATCTCACCAATGCTGAGCACTTAATCTTTAAAAAACATTTATCAGAATCGTAATATCTCAGAATTTCAAATCAACATATCCCAGGTGCACTTGGATTTCAATTTCGAAAATAAAAATCATTTCTCAGAAAAATCTCAATTTGTTAGCCCTTATCAGCCACAAAAAATTTCAAACCAGCTTGATTCAAATAACTCATTAAAACATTGCACTTGCACATTTATTTAAATACACATGCAATTACACTTAATAATCTAGCTCCCAAAGGCATCAATTAACCACTCGCCGGTTTATAAATTTTGTTCTTCACTTCCTCTTGCGCTCACATATATCTTTAGGCTCATAGAAGGTCCATAACTAAAATTCATAATTGCAAATAATACTCAGTCTATAAACATTATTGTTATAATCTTTTAATTGCTTAAATATATCAACTTATATAGGTTTCCTCATGAAAGTAATCTATTAAGCCATTATATGTCAAGTAATATGAATTCTACTTTATGTGGTAAGGTTGATAATGAAGAGACATTTTAGATGTCTTGATAATGCATAGGGTAGAAAGAAACTATTAGAAAAAATAGAAAAACACTAGTGAGTTAAAAATGTTGAAACTGTCCAAACTTGGGATTTGGACCAGTGTTCACTCTAATAGTCATATATTTCCCTAGAAAATTTCAAATCCAGTTTCGTAAAATTTATTAAATACTAGATACGTGTATCTTTATAATGGTATATCATTTGTAATTCTTAGACATCAATACAGTTTATTCTTTGAAGTTGCATCAAATTTTGCAAAACGCAAGGATTTTGACAGCTCTGACCTTACCTTAATTAATTGAATATAACTTTCTCTAGAAAAAAAGGAAATCCAATTCTGTTTATTGGATTTATTAATAGACAAGTATATCTTTCTAGATAGGTATCAAAAGCATTATTTGGATGTGTATATTAGTATAATTAATTATTTAAAGTTAACTCTTCTTAGGCATTTCACAACCCCCTTGGGTATATGTTTATTTTTACTTATATTCTTAATCAAATTAAATAAAACTAAGTTGAAACATTAACTTTAGCAAGTTATCTAGCTTTCTTATTTAGAAACTTTTCCTAAAATTAGTCTCGAACTTACTTGATTCTTCACATAAACAAAAACATAGTACTCAAAAAATTCTGGTTGCCAACCTTAGATTCTGATGTTTATAGAATTCTCATACTTGGAAATTAAGTTACAAAACTCTCTAGTATAGTGTTCCAAGACGTTAGAAACAACTTTCATTCAAAATTTCTAAGCTAATTCCATTCCCAACCCCCAACGAAGTCTTCTGAATTAACTAAGGTTCACTAAAAATCCTATATGACTTAGTTGCAATCTAACAGCTCTAATCAACAATATACTTAGAACCAAGTTACAAAATTTTGCAGATACCATATCAAGACCTAAGGTACATTTTCTCTTTAGAACTCTTAATTTAATTCAATCCAAAAAATACTGAAAATATTAAATTTCATTAACTTATCAAATTTGCTTTGCATCCTTCCAAAAACCATTTAACTCTCAAGATAATCCTTTTCATTCTTGAATTCAGGGAGTAGGATTTCTGTCATATATGCATAATTGGATGTCCCTTCCAGAGAATTAACTCAAATACAGGTTTTACAAGGTTATATGATATAAGAGGATGCAAGATTATCGCGTGTGAATTTGGTATCTAAAGTTGGCTAACATTCAGATGTCAAGTTAATATTAGTTAAGATTAAATAGTAATGCCTCTCATTTGCAAGCAATTAGAAATGTTTCTTTATCTCCTCACAAAGAGTTTCATTATCTTCTATGAGCAATAACATATACTCCTCCTCCTCATATCACATATAACTATCTAAGCCTTTATATTCAGCTCCTTCACATTCTACTCACGCTTAGGAAATGTCAACTAGAAAGCTTAGGTTCTGGCTGTTAATGGGTTGTGTTTACAGTAAGAAAATAAGCCCAACACTCTAGTCTAGACAAAGAGAAAGTGGACTATCAACATTTAAATCCAAAAATGTTTTGTGTTGACGAGTATACATAAACCTCCTCATAAGAGAAAAAGGAGTGATCTTTAAATAAACCCAAAAAGTCAAATATAAATTAAAACTTTCATATATCAATTAAAATGAAACCAATCACAATATCTGATTTATATGGAGGAAAATGAAATCGTTACAATATCTAAAATATTAGAAATGGTTAAGAGGAACAAGCCACATGAAAATCATTTTCTATCTGCCCCTGAATATATCTACCTTCCAAGCCCAGCCAAAAGTAAACTTAAGTAGTCTACTCATCAACCAACATCTAGCCACCCAAGTCTGGCCAAATCGTATCTTTTTCCCACTCTTTCTATCTTTCTATTAGCAGTGGTCAATTCCCCCTTTTTATTAAAAAAATCAGGCCTAATAATTGGGTCTATTGTACACTGTCTCTTAAAATATGGCTAGAAAAAAGTCTATCTTAAAAGTTTGTGATCAACTGTATCACATAAATTGTTAATAGCTTCACTTTATGGGCTTATATCAGTAAACTTCTAGATGGCTCCCAAATTCAACCCAAAACCAAGTTATTACAACTTATACATGGAAAAAGGAGAAGAGACTAACCAAGGGCTTGAGTATGGAAGCCAAAGAATAAGAAACCCACAGCCAAGAAGAAGCAGAGGATGAAGGAAATTTCCAGCATACTTGATCACCTTTCACTACCAAGCAAAGCAAAAGGACGACCATAGCAAAGAAGAGCGAAACATATAAGAAAGCTGCCCTTCCTTCCCCTTTAAGATCCATTGGTCCAAATCCATCTCTGCTTGCCGGTTCTCACTTCCCCGTCTTCTTCTTCTTTTAGACTCCCCTTTCTTTGCTCTTGCTTGTATATACTTAGGAGAAAAAAAATGCCAAGAAAAAGAGGAGGTAGGGAGTTCTAGAACTTGAACAATGGCGGTGAAGGATACAAAAGCAGGGGAAAACGACACAAGATAAGAAAAAAACAAGGAGGTAAAGGAAAGAAAAAATAAATAAGACAATACAAATTAGAAAAAGTTGAGTCAAAGTTAACTTTTTCAACTTGTGGAGTAGGTTTTTTTTTTTTTTTTTTTTTTTTTTTTTTATGCACTTGCCTAATTGTAATTCTTGTTTATTTGATTTGTTTGTGTATCTATTTAATTTATTTATAACTAAGAGTGACACATTGTTTTAAAATTTTACTTTACAATATTGGATTATAACAAATATAAAGATGAAATACATAGTAATGAGAATTGTAAGTACTAAAAGTTTTTTCAATTTGAGGTCAAAAATTTACTCTTTGAAATAATATTATTAGTACAAAACAATTATCTTTTACCAATTAGCGTATAAGAATTTTAATTGATGTTAGATAATTGTCTCCATATTTGAATTTTAACTAATTCTGTTACTAAATTTGAAATTGGTTTTTTCTATAATGTGATAAGAAATTTCTAACAGTTATTAATACAACATTATTTTCATATATATTTTAAATGAAATACTGCAAATAATTATAATTTTAATTAACACAAAACATAAATTTTCACATAATTTATAAATATTCAAACAAACAAATTATTTAATGTTAAAAATAAAACATAATTATGAAATGTAATTGCCATCAAAAAAACTTGAAAGATAGTCAATAAATACATCTTTTTCATTTGGTTAACTTATCTCTTTTCCTCATGTCTAAATAGCAAATTTCAGAGTTAAGGCATCTAACTGAAACTGATCAAATGACTCCAATTGATAACGATAGACAAGTTGAAATTTCTCCTTCATGCAACATTTGTAAAGGTCTTCAATATGCTATGGAAATAATTGAAGAGTCTCCATTTGTTATAGCCTGATTGTCTAACATATAATTTAGAATATGGTACGTAGATTACTGTGAATACATAAATAATAAATTTTCATCAAATTAATTAAAATAAGAGGGTATTTATATCTATGTTGGTAAATTAAAGTCCACACTTTATTGGTTAACTTGGACTAAAAATTTATGTTAATTGTATTAGTAAGTAAATTAGTGTATGAATCCAATAAAGTAGGGATTAATAATTATAATATAATATATATATATATATATATATATATATATAAGTGAATCTAATTCACACTGCATGTTAGAAAGTGGAGAACTATTTCTATTAATTTATTCTTTTATTTTGTCTTACTACTTTTTCCTTTTTTTTCCCCTAACCACCAACCTTGCATTTGGTTTGTCTTCTTCCTTGTTGCTTTCATCCATTTCCTCTCTATCTCTCTATTTCCACTTCATTTAGATTCCATGTGAAGAATTTTGTTTCAGCTAGTCTTGGTCTCCTACAAAGCAAGCAAATTTTTTCTTTCCTTCCTTGTCATTAGTTTCCTCCTTCTAAACTTAAAAGCTTCACCTTGTTGCAGTCATGAAAGTAGTTTAAGGCCTCTGTTTTCTGGTAACTCCTTAATAACTATGAGAGTAAGTTTCTTTCTTGATGAATTACTTGTTTTCTTTGTGTAATCTAAGTTGTAGATGGTGATGTGTAGGTTGTTTCCAACTAAAAGGCATCTTGTGCTCTTATTTTGTTGATGTCCTATTTTAGGAGGTTTGTAAGGGAACTTTGATTTGGTAATAGCCTCCATTCCTCCTCTCAAAAACCATGGCAGGCCCTTCAAATTTGCATAGCAGCCAAGTGCTTCTGTGGGTGTGATTGGGGAGCTTGTTGGTGTTCTGTGTAAGAACAACCATTGGAGTTTTAAGGTTGATAACAACCCCTTTGGACTTAATTCTTGCCTTTAACTTTATGTCTCATGGTTAGTTGATGATAATTTTTTAAAGGCAAGGAATTTTACTAGATAATTTAACTATACACCTAGTCTAGGTAACCAAGTATAGCCTTCGAATGTTCCATTAGTTTAATTGCTACTTGTGTATTACATCTTTGATAATTGGTGAATCAAGTTGAGAATTAGATGAATTTAAGCTAGATATGTGACTTACAAGTTGAGAAAAATAAGATATAGGGATGATAATTATATGAATTAGGAAAGAGTAGTTTAGAATTTAATTATATTCATGATGGGGATGAATTGTTTAAACTCTTGAATAACTTTAGATAATCAATTAGTTTAATTCCCTAACTGGACCATGAATAATTTAATAAGTCATGGGATTATGTTGAGTGTAGTGAAAGGTATATATGTATATGAACTCTAAAATGATATAAGCTTTATTGGTTAATTGGTTAGACAGGAAACATGGAAATTGACTAGGTAAACATTGAATTAATAATTAGAGTGTAGGAAAAATTTAAGTAATAAGTTGTATACAATTTCTTGAGTGCATGTATAATTATACAATTACTCTATAAGAGGTAAGCCCTTCAATTTAGTTTAACTAAATGAATAGTTGTTCGTAAAACTTTTACACCTAAGATTTAAATAAGAATAAGGAGGTGTAAAGGAAATAAAGGATCTACTTTATGTAGATTATATGAAACATTGAAGAAACCCACTTCAAACCTATTTATTTCACTGTGAAATGGATAGTGTAAACACATATATATGTGTGATCCATTTATTTCCTCCCAAACCTTTGTCTTAAGAGGTATGAAAAGTTTCATTTTTAATGTCACGCTTACAGACTAATTCAAATACTAAATATTGAATCTTGGAATTAATACCCTTATTAAGTAAAAGAAAAGAATGATTTGTTCTGGTTGTGTAATGATTAATAGCAGTTGAATTTCTCTTTTCCCCCAATATTGTTAATTAATTTAATCAGCACTCGGAATATCATTAAGTTTAGATCAAGAAGAAGTAACGTTCCGAACAATGTTTTTCATAACTAATGAAATATAACAAGATTTTAGTCATGCCTTTTGAGAACTTCCTTCATTAACTCCTTTCTGAGTTAATCAAGTTAAAGGAGCTGCAATAAGAGAGAAATTCTCAACAAATCTCCTATAATAACCAGCCAAACCCAGAAAATTTTAAATTTTAAAAATATTTGTTGGTTGGAGCCAATTCTGAGTTGTTTCTATCTTTTTAGGATCCACACGAATTCCTTCTTTAGAAATCATGTGTCCAAGAAAAGTCACATGATTCAACCAAAATTCACACTTAGAGAATTTAGCATAAAACTTATTTTCCTTAAGTGTTTGCAATACAATACGAAGATGCTACTTATATTCTTGCTAATTTCGAGAGTATACTAGGATGTCATCAATGAAAACAATGACAAAAGGATCCAAGAAAGGTTTAAACACCTTATTCATCAAATCCATGAACGCTACAGGAGCATTAGTAAGCCCAAAAGACATAACTAAAAACTTGTAGCATCCATACCGAGTACGAAAATCAGTCTTCGGAATGTTTTCCTTCTTAATTTAGAGCTAGTGATATCTTGAACGAAGGTCAATCTTATAAAAACACTAAGCTCCTTGCAACTAATCAAATAAATCATCAATCTTGGGGAGATAATACTTATTTTTAACTATGACCTTATTTAACTACCGATAATCGATACACAGTTTAAATGAGCCACCTTTTTTTTTAACAAACAAAAAAGGAGTACCCCAAGGAGATGAACCGAAACGAATGAATCCCTTATCTAGTAAATCTTGCAACTGTAGCTTTCTTAGCTCGCTAGGAGTCATCCTATATGGGGACATAGAAATTGGTTAAGTACCAAATAATAACTCAATGCCAAATTCAATCTCCCCATTAGGAGGAAGCCCAAGAAGCTTTTCAGGAAATACATCAGAAAACTCCTTCACCACCAGAATACGAACTAAAGGGGAACACTCTAACTTAATATCCCTGACAAAGGCTAAATAGTCCTGAAGCTTCTTTTTTTCCCCTAATAAGCCGTGACAATAAGAAATAATGAGTAATATTTATGTGGTTTTGCAAACATTTGTGTTAAATTCTTCAAGTATGAAATTTTGATACAATGAGTTTAAAGCTTGAAATCTATTGGGTTGAGTGGGTATGTTTTAATCCTTAATGAAAAGTTAAACTTGAAATGCATAGAATATATATATATATATATATATATATTTGGATTTGAGGCTTTTCGTAGAGTTCTAATATTTTTATTTAATTCATTTCATAACAACTACATCGATTTTGGTAATACCCATTATAGTACTTATTATTCAAAGAGAAAATTCATCCAGTAGTATCAATTATTTATTTAGAGAGTGTTATAATCTAGTATGACAATATTAGAAAACGTTAAGTTTGAGATAGCATGAAATTTTTAATTAATAAGATTAATGAGCATCGATATGTGTATTGAGTAGTGGTGATACATAATATGAATATAAAAGGCATTAAGTCAATAATTATTGTGAATTAGAGTAAATAAGATTTAATATATATGTATATATAAAATATATATATATATATATACAATTTTATATGTATAATCAGAACATATATAGATCACAAACTTAACTAACTGTTATCATCTAATATTAAACTATGAAATTGGAATAATACAATAGAAGTCTCGATTAAAATAAATAATGACAAATATAGATAAAATAAATGAACGCTATACCTATTTGGATATAAAATGTATACATACAGGTAATTTAAAGTTGACTTAGATCTTGATTTTTGTATCAAATAATTTTAGTGATAAATGAGGTGATGTTCCTTCCTAATAAAATAACAGATTTTTGATGATATATTTGGGATTCTTTTTACTTTTCTTAATTGAAAATACAATTAGAAAATAAAATAGTAAATAATAAACCTAGTATAGATGAGTAAAATTTAATTCAACATTTCGTTCATTTCGTTTTATCATTGGATAAATTACATTGCTAATATTAAACTTTTTTTTTTTTTTAAAAAAAATAAAATAAAAACCGTATATAATGCTAGTCCATGAACGACCAATTATTGTATGAACCAATATAGGTTCTATCTATAGTCAATAGGATTTCCTAAAAAGATTTACTAGATTCATTAAGTTATTTCAAAAGCTAAAAACTATCAATTGTTAATAAAATCCATTATCGACTTTCAGTAAATTATCCATTTAGACGAGGACTTTTAAATATATTGTAAGTTAAATCTGCACTAATTGATAACCAACCTGCAATAAATAAGGAAAGTATACTAATGTTATAAATAAATTAGTATCACATACTAATAATAGTAAAAGTTTTATATTATGAAAATTTTATGTCATTTATAGCAATATTACATAGACGACTCCATTGTAATAGATAAAATGATTTCTGGATATCTTAAATCTTTTAATCAACTAATTTAATCTTAGGAATATGAATATACTATTAGTATTATATTTGATGAAGAGGTATCATGGTAGTTTTTACACACTTTGTTTACATATTTGAATTTTTATGTATATATAGAAAAGATATTTACACATCCTTCAAAGGAAATAAGAAAGTTAAGAATTCAATTACTCACGTAATTATCTAATTTGGTTTATCAATTTGAATTTTAAATAAGAAACATAATATGATTCTGACCGTGGATTGGAGTTTAAGTGTTTAATTATCAGAGTGGCACAGCGGAAGCGTGGTGAAGTGTTGTGATAAAAATATTGATTTTAGTGTTTCTAAGAGGTTGATTTCATTTTCAAAAAAAAATCTAATTAAAATTTTTTGAAAATTCTATTCTGGCTATTTAAGTTAAACAGTTAATTTAATCAAAATGATTTAATTTATGTTAGTGTATATTCGTATTGGCAAAGTTTCATGTGTTACAAATCTATGAAGTAAAATTGTATAAGAATCTAATTTATAAGAAATAATCAGTGGCAAGTGTAAATAGACAAGTCCATAACCTTCGATTTATCCTTTGGTGAAAACCAAGAACAAGAAACCGCTTGAGAAACCAGAGTTTCAGTGAAATGATTTAACTGTATTCTTTAGATTGAAATTCAAGATGAATTTCTTTTAAGGGGAAGAGACTATTATAACACGATTGTCTAACATACAATTTAGAATGTTGTACGTAGATTACTGTGAATACATAAATAATAAATTTTCATCAAATTAATTAAAATAAGAGGGTATTTATATCTATGTTGGTAAATTAAAGTCCACACTTTATTGGTTAACTTGGACTAAAAATTTATGTTAATTGTATTAGTAAGTAAATTAGTGTGTGAATCCAATAAAGTAGGGATCAATAATTATAATATATATATATATATATATATATATATATATAAGTGAATCTAATTCACACCGCATGTTAGAAAGTGGATAACTATTTCTATTAATTTATTCTTTTATTTTGTCTTACTACTTTTTTCTTTTTTTTCCCCTAACCACCAACCTTGCATTTGGTTTGTCTTCTTCCTTGTTGCTTTCAGCCATTTCCTTTCTATCTCTCTATTTCCACTTCATTTAGATTCCATGTGAAGACTTTTGTTTCAGCTAGTCTTGGTCTCCTACAAAGCAAGCAAATTATTTCTTTCCTTCCCTGTCATTGGTTTCCTCCTTCTAAACTTAAAAGCTTCACCTTGTTGTAGTCATGAAAGTAGTTTAAGGCCTCTGTTTTCAGGTAACTCCCTAATAACTATGAGAGTAAGTTTCTTTCTTGATGAATTACTTGTTTTCTTTGTGTAATCTGAGTTGTAGATGGTGATGTGTAGGTTGTTTCCAACTAAAAGGCATCTTGTGCTATTATTTTGTTGCTATCCTATTTTAGGAGGTTTGTAAGGGAACTTTGAGTTGGTAATAGCCTCCATTCCTCCTCTCAAAAACCATGGCAGGCCCTTCAAATTTGCATAGCAGCCAAGTGCTTCTGTGGGTGTGATTGGGGAGCTTGTTGGTGTTCTGTGTAAGAACAACCATTGGAGTTTTAAGGTTGATAACAACCCCTTTGGACTTAATTCTTGCCTTTAACTTTATGTCTCATGGTTAGTTGATGATAATTTTTTAAAGGCAAGGAATTGTACTAGATAATTTAACTATACACCTAATCTAGGTAACCAAGTATAGCCTTCAAATGTTCCATTAGTTTAATCGCTACTTGTGTATTACATCTTTGATAATTGGTGAATCAAGTTGAGAATTAGATGAATTTAAGCTAGATATGTGATTAAAAGTTAAGAAAAATAAGATATAGGGATGATAATTATATGAATTAGGAAAGAGTAGTTTAGAATTTAATTATATTCATGATGGGGATGTATTGTTTAAACTCTTTAATAACTTTAGATAATCAATTAGTTTAATTCCCTAACTGGACCATGAATAATTTAATAAGTCATGGGATTATGTTGAGTGTAGTGAAAGGTATATATGTATATGAACTCTAAAATGATATAAGCTTTATTGGTTAATTGGTTAGACAGGAAACATTAAAATTGTCTAGGTAAAGATTGAATTAATAATTAGAGTATAGGCAAAATTTAATTAATAAGTTGTATACAATTTCTTGAGTGCATGTATAATTATACAAGGTATGCATGGAAGGAAACGAAATATATTAAGATATCCAGTAAAAGGTTTAGATGGAGTTAGTTAATAAATAACGTGTTAAGTAAATATATGTATAAATTAAAGAATTATGAAATGATATATATAAATTATGATTTTCAGCTTCGGATCGCATCAAGGACATTTTGACATCTTCGCAAATTGCACAAACTGACGAACCACGTACTTGAGCTAATTGAGTGAATTATGTACACTTTGGTTGCTAGATTATTATGTGCAACTGTGTGTGTTTTGAATAGATGTGCTATATAAAAAAATAAGCAAGTGTAATATTTCAGTGATTTATTTGAATTATATTGGTTTGACATTAGTTATAGTTGATAAAGGCTAACAAAATGAAATTTTCTGAGAAATGATTTCTATTTCCGAAAGTGAAATCCAGGTGCACCTAGGATCTTCTTCTTTGAATTTATGAAATATTTTGATTCTAATAAATTTTTTAAAAATAGAGTACTCAGCCCCGATGGGATGAATTATATTTGGAGTCTGTTGTGCAGGTGCGTATATGCTGGGTGGGGGTGATACTGTTGTGCGAGGCTGAGTTACTCGTTGGCCCTTTGCTTGTTTTATAATGCTTTAATTGCTTTGTTTGGAATTGTGAACTTTGGATATTTGAATTAATTTTTATATGTTGTAAAACTTGTGAATCATGGTTTTATAAGAATTACAAGTACATGCGTGTACTATTGAATTACGACATGAATATTACTACTTGAGATTAAATGGCGATATATATGCTTTGATTGATGCCAGTACCCTCAGGACACATTTTTTGCTCACTAAGTCCATGGGACTCACCCTTCTTTGTTGATATTTTTTTTAGTAGCAGGACTTCAGCTTATAGCTTTGACGAGCTCGTGACCTGCCTATAAAGTATGGCAATGTATTTTTCTAAATCTCATACTTGAAGCTAAAGGATGAAAATTTGTAGTCACAACTAGGATGTTGGGTTACTATAAGTTTTCTGTGTAAAAGTCAATTTGTTACAGTTTATAGTATTAACAGAACGAAGCTCCTTAGTTATGTTGTCTTTGTTGTTATTTAATTGAATGTAATCAACAATTTACATGTTGGTATTTTTAGCATGTTCCACATTATGGGAAATTTTTGCCAAAATTTTTAGTAAATTGTTATTTGTGTTAGTAAACAAACTTTTACAGTTAACTTCTGTTTTAGTAAATTTATTTTTCGTCAAGAGTCGTATTTGTTTTTTTGTTTTGAAGTCAGTGTTACCGAGGTTTGGTTATCCAATCCTCCGACTAGTTATGCTTCCGTGAGGGGTGTGACGCCATTCTTAATATAGTTTGCATTTTCACCGGATAAGATGCCCAAATAAGACCTGAAAAACATTACTTAACATTGTCATATATATGAATATTTTTAAAAAATCATAAATATTTTAAATTTTCACATATATCTAAAGTAATATTTAATTAAAAAATGTTCACAACGATGAACCACTTACCTGGACATAAGTTGAAAGATTTATTCGGAGAATTCTTCATGTCTCCCTTAAACCGATCATTATCTTTGTTATTATTTGGATCTTGGTGTTGTAGCATAATAGGAATTTCATGAAAATTATTCGTTTTCTTTTCTTTTCCTTGAAACCTATGGTTTTGAAACCAATAATAACATTTTTTGCTTCAACCTCACTAAAATGACTTAACATATTACATATTGAATAAATTTCACCAATGCTTGGACTCCCAACTCCAAAACCAAGAAGATCATTTAAAATTACTAATTAATCGTCTATAGGACACCACCTTTTACGACCATCAGACTCCAAAAGTTTTTCTTTTATGATAATCCCCTTTCTATGATTTAATGTAAGTTATTCCAGCTGTTGAAATCCCATAATACCTTTGACAAAGAACACAAAATACATAATAGAAGAAAATTAAACTAAAGCAATAGCAAAATGAAAGATATACAACAAATATTAAATAGCATCCAATAGGTACAATGACAAATAGTGATTTCGATAGTGATTAGACGTAAAACTACATTTAAAGTTTTTCAACATGAAAGTCGTTTACAAATAATATAAGCTTTACTGTCATACATAAAGCACGTGATAATCAACATAAAGTAATGTATTGTCATATAATAATAATAATTCATAGTCACTGTATCCCCAACATTTATGTCTTTCGTGCTTCATAATGAAATAATAATAATAATTTAATTTTTGTAATCCATATTCTATAACATTTTCAAATAAATTGCAGCATATCAATATGGTATATATATTTTAATAAGCAAATATAATGTAAATATGTTTTTTTTTCTTATTTATATAAAAATTCAATTTATACGTATATATATAAACTAGAAGATTCTATTGTGTATATCTAATCCATATTCTAGGTATAGTGGTTGATTTAAAGTATGAAATTTATTTGTATAATTTACTATTGTGTATATCTAGTGAGCAATTAGAAATAATAATAATATATATATATATATATATATAAACTAGAAGATTCTATGATATAATTATATAAATATTTACATGTATTTTTGGTATTTATATGGACCATACATTGTCATGCAACTTTTGGACCATAATTTTATAGTTTTATATTGACTTCCTTTTTCTACCTTATCACTGACTTTGTCCCCTGTTCTTTCTCTTCGGGAAACTTCCTTGTTCTTGGTCGAGTACTCTAAGTCATCCTTGCATGATTGGCTTGATGGATGGCAGACTCTAATCTTCAGTCTTCCTCCTTAGACCGTGAAAATTTTATGTTTAGGGGCTGACAGTGGTAGCCTTGGTTGGCTGCAAATCTTTCCCTCTTGCTTTTCCGTTTACTTCCTGGTGTGGCCAAGAGCAAGTAAAACTTATGCCATATGTGTGTGAGTGTCTTGCAGCTAACCCCTTATCCTTACATGCCATTTACCTTGTTTCTTCCTCTAACCAGCCTTGGTCGAGAGCTTTAAAGTTATAGCTAGTGGCCGAGTAGTAGTAGCAGCCTTTCTAGCCTTCCAGTCATGAGCTCCTCTTCTTCTTCAAAAGAAAAAAAAAATTCCTTACTTTTGAGCACTCATCCTCTCTAATCCAACACTGAAATCAATCATTCCCTTTTTGCTTAGTTAGTTAATTATATATACGAGTCCAAAAATTATCTAGGTGGGATAACATATTAGGTTGTGAAAGCCACGCCTTTTGACTTGGAATTTCATTGAAGCTTTTCTTCTATGGGCTTTCTTATTCCAATCTTTGTTGTTGAGTTTTGATTTTTGAGTCAATGAAGCATAATGGGTGGGATCATCACAAACTAAAGGAGACGGTGAGGTTGCTTTGCCAATGCTGTCTTTTTCTTTTTATTTCTTTTTCTATGCTTTCAAGGCTTTAACTTTTGTTTAGGTTCTGGGGAAACTTGAGAAAACTAGAATTAGATTGGGAGATTTGATTTTCTTGGTGGGTCTTGTCTATTTGAAGAGAACTGTGATTATCACACTATAGGAAATGAGCTGAACTCAAGCAAGTCAAATAATGTTGTGCAAGAATTAAGAAATCAAAATTAAACAACTTATATATGTTACGGGGAGTTTAAAGGATTTTTGATGTAGGAATTACGGAGTTAGGAGTGCGATTAAAATAGTGAAGTGGTTATGAATTGTGTTTAATTGGAAAGGTAATTTATGGAGTTGTAATAGGTTGGTATGAATATAGTTTAATTCAAGCTTTGATAAATATTAAGTAGTTAGTTTAATTTAAATACAAATTGGAATATGATATGATTGGGATTTGAGCATTTATGTTAAATTGAAAGAGTAATCTTTCTTAAGTGAAGTATTTGGGAATTCTTTTTGTTAATTAAGAGAATGAAACTAGTGGATAATTATAAAATATGGAGTTTTCTCAAGTTAAGGTTAGTACATGTTAAGTTAACAAAAGCTGAAGTATAAGAAATCAAGATAATCAAAATTATTGATTTGCTTTAAGTTTTGGTAAATTCTTAATAAGAATTTCAATTGGAAAAATATAAAATAAAATAAATAAATAAATAAAAATAATAATATATATATTTATATATGAATGAATGACAAGGATTAACTGTATGATATGAGTTGATGAAATGCTCATAAGGAATTGAATGTGAGTTATATGAATTTATAAAAATTGAGTTGGATTCTAGGAGTGAGCATATATATATATATATATATATACAATTAATAAAAATAAAATGCCCTTAAGATGTTTGATAAAAGGCTTGAAAGAAACTAGTTATAATATCAGGATTAAAACTTAGTATATTCAATCTTAGTGAACTTAATTTAGTCCGAGAGACTTTGTCGAGGGTCAGGGTTGGAAGTAGTTTATGACTTCTAAATAAAAGTTGTTCCTAACATCTTAAAATATTAGACTAGAAAGTTTCGAAATTTAATTCCCAAGTATAAGAATTCTATAAGCATCGGAAGTAGAGGTTGGCAACTAGAAATTTTACTAAAGCCCTTGTTTTTGGTTCATGTAAAGAATTGAGTGGGTTCAAAACTAATTTTAGGAAAATTTTCTGAATAAGAAAGATATATATACTCATTTATTAATAAACCCAACAAACGGAAGTGGATTTCCTTTTTCTTAGAGAAAGTTATGTTCAAATGACTAAGGTAAGGTCAGAGTTGCCAAAATCCTGCATTTCAACTTCATAGAATAAACTGTATTGATATATAAATCCAAAAATTTCAAATGATATACCATTATAAATTACATGTATCTAGTATTTAATAAATTTTACGGAACTAGATTTGGAGTTACTTAGAGGAAGATATGACCGTTATAGTGAACACTGGTCCAAACCTCAAGTTTAGACAGTTTTAACATCTTTAACTCACTGGTGTTTTTCTATCTTTTCTAATAGTTTCTTTTTACCTTATGCATTTTCAAGATATCTAAAATGTTTCCTCATTAACCACCTTACTACATAAAGTGCAATTCATATTACTTGACATATAATGGCTTAATAGATAACTTTCATAAAAGACCTATATAAGTTGATATACATAAGCTTAGTAATTAAAAGATTATAACGATAACATTTATGAACTGAGTATTATTTGGAATCATGAATTTCAGTTTTGGACCCTTATGTGAACTTGATGACATATGTGAGCACAAGACAAAGTGACGAACAAGATTTGTAGACCGGTGAATGGTTCACTGTTACCTTTAGGGATAGATTATTATGTGTAATTATATGTGTATTTGAATAGATATGGTATGGAAAATAAGCAAGTGTAGTATTTCAGTAATTTATTTTAATTATGTTTGTGTGGCATTGGTTGTGGTTGATAAGGGCCAACAAAGTGAGATTTTTCTGAGAAATTACTTTTATTTCTGAAATTGAAATCCAAATCCACCTAGGATATTTTGATTTGGTATTCTGATGTGAGATACTCTGATTCTAACAATGGTTTTAAAAGAAATGATTGCTTAGCCCCGGTAGGATGAATTGTGTACGGAGAATTAACCTATTGTGCAGGTGCGTAAATGCCCAGTGGGGGGAAATACTGTTGTGTGGGGCTGAGTTACTTTGTTGACCCTTTGTTTACTTTTTATGTTTTGATTGCCTTGATTGTTGTAATTGAATTGTGTTTGTTAAGTGTTATGTTTCCGTAACTATATAAATATAACATTAGTGATTTTGTGATTTATAATATGCTGAAATATTAAATGATTATGTACATATATTATATTATATTACTTGTGTTGAATGATGCTAGTACCCTTTAGGTACTATTTTCCACTCACCAAGTCCATAGGACTCACCCATCTTTTGTGAGTTTTTTTTTTTTAGTAGCAGGATCTCGAGGATAGCTATTACTGATAATGAATTTTACGAAGTGTTTGGTAGCAAGGTAATTCTTCGAAATCTCAATCTTGAAGTCAAAGGGTAAAAATTTGCAGTCACACTAAAGCTGTGAGGTGCCTGGTCTTATATTGTGTAATAGTCTAGTTAATTGTTATTATTATGAGAATTGGGGCGAAGCTCCTTGTTGTCTTTGTTGTTATAGTTGTTATTGTATAACAATAGGAATGTGTTTTCTTTATATGAACAAATTCTACTTTACGAAGAACTTCTGCCAAAATTTTCAGTAAATTATTATTTATTTTAGTAAATAAATTCTTATAGTTAGTTTTGTTTTATAAGTTTTTACTTTTATTTTTGGGTTTGATTAAGAGTCATAGTTACTTTATTTTGGAGTCAAGGTTACGGAGGTTTAGGTTATCCATTCCTCCGACCAGTCATACATCCTTGAGGGGTGTGACAGTACTAACTCCTGATAACATACTTAAGTACCTTGATAATGACAAACAATTTAGGTAAATACATACATGTATATTGCACATGAAGTTCTCCATTTATGATGAGAATGAGTTTAAAATATATTTTCTCGCAATTATTTTAGTTCAATCCCTACATTTTTTTGTGCGGATATCATGTTGATAGAAAGACTACATCTAACTTCTAAGTATATTAAAATAGTTATTGTGGTCTTGTGGTTAACACTGACAAAATTTTAGATCAAAGTAGATTTCAGATTTGGTGAAGAAAAGCTCCTAGCTTCTTAATGTCTCTATAAGAAGTTATGTGGATGCTTTTAAAGAATTATGATTTAAACAGGGAAACAATGAAAATACATTACAAATATCAATCTTAAAAGAATATCTTTCCCTTTACAAATAGTTTGAAAAAATGTCTTCAAATACTATCATTCCCCTTTCACATAGTTCAAAAAAGTTGAAAATCCTTTTGTTCTTTTAATTGCTTTTGTTTAAAAATTACTAGCAATTACTAATATTATCTAGAAAGTACTCAAGTAGTAACTTATTGCAACTTGTATAAGGTCTCATGTTTACAACTACAAGGTTCCTGTCATATTTCAATTATCTGTAATAGACTTTGCTTTTGTTCAATGCACTTTAGGACTACAACAATTTATTTATTGATGGATTAGTTCAAGTTATAGCCTTGCAAGCCTTCCCAGATGCATTTATTGATTTCATGAAATTATAATACTTGTTATCACTATAATCGCTAGCTTTATTATTTTATTATTGCTTTCTTCTTTGCTTCAATTAGAAATACTCCAGTGGTATTTCAAGGGGATGCTAAAGGAATTAAGTACAATCATGGCTGGAGAGTTCAAGGAAGATGTATCTCAACATAAAGGTGACGTGGATATAGATGAAAAAGGAAAAATCTCCAATAGAGATGGTGAAATGGATATTGATGAATGCTATAACCATGGTACATTCTCAGAAAATAATAGATTGGTAGAGAACATCCGAAAGATTGTTCTTGATCTCAAAAGTCTTGGATTTACATCTATGTTAAAAGATGCTTATGCTTCTGTAATATTTTTACTTTTAAATTTGAACATACTATCTGATATTACATAATAATTAAGTAATACTTATAAGATATTATTATAGTTTTCTAATTTATTTAATATATGACGAACTTTAAGTAAACTATTACACAAATATGTAACATCTAAATTTTATTAACCAATAAATTATGTATTAAATATTTCAACTATAATCTTATTTATTACATTATAATATTAAGAAACAAATAAATTGTTTAATATTTACAATAGCATCACTATATATCAAAAAAATAATAATTAAAAATATAAAGAGCTTTTATAACAAATTTTTTTTCAAAATAATGTAGTTTTTTTTTTCTATAAAAAAATACAATGTCATATATATTTATATATGTGTTAGTCTGGTTTGTAGAGTTGGATACCGCGTGCGTATGCACACGATGGTCCAACTAGTATATATTAAAAGAGTGGAAGATGATATGAAAGTGAGAGTGTGACAGAGAGAATGAGAGTGGAAGAGAATAAGGGTGAGTTTGGAATAAATCCATGTAAGAGTTCAGTTCAATTCAATTCAATTCATTTCAATTAAAATTAATTATTAATGTTTGAAACAAATCATTTAAGTAATAGAATTCAAATGAATGAAATTGAATTATAATGTTTGGGATATTATTATAACTAATAGGATTCATTTTATTTTAATACTTATACAAAATTACCCAATGGGGTAGGAAGAAAAAGGAGAGGTTGTGGTTTTTGAGATGTGGATAAGAGGAGAAATAAAAATAAATGATATATATGTATTTGTAATTAAATTAAATTAATTTCTTAACAAATCATATCAATTTTGATGAGAATTCAAAATGAAAAAAATGTTATAAAAGCATGATTTATAATGAATTGAATTCTCATGAAAGATAGATACCAAACACAAGATTTTAATCAAAGTTCATTTAGAATGAATTGAATTTTACAATTTTTGAGATTCTAAACACACTCTAAGAAAACGGAGAGGTTATTGTTTTTTTGGCCATTAAAAAAGTGAGAAAGAATAAGAGAGTGGAAGAAAGTAAGAAAGTGAAGAGGTTATTGTTTTTTTTTAAATAATTTAAATATTTACATATATATATATATATATATATATATATTATATTATAGTAAGAGACTATAAGAGTATTCTGGTTTTTATAATAATATAGATGACTAGGGAGACACCTGTGCCAAATGGCATGAGTTGCAAAGGTTATGAAAATAAGAAGCGTCGCATCTTCATAATTGTAATTGAATATTATCATAAATAATAATAATAATAATACATCATAAAATTTTTGTAATAAAAAAAATTAGTCCATATGATTGAATCACTGGTAGATTCTTGATTCATACAATGCTTTGGAATGCATTACACAAAGTGTATGTTAGCACCTGTAAAACAAACTAAAATATGTTGCATCTTCTTACACTATCTTAAATCTCGTTGGCCTCTATCTGCAATTCATATCATTAAAAAAGACAAAGGAAATGCAAGCTACTCTTCAAAGCAAAGCCAGCAACTAATACAAACTTCCTTTGTTCTCAATCATCTACTATGCAAAACATAAATAAACGCTTAGAAGTAAATTCGAGCATAATATTATTGAATAGACAAAGCAACGTTTAATAAAAACACTACAAATAAGAACTTCGTTGTCCTATTTCACTTCCAAATTACATCTGATCTTTTTAAAACTATTAAGTTAAGCTCCTTTGTAGCACATGACATCGGGAAAAAAAATATTAGAAGCAAACAAAATCACCACTTCCTTCCTTTATGCTTCTAAATCAATGTATCCATCGTTTAGAAGTTCAAGACCAAACAATTTTCTATGAAAATAATACCAAATGTTTTTTATGCCAACTATAGATTGTCTAGCATAATGGGAAAGCTACGTCCTTTGGTCATCTTCAAATTAAATTCTAGATGAAAGTATACTTGATTGTCTACGATATTACTAAATAGTCCTTTTTTCTTTTGTAAAGGCAATGAAGTTCATGTATAACCTAGAAGAAATAACTATCCAAGACTTAATTCAAACATCTAGAAGTGTTGGAACTTGGAATTATAATTTCAACATTCCAAGACAATTCAAAACCTTTCCTACACTATTTTCCCAAAAAAGAGAAACGAAAAAGAAACAAATATTAAACCTCTTAGCTTAAAATGCATATATCATGCTTGAAAAAGTACTTATGATTTAACATAATTTCCCTATATTCACCTTATCATATCCCTATATCTGTCCGTTGCTGGCCTTATTGAGAATACAATATAATATTATCCATATGTAGAGATTTTGTTTTCTTCATCAAATGCCAACCGATATTGGCAGCATTATTTATTAGAACATGCATTAAATAACATTCTGGTAGATACATTTTAGAATATACTTTTGTACGCGTTCATGAATCAAAAGAAAAACACACTAAGCTTCAAAATCAAAGAATAACATCGACAACCAATTCAAGAAAATCAAAAGATAATTATATGTTGGTTACACATATGGCAGAAATACATTCTAAAATTAATTGATTGCAACTTAATAATGTAATATTCCTAGAATTATGTTTTTGTGAAGCACAGAAATTATAAGTCATTGCAGCACTAAGTAGACATCTAAATTAGAGAAGACCTCTTTATATATTGGAAGTTTCCATAGATTACATATGAATACTCAAAAAAGAAGTGTTAGAAGTTTTATCTTAAAAAACAATAAAAAAAAGTAAAACTGCAATTTGCAATATACTGTAAAATCATTCAAGAATATTGTTTTAAGATTAATTGTTAACATGTATTGATGATAAAACTTAACAGTCTTTAGCTGAAATATTCTCAATAACATATATTATTTGTATTTAGATCACCAAAAGCAAATATAATTATCATATCAATATAATGTCACATTGATTATCATAAATAAAGTCAACAAACTTAAACTAAAAAATAAAAATAAAAGAAGCAAGGGATATGAAACATACTATGACTCATTGACTGTGAAAAAGTTCCAATTCAATATGTCAAGGACATAATGTTGATATGAAGGAGAACTACTATTGGAGAAATCAAATGTTGACAAGTATACATAAGCCGCTGCTTTTTTATTAAGTAAAAATTTTATCTACATATGCTTAATTATTTGAAAACAAAATTCCATATGATCTAAGTGTAAGGAGTTTACATTCATGATGGGAGTATAGATGTCTTAACCAAAAAAGGGTAAACCTTTCTTCTTCTTTTTTGTATAAAATATGTTCAATTTGAAGCATGTGAATTCCATAAATAGCACTGAGAAAATTTCTTCTTATTTGTTCCTTTTCTTTTAAATCTTCTGATCTATGCATTATTAACACGGCCAACAGTTATAAACTTTAGATTCGGAATCATGCAATGTTCAATTGGAGGGGATCCACAAAGTTCCAGCATAGCTAACCCGAAGAGCATACATGAGAACTCTAAATCACATATAAGCATTTACATTAGCTCTTGCATTGCCAATTTGAATATCATCTTGTACCTTAAATACAGATAGCAGAAAATAGATGTTTGACTATAACATGGTGAATCTCTCTGTAGGAAAGATTATTGGATCCATGGACCATGATAGCTTCAACTCTTTTCATAACTAAAAATGCCACTTGCTGAAAATAATTAAGTAAATTCAAATCAAATCCTAGGAACTTAAACCAACAATATCACTGATCAAAACATAAATTACATAATAATAGGGAATACATTTGATCAAGAAGAGCATTATAGAGCAAAACTAAACATTGCTCATAAATTATCTAGAATCTAGCTAATTGATCATAATCCCTAAAGTACATAATACAATAAAAGTTAATCATTAACTGAAGATAATAATGGCTAATGATAGTAAGAAAAAAATTTAATTGCCTAATTACTTGAATAACTACATAAGAATCCAACAAAAGCTTACTTACATCAACATCGTCCTAGTTCATCAACTGTGCATATGCTTCTATCTTATGTAAGGCTGTAATATTGAAGTTTATATATCTATGGGTGGCAATGAGCCAAGCTAGCTTGGGAGCAGCTCGAATCAAGCTTGGCTCATTTTTTAAACAAGTCAATTTTGAGCTTGTTTAGTAAAATAAGCCGAACTCAATCTTTTCAAAAGTTGGCTCGTAAGCTAGCTATTTTAATATTATTTAATAAATTTTTTATTGCTTATATATACATTTATAAGAAATCTACTTATATACAAAAAAACTAACATAAATTGTTATTTGGCTTATATGTAATTTGTACAAATACTTACTAAGTGGCATTGGGTTCAACTCTCCTTGTATACAAAACTTTTTTTAGAATTTTTAAAAAATCTTCAAGAGCCCTTAACAAGCCGAACCAAGCTTGAATATTTGATCACGAGCTTTTAATGAGCTTAAGTTCGCAAGCCTGAAATGACCTCGAGCCGAGCTTTGAGAGCCGAGCTGAGCTTGAATATTTGATTACGAGCTTAAGTTCGCAAGCCTGAAACGACCTCGAGCTTTTGTTGATAGCTCTATATATATCAGTTTAATAGTCCATAATACTATGCATATTTATTTAAAGAAGTTTAAGAAATATTAAATAGGATAGAGATCTCATGATTATAGCCAATAACATAGCACACAGTACACGTAATATGCATTCTATAGAAATACGAATATACATAATTACTTGTTTAGAATAACTAGAATCTAGATACACACTATCTGTCAGTAAAACTAAAAATATATCATAGATAAAAGAACTGTACATCAGGAAGCCTTATCTAATTTAGTAGCAGTGTATATACAGTAAAAATAAACCAAACTAACTATTTGGCTCTTCTAATTGTTTTGGAATTAGCCTTGGCCAAGTTTTGTATGATTATCATCAAAAGCTTGGGAAACAATACAAACCTAACCACCATTGCCAATTCAAAGATAATGATTTGGGAACTTATGTGATTCCATTTAGAGGTTATTTATACTGGAAATTCATCATCAACATTGTGAGGATTACCCTTTTTGATTGTAATATGAGTTTAGAGTAATCTGAAATGCCATTTTGACGTGTTTAATGCTCATAGAACAAAGTGTGGTGATGGGCTAGTGCTATTGGCGTGTGGATCAAGATGGATTGTATCTCTATAAGACTATAACAAAGCTATAAATAATTATGAATTTAACATTTGGCCAAAGTGAACTTCTTAATTTAATTTGTAAGAAAATTCTTGTATTGACAAAAAGATTAAATAAAAAGCATATAAGAGTTTTGAGAAAAAAGTCAAATCTCTTTGTGTGACTAAATTTACTTAATGCAATTATTTAGAGAAAGATTTTAATAAATCATGCAAAAAAAAAAAAAAGTTGTACAAGGGCTAAAATATTGAGTTAAGACACTAATTCTTAATTGTATATATAAGCTTTCAGCCAATGATTACAACAATTAGTAATCAGTACAGTAGTAAGAATGCACTCTTTATTTTCCTATTTATGAACTTGACATTCCTTTCTTTTTTTCGTTGGCCAACTTTGACACGATGATCTTTATTTGCAATCATGTACACTGATTTTTTTGATTGAGATTATGCATGATTGGCAAAAAAATGACATGGAAATAACAACAAAAAATGAAAAAAAAAAAAAAGAATTACAATTAGAACAAAGTTGATTTTGGATCAAATTATAACTCTTAGAAGTTAAAATTGGAACAAACATGATCCGCCTCCCAACTTCTTCCTAATTTCAGAAGGAAAATTAGAAAAATTCCAATAAGAAATTCATAATAGGAAAATGAAATCAAAGTTAAAGAGAAAAAAAATAATTCAGAGACACAGGCTCTAAATTTTGTAATGTAAATGAGAATCAAATTGTAATGCTATGAAGTTAGAATCATAACAAACCTGTTCTGCCTCATCTTCTTCCCAACTTCTTCATAATTGAAATCTGATCAAAATGAGCAAAAACTCAATGAAAAAACCTTGTAACAAAAAAGAAATCAAATGAAGAAAATCAACATACTGAAAAACCTAAAAACTTAGAGACCCAACTTCCAAATTAGGAAAAATTGATTTAAAATGAACAAAGATAATTTTGTAGAAACATAATAGTCTAGCTTAGCTCAAAAGTATTTTAAATCTATCTCTGATATTCGTGGCAGACCATTTAATTATCTCATAATTATTAACACTAATCCTATCAAAGAACACAAAATAATGATGCCAATATCACAACATGCAATATCTGGCTTATGTTGATGAGAAGATTATAATTAAATTTCTAATCATACATACAGGTAAATAAAATGAAAATAAAAACTAAGGTTTAACTGTTTTAGCTTCCACAACATCAAATAGATATTATTAAAATCTAACTCCAACTTATAGCAGTAGCATCTGCTATTTAGTTAGTGGCTTGGGCATTTTTTGAATCTGCTGTATTTCGGTACCCTTCTTTGCTAATGACCTACCCGATCTACCTTGACCGACAGTAAAATCCTAAACACCATATCCTGACTCATGAGCCAACGATGTTTTTGGGTTAGAGATGAGTTGAAGCATAAACAAATAGATCATCCATGAGTGAGAAGGGCCACAAAAGATGTCTACGTATAGTTAGATAGAAAGACAAACCTGAAATTCAAATTCGTGCGTTCAGATAGATTTTACCTTGATCTGGATCCAAATCATCCATGAAATTCTAGAGCTATCTACAAGAAGGTCGTTTATAGAAGAGATGTTCTGAAGGAAGTGGGGAAATATGGAAACAGTGGCAGAGGAGTTATGGAGAAAGAGTGACAGTGAGTGTTAATGTCGAATTTGTCCGAGCTGGAGACCTGGCGAGGTGGTCTCCTCAATGCCTTCTCCTACACTCATTCTTCGGTAGACCTGCAGAGGTGGTCTTGGAGACCTGTCAGCACTCTAAAGCTCAAGTCAGTATATAGAGAGATAAGAGGAGAGCTATAAAAATAAGTATAGAGAGAAGGAGTTTTTTTTTTAAAGTGTGAAGGCTTGTATTTGTAGGGCCTTTAGTGGGCCTGGGCTTATTGGGCTTAAGTTAATATTTGTATTAACATAAGTCCCCCCAAAAACAAGTTCGAGGAATGAAGTGATTCAAACATGAAGTCAACTAAAGGAAAAACCATATAGTGATAATTGAACTTTTTCTTAGCAGACGAGCTTTTGGCTCCAAGCCTTGCAACGTTGGGGTGAGCTCGTAGCTCTAACTTCCTTTGTCTTGGGCTGTAAAATTTCCCTGCAACTACGGTCAAACAGTCGATCTTAAAAGAAAATTTGTTAGGCACATATAAGAGGTAAAACATGAAATAATATGCTTTACGATTAAAAATCATGTAGTACAATATAGGGAATATGATGCAATTACTCAAGGCAGTTCCCACTACTATTGTCTAGGATGAAAACCTATATTAAAAGATATGTTTAGAGTTTATATAATGTCTGTCATGTTCTCTAACCGTTAAAATGGCAAGGGCCAAACTGAAAGCCCTTCGTGCCATGAGAATAGCTAGGATGAGGTTGAAGTCACCAAGTTATAAGTTAAGTTTTATCTTTCAAGATTGCGTGTTTGTGTAGCTTGGGTCAGTAGCCCGTTCTATGTACCTGTAACTTGTCTCATCTCGTTGAAACGGTAGATTTCTTATATAGTATGACTACGACATATGATAGAAGCGAGCTATGTGCTCGGAGTACCCTTTTGTCATGTTTTATAAATGTCTGTAACTTTTGTAGTTACCATGCTTAGTTGGTGTGATGATGGGAGACCTAGCTTGAGGTCGTGTTGCCCAAAATGGAGCTCTTTTGGCTCCCAGTGTTAATAAAAAGACATGCACTTGCAAATATATGCAGTTTATAAGTAATTAATTCATTATTTTTATACCTTGATCAGTTATTCGTCAGGTCGTCCAGGTTCTATAAGGTCGGACTCATTGTGAGCCTTGGTTTTGAGGGGCTATGCCCAACTCAATGGTAGCTCGGGAAGCAAGATATGACCTATCGACCTCGCTTGCTAGCATCTTGAGCACCAAGGGAGGTTGAGTTCCCTTTTTGAAGCAAGGATTGCCAAGGTGAACCTCAACCATTTGTTCCCCTCGGATTTTCTTTCCAATCTTTTTGATTGGTTTTGGGAGGCTATGCCCAACTCAAGGGTAGCTCGGCAAGCAAGATATGATCTGTTGACCTCGCTTGCTAGCATCTTGAGCACCAAGGGAGGTCGAGTTCCCTTTTTGAAGCAAGGATTGCCAAGGTGAATCTCAACCATTTGTTCCCCTCGGGTTTTATTTCCAATCTTTTTGTTTGGTTTTGGGGGGCTATGCCTCTCCCTTTTTACTTTGCCTGTAGGAATTTTCTGCTAACTATGGCCAAACAGCCGATCTCAAAAGAAAATTCGTTAGCCACATATCATGGTTAAACATGTAATAGCATGCTTTCTGAATAAATATACAATAATATGTCAAAAATATAGTTGCATTACAATTAACATTTTGATCTGACTGTAAAGTGTAGGATGTAGGCGAGGTGAATTACTGGTCCACTATACCTAAGAAACCAATTATTTTGTCAAATGAGTGATTAGCTTATCTTTGTTATGGCCCCACAATTATGGTGTTTTAGGCGAGCTCATGAATCTTCAGTGAATGATTTAATATCTTCAAGACTTGAAATATTTTTGTTGTTGATGAACATGTAATCCAACAATTAAGCATATATAAATTAAGCTAAGCATTCGATTCTAGTAGATTTGCATGAAGATATAAAGTTGACAAAAGTTTCTATAAGAACATAGAAGTTTGCAAGCAATTTGTGCAAAATTTATAAAGTTTTAGGTCATTTAAATAATTGAAGAGCCTATATGCAATTTTCTAGAATTACTTAAGTCAATTATATGATAATATAAAAGCCTGTGGACTATTGTGCAATTAGTTCGAATCATTTAGGCAAATAATATAAATGTTAGGGGCATATTTGATAAGTATGAAAAGATATGTGGTAATTATGTGAATTTATAAACACTTGGGCCATTTATGTAATTAAAAAATATATATGGTTCAAATGTGAAAATTAGTTAAATTATTGGGTCAAAATTATAATTATTTAAAATTTAAGCCAATTGTGTAAATAAGTAATTATATGGGTCATTATCATAACATACATGAAATATAGGGACCTAGATAGCAAAAATAGATAAACTTGGGCCTTGTTTGGTTATGGGCCGACATGGCGAGCTGTGTTTGTCAGCCCTGAGTTGGGAACATGCATGCTCGCCCATTCACCAGATCTGACTACTTGGTTGGAGTGCCGCCGCTTAAGGCCTTGCGTGGGGGCGCGTAAGTACTCCGATGAGGTGGTGGTTTTGCCTGGGAGACCTGGAAGGTTGACACCGGCAATAAAGATGGTCGCTTGAGTTCTTAGGTCGCCGAAATTTACCTGAAAATTGACTGACAAGAGTAGCTCGCCCATTCACCAAATCTGGCGACCTGGTTGGAGTACCACCACTTGAGGCCGCGTGTGTGGGGGCGCGTGAGTACTCTGGTGAGGTGGTGGTTTCGACTGGGAGACCTGGAAGGTTGACACCAGTAATAAAGATGGTCTTTTGGGTTCTTAAGTCGCCGAAATTTGTCTGAAAATTGACTGGAAGAGCAACTTGCCCTTTCACCAGATCTGGCGACCTGGTTGGAGTGCCGCCACTTGAGGCCACACGTGGGGGCGAGTGAGTACTCCAGCGAGGTGGTGGTTTCGCATGGGAGCCCTGGAAGGTTGACATCGGCAATAAAGATGGTCGTTTGGGTTCTCAGGTTGCCAGAATTCGCTTGAAAATTGATTGGAAGAGCGGCTGCCAAAAGGTGCTTGGGTGCTCTCCATTTTGCTTGAGAAACAAGGCATTCATGGTGTATCTTGGCGAGGTGGTGAGCTGTGTGAGTTGAAGTGTTTGAGTGCTCGGGTGTGAGAATTGAGGTGGTGAAGAATGGGTGCTCCAATAATTAGGGTCAGTTTTATTGTGCTAGCTAGATGTTTTGTGAAAGTTGTTCACTTGGAAAGAACAGGACCCTACTTACAGTGAGAGACAATGGGTGTTGGTGAGAAGGTCTTAATTAAAGGTTGCCCATGGAGCAAAGACCAGGAAACTTGGTACAGTGATCTGGCAAGCTGGAGAGCTGCGTGGAGGTCAAAAAAAAAAATTCCAATCATATGAATTTCCCACAGACGGCGCCAATGTTAATATCGGATTTGTCCGAGCTGGAGACCTGACGAGATGGTCTCCTCAATGCCTTCTCCTATGTTAATGTCGGATTTGTCCGAGCTGGAGACCTAGCAAGATGGTTTCCTCAATGCTTTCTCCTACACTCATTCTTCGGTAGACCTGTAGAGGTGGTCCTGGAGACCTGTCAGCACGCCGAAGCTCAAGTCATTATATAGAGAGATAAAGGGAGAGCTATAAAAATAAGTATAGAGAGAAGTTTTTTTTTAGAGTGTGAAAGCTTGTATTTGGTGGGACTTTGGTAAGGCCTGGGCTTATTGGACTTAAGTTAATATTTGCATTTACAGTGAGGTTCCTTACTTTCCTCAATCAACTTAAAAAAAAAAAATCAGCCCTAGAGCCCATGCTTCCCAAAAATCAGGTGCAACAGTCATACTGCCTAGCAGAACATCAGGCGCAGAGACCATACTACTTAATAGAAAATGAGACTCTCAAACAAACCAAAATGCCACGTAATCTAGTCATCCGATCCCTAAAAAATTTGGTTATCCTCCTTTAAGAAAAGCTTTCCTAAAATCAGCTGCTCCACAGGGAATGAAAGAAAGAAATGAACAGCAGAGAATGAGCTAAGCAACGTACAATGAACAATTTCGCAAAGTGAATAACCCTCTTGTAGAATGTAATTCCTTCACATTCTCAAAACTTGCTCTTTTAAAATGTAGATAGAAGATAGATTTATATGTCCGTCAATGATCTCTTTTTCAATCAAAAGTTTAGCAACAACTAAATTACTATAGAAAAAAACATGCCCAAAACCTTAACTGCAATCTGGAAACCATCTCGAATAGTATAAGTTCAACTTCAAGAATTGTAGCAATTCCCAATTTTATGGAGTAATTATTTATTCAATTTCTTTTGTTGTCTCTAAACACTCCTCCCGACCCAGCAGGCCCCGGACTATTATAAAGAATCATCTGAGCAAAAGACATGTTCTTGCCAGAGGAATTCACATGATCAAGTTCACACTTGGTTTATTCTCAGGGCAAAAGTTTACATTCAGAAAGAAGAATTGCAAAATGGTTTGGCTTGAATAATTAAAATATTTCTAGCAAACTATACGCAGTGCAAAGAATTTAAAGAATAAAATGCACATATTTCAAACATTAAAGGCTATTCTACAATAAGCTACTAAATTCCCTTATCCAAAGTGACCAAAGTCTAAATAAACTCTCTAAACTGGCTCAGAGTTAAATATTGCTTCAAGTATGCTAGTCCAATTTTTCCCCTGTTTTCAAGCGTTATCATATATCTTATGGTAATACTGGATTACTCCCGACCAATCCTTGCATGAGACGTGGCATAGTTAAATGAGTAACTGACCTTTTTATTGTTGGGACATGTGACATATGTATATTGGCATCCTTCACTATATATATTATACACCAGCTCCAAAGAAAGTAATTTTTACTTTAACTCAAGTCAAATATAATTACTTAGATTTCTCTCCAATTATGACTTTGACATGGAGTGTTCCCTACCGAGAGCACCTCGATCACCATTCTACTCTTTTGCATGAACACGTGTACCAAGATTGGACCGTTAGACCTGCCACTTTGGCCCAATCAGATTGGAATCTAACATTAGCGTTGTCCATTGCAAGCTACTGAGTTTAGCTCTCGAACCTCAGATTGGTCTACTTTTGGAGTGGGGCATCAATCAATGACTCAAAGTTGAAATGAGAAGAGAACACCATATAAGGACTAGAATGAGGATGGTACAGGGACCCTCACCAATCAAGAGGTTGCAAAGTCCCAAAAACCCCTGACGCCCTAATCACGTTGAGCCAATTTGAAGCACTGTTAGGCAACGTCATGGCCCAACAGAAAGGGTAGACAGCATTAGCTCGTAGGCAAAAAAGAGATACCAACTAGAATTCCCGCCCATTAAATCACTAGCTCGCCTGAGCAAAGAATTATTTAAGAAGGGGATGGCCTATAAGAGAACGCGGGAGATAGGAAGGGGAAAACGATAGTGATCTCCCACCATGCATCCACACTTACGGACGAGAAGAATCAAAGCAAAGATGAACGAGGAGCGCCCACCACCAATGTAGGTTTGGGTCATCCTCTTCACAAAGGGGGTGCTAAATTGCTCTATCCCACAATGGATCAGAATGACCATACTTGAGTTGTATCACAGGAAGGCAAATCCAAATTATTTTGTGACTGACTTCACTTCTCTTATGCTTTTGCATGGATTTCTTACTACTAGATGTGTAGAGCATTAGCCTAGGTGTATAGATTAAATATAAATAAAATAATAAAATTATTTTTTTCATTTGCGTCCATATCTTAATTAACTGCGTTTGCCTTTTGCAGATATAGATAACAGTAAAAAAATTATAATAACAGTTATGTCAATATTTATGCATCTACGCAATTGTATCTGCATCTACAAAAAAAATTATTAGTGACCACATGTTGCATTTGTTATGCGGACGCAGAAATACAGATTGATAAATTTTGCGCATGCACAGATACAGGAAATAATATATGAGTTTACTGTTAATTTGTCTATTTATTTGCATCTGAATGCAATTGACATATACAGATAATGTTGTTTCTTATAATTTATTAGATGGATGTTGTCTGAGCATAATGTACATAGTTTAAATTATAGTCATAATGTAAATAAAATATTAATATTAATACAAACAATTCGTAAACCCATCAATCCGTGATCACATTCACTTGGCATAACTCATACAACCAAGAAACAAAAATATATTCCATATTTTTATTTGATAAAAAAAAAAAAAAAAAAAAAAATAGCTCAAGACGATGTTGGGCGAACATATCTAAGGAAAATGGCCAGTATCTTGAAAACATCATGATATGGTACAAATATAGCTGAGAATGAAGCACCCTCCATCCTTCCACTTCCCCTTTTCCTTGTGCCCAAAAGCCCGCCTGATTAGGCGGCAAGAAAGAAAGCCAGATAAGAATAGCTATCTTTCTTAATAGAGTACTAATCTCCGAAATTAGTTTTTATCTTATTATAAAACTATAAAAAAATAACTAAAAAAAATAACTAAATCTAATCTGATTCAATGGAAACAGAAGGATTTCAAGAGTTAATAATAGTTTCATGTTGAGAAATTAAGAAATAGAAACGTTTCAAATGTATTATAAGAAAAGGTAAGATATTTTAGTTCTTGATTTTATTAGATCATCTCATAAAAGAATGTTCAACAGTGCCACTTGACACCTTTAAACTTATCACATGCAGAACATGCAAGTAGAAGAGATTAATATATATACATATAATATGTTTATATATATTTATCTTTTAACATGGTTTAATTTGATCAAAATTAGTTTTACTAAATGAGTTTGGAATGAGTATAACTTCAAGTTGGCTTAAAAATGATAATTAAGTAGTAGGTTGTAACAAACCTCAAAAAAAGGATTTCATACGAAGTAGCTTTATACTTCACATCCTGTCAAACATTCATGCTTTCTAAATGCATGGTACAAACCCACAAATCTTTCTACAATTAAATCTCCTCTAACTAACTAACAACCACTATATATATATATTGCTATGTTGGCCAAGTTCAAGATACACCTTTTTATCTACGAAAGAAATGAGAAAGTCATTGAAATCATATATGCTTCTGATAATTTTCATAGTAAACATGTTGTTTCTTGCACATGTTAACAGCCAGGAAAGTGATGTAACAGGACCATGCCTCTTAGGGTGCAACCAAGATATGATGTTATGCATAAGAGAGTGCGTGAGGATAGGCAGCAGGCATAAATTATCAGTGGCATGCACTAATCAATGCAAGCAAGATAATATCGATTGCATGGAGTGGTGCACGGGAATTCCAATTCCAAGTCTAGAGATAATGGCATAGTTGGAATTCAGATAGTTTAGAGTGGGAAGAGTATATTTATTAGATATTAAGTGAATCGGTGTCCTAACTTGTCTATGCTAAGTTTATGAATGGTCCAATTCATAAGTGGATCATGAACGTAGCTCAAGTTGCGACATAGTTATCAAATCGTGAATTGTATTATGAATTGAAATTTAATTTTAGTAATTAATACTCTTTGGCCATGACAATATTTTTTACCAACAAAAATATCTATAAGAAGTATTATCATTCTGAGAGTCAAAAGAACATAAAATATATAAGATAACTAACTACAAAGATGAAACAAAAATCGTCATCTATTTTCTTTAACTATGTGAACTAAATATAAAATAGAATTCAGAACTAAATTCTATAATTTATTTTATTTGGTCTAAAATGAATAATTATACAATTCAGTTCAATTCTCTCACTCGGAACATATAAATACTTAATCATTTAAGTTTTATTTATTTATTTTTAAATTATCCTAACTTTTTTTAACGAAAATGATCATTGAAATAACAAGATTAAAAAGATAATAAGTCTTGTGGTATTCTATTATATTGCTTATTGAAACTTTTTATTAATCACACATCCAGTACTACGTACAATTTAATGCTATAATTGTAGTTAAGCTTATGCAACTATACTTGTAATATAAAATGTTCAATAGATGTCATGAAATGCAATAAATACAATAAATTTATAATTTTAGTGATTACATAAAAAAAAATTATAAGAAATAATAAGGGTAAAATTATCATTTAAGGTATAAGAAATAATAAAATATGGGAGATAATAAGGATAAATTGACATTTAAGGTGTGTAAAATAATAAGGGTAAAACCATCATTTGCGAAATAATAAAAGTAAGTATATTTTAAGAAGTGAAAATTAATAAGATGTGATGAATAATAAAGATAAAATTATCATTTAAGTTATGAGAAAATCTATATCTATATCCATATCTATCTCTATCTCTATCTCCATCTCTATCTATACTATATATAAAAGTCACTTAATGACATAAGTTTTTAATTTCTTAAAATATATCTTATAAAAATTTATTTTATAATCATTTTTTTTTTTAATTCAATTTTTTTCCTAATTCTTCTTTATCTTAATAGTAATAGGAGATTGTAACTTTATTTTCATGTATATTAATAAAATTTTAAAAATAATAAACCCTAGCAATTATAACTAAATTCTTTATTTTCAAAAAAGTGATCTATAATTTACACTATATTAAGTTCTCCATCTCACTTTCCTTTTATCGATTAAAAGTCTTTTAATATCTCATATGTGTTGTTGTTGATTCTCATGAAGTGTGATTACTTACGCTTGCTTAGCATCTCAATTATTTCTTTATTGGTTTAACAAAATCGTAAACTCTTGATTAATTTTCAACTATATTATTAAATAAGTTATTTTTCTTTTTCTTTTTTGATATTGGAGTCTTCTTCTTTTTTGTTTTTTTCATTTTGAAAGTATTTTCATTCTAATTGAGTTATGTAATTTTGCTAAAACACTTAGAAAAATAGTGAAATAATATAATAAATAGATATGTTATTAATTGTTCTTATTTACGTTTATAAAACAAAGAAGCAGAATAATATTTGTAAATTTTATATTTGAGAAAAATTATTTTAAAATATTAGTTGGCTTTAAGGAAAAACATGACACTATTAAATTTAAAGTGGATAAAATAAAAACTATTTATAATTGTAGGTAGCAATGAAATGTAATCTATTTGTGATAGTAAATTTAACGAAATAATTCTTGAAAATGCCAATATTTAACAAAATGAATTTAATTAAGTTGTTTGTGATATAATAAGTTTTTAATAATAATAAATTCTAATAAAATTTAAATTAAATATAATTGACTTTGGAGCTTTTGTGTTTTCTTTTTCCCTGATCTTTCATTAGAGTTATATTTAACTCCTCCACGTATATAATTAACTTAAATGAGCTGAGTGGGAAGAAAGCCTCAATTAAAATCTCGATACATACCCTTATTTTGTTTATTTTATTTCTTATTATAGATTAAAATCTTTCTTGATTGTACACTTGGGATTTTACAAAATAGTATTGTGACTTTTTATTTTTCATACTTTTCATTTTTAACATTTTTTTCTTTTATAAAAAAACGAAAAGAGAAAAAAAAGTTCCAATATTAAAGCATGGAAGAATATAAATAAAATAAAATATACACAGTGAAATAAAAGTAATTTTGAAATATATTCTATAATCAAGTTCATCTTTCTTGGTCATTATCATTGTTGTCTACCAAGTAAACTTCTTTGGATGCCTTCATCCAAATCTTTGAGCTAGTAATTAGTTTTTCACATTTTTCTTTTAGAAAAGTATAAATGTGATTTTTGTCTTCTAGTGAAGTGCTGATTCAACGTGATTCCATAATTAGCACGTAATCTTGCTTTTATGTCTTTCAACTAATTCTTTAATTCAATGCAAATTGGTAGTCCCCTAAATCGAATCAAATCAAATTGTACTATTTGTTTCATGAATTGTACGATTACGATAACTTCCAATTACAACTTAGAAGAAATATTACTCAAAATGGCAAGTTTTAATTTAGTTCTCGAACAATTATGTCTAGTTAGTTTATTAGTTTTATTGATTGTGTCTAATCAATACCAATATCTTATTTAGTTAAACTCACTCGTAGGAATCCTTTGAGCTTATGAGCGACTCGATGGAAAAAAAAAATTATCTCCCTCCCCAAAAACCCTATCCTAAGTGAAAGTGTGATTTAATCCCAAATTCTTGATGCAAGTTATGTCAAATGATGAAATTAAATTTTCCATGTAATAGAAATTTCTCTTTTCTTGTTTTCCCTAAGAAACTAGTTAATATTGAATGTGAATTTTTATGTGTTTTTTCATGGAAGGTATAATGAATCTTGAGTGTAGTTGTTCACTAGGATAGTCTTTGACTTTTTCATAAGCGTTTTGTTTAATAATACCCATTTATTGATTTGAATGAAGTTATTATTATTTTTTTTTAAGCAGTGATTTGAAACCTAACCTAGGACTTGATAGAACAAGTGCCCAGGTCACCTGGTCAACTCATATTAATTTTTTTTGGTTTTTAATGTAAATATATATATGTATATATATATTATGTACATATAATAATTTAATATCAAATAAGACATAAAAAATAATAAATAAGAAAAGTATAAATAAAAACTAAAAGGAAAATGAATTAATTCTATTACTAGCTTCGTTTATTAAATTTTTTTTTTTTTTAAAAATATGTTTTAAATCCAAGCTGGGTCTTGAAAATATGCTTGGGTCATTTGGGTTAGCCTGGGTCAATCGCTATTTTAGGTTAATGTCCTAATCCAACATAGGATGGCACTCGGGTCATTGTCCTACTGGTTGTGCTGGTCTAGTTTGAAAACATTGCTTTCAAGGCCTCTATTGGGTTGAAACAATGTTTTTAAAATCATATTGAACCGGTTTGAATTTTGACCTCAATTAACTCAAAAAATCAATTAAGTGGTCAAATTGGTCAATAGTGCTCGGATCACCTGAATCCTAGAACCCAAAGTTGATTTTAAAAAACCAACCTATAGATAACGTACTTCTTATAGGTTGAAGCAATGTTTTCAAAATCGTATTGAACCGGTTGAATCGTCAACCGGTTTGAATTTTGATCTCATTTAACTCAAAAATCATTTTGGTGGTCAAATTGGTCAAAAGTGATTGGACCACCTGAATCTTGGAACCCAAAGCAAAATTTGAAAAACCAATTCGTAGATAATGTTACTTCAACCCATATATGCACATATATATATATGTGTGTGTATTTTATCATAGATAAAGTATTTCAACCCTCGTATGGGTTGATGGCAATGTTTTTAAGAGGTGTTGGGAGACGGACTCTCCACCTCAAAGTCATTTAGGGATATTATTTATTTATTTATTTATTTTTTTTAAAGGATGAAAAGAGAATGAAAGGGTACATGTAACCCTCCAAAACCCTTTTTTTATTTTTTTATTTTTAATTTTTAATTTATTTATGTGGGGAGGATTTGAAATGAGAGTATAAGCTATATTATAATTTTTGAATATTGTGACTGATATACCCATATTCTTTTGATTAAATATCCTATTAATATCTAAATAAAATATTTGGAGGGCGTAATAGTAAAATTATGTAATAATATATTATTCATGCTTTTCTCTCAACTCTCAAACAAGAAATGTATCTTATCATTTTTGTGACATTTTCCCTCTCCTCCTAGATCTCCTCTTCTCTCATTTCCTCTCATTCCATTTACTCTCTTCTCATTTCCCTCCAAACTCTCAAATAGACCCTCAAAGATGACTCAACCACTAGGCCAAATGACTTTTTGTTTGATTTTCTTTTTAATACGAAATATATTTGTTCCAATGCTTTCATCAAATATATAAAATAAAATAAAATTTGGAATTAGATCTGGTAGGTAAAGGTAAGCATCGTTTCAGGTCGATCAATTTTAGGGCCTTGATCAATCGAACCAAACATCTCGGGTTTCCAAAATCTTCAATCTAGTGAACAATTGAATATGTCGATTTTATGTATTCTTCAACCATCGATAAATCAATCTGTTATAGTTTGGTGTTGGTTTTGCATATTCATTTATGAAATTTTGCAGACATGAATTTTAAATTAAGAAAAAGAAAAACTTTAAAAATAAGAACAAAAAGAAAGATGAATTTGTTGTTTGGATTGAGAAGAAGTTAAAAAAAATGGAGTTTTTGCTCCGAGCGTCTGTTCTCAAACGAAGTTCAGTCTTGTGAAGTTAGATTAGCATGAGAAGATGAATTGACGGAGAAGTGAAAATGAGGAGGAAAGAAAGAAAATGGGAAGGTTTCATGTAAGAATTGAGGAGGCGTTTTAGGTTTGGGAAAATGTAAAAATTAGTATTGCTGTTGTTTACAATGAAGAGAAAGTGGGAAAGAATGCGTGGGGTAAGTATAATAAAAAATTGAAATTTTCAACTCTGACTCACCACTCAGTCTAATTTTGAAATAATAAAATGTTTTAACCTTTGGAGAAGTCAAAAAGTAAAAGATAAAAATAAGAATTCACCTAATAGAACATGACAACTCATAAATGGTGAGATATAACCAATGAAGGAAAACTTCAGGTTGAGCGAGGAAAGCACAACAACTACATTACTCATTGGTTGGCTATGTTTTCGTTTCTCTCACCTTGATTTTTTCTCCGACCTTGATGGATGTTTATTCAACAGATCTGCCCAATAATTTGCTCACATTTGTAAATAGTAATATTTTAAGTTAGAAAAGTAGCCACCAAAGAAGACCGATAAAAGCTTCCTAACCATTGCGGAAATTGCAGAAAGAAATCTATAACCTGAACTCCAAATGGGACAAGGAAGACGAGTAGTACTCTTCCCTTACCCACTGCAAGGCCACATAAACCCCATGCTTCAGCTTGCAAACATCCTCCACACAAAGGGTTTCTCTATCACCATGATCCACACCAATTACAACTCTCTTAATTCTTCACACTATCCCCAATTCACTTTCCATTCAATTTTTGATGGGGTATCTGAAACTGAAGCGTCAAAGTTGGATACCATTGATTTAATTGCACTCATCAACCTTAGATGTGAAACACCCTTCAAGGATTGCTTGGCTAAATTATTATCTGATAATTCTGAGGAACCAATTGCTTGTTTGATTTCAGATCCTACATTTCATTTCGTTCAAGGTGTTACTGACACCCTTCATCTCCCAAAATTTGTATTAAGGACTAGTGGAGTATTGTCCTTTCTTGCTTTCGCTGCTTTTCCACTTTTAAGAGAAAGGGGATACCTACCTATACAAGGTTAGTTTCATTCTTTTCTAATTTGATATATTGGATTTTAGAGTTATACATTGTGATAAAATAATAGGAGATAGTGTTGGTATAAGATTTCTAGATGAATCAGAGAACTGCAGGTTAAGTACCATAGATTTGGTCACATATATAGAAATCCCATATCATCAATCATCTTTGTAGGCCTTGAAAACGGTTTAATCATTGTTCTGACCTGTTGTTTGTTAAAATGCTTGAGTGAATAAAAAATCTTGGGGAATGGATAAATAATTATAAATTGTATTGTTAAAGTTGAGTCTCATGTATATGTGACTAGATGTTTTCTATAACAGCTAACAAACCAACAAACAGGAACTATAAAGCATTAAGATTCTCCTTCTCGTAGCCATAACTGACTTTCTTGTTTGAATTCTTCTTTCTCATGTTGTCTAACAGATATAATACTAGAAAATATAAATGATTCAACTTCTTCAATTGAACTTCTATTAGAGTTGATAATAAATCAAGAGTTGATTCAATAATATATATATAGAAGTATGCATGCATCCTGGGATTTTTGCAATGAGCGATCTTTTTTTCACAGTTGCAGTTCCATAAACTGAGGACAAATGTCATACATGCATCACATTACTAAAAAGATTTCAACCTCTGTTTTTTCGTTGCCAAACCAATTTAACAAAATCAAATATCAAAATTTAAAGTTTCTGAGCCATTTGTGCTTATACATTATGCATAAAGCATTTCTCTTTTGAGATTCATATATCCAATTCTGTATTAAATCGATGCAACAGACTCTCACTTAGAAGAAGCTGTGCCAGAGCTTCCACCTCTACAAGTAAAAGAGCTTCCGGTTATTGACGCACGTGACCCTGATGCATTTTATCAATTAGTATCCGGTATTGTCAATGAAGGCAAAACGTCTTCGGGAATCATTTGGAACTCCATTGAAGAATTGGAAACTTTGGCACTTGCCACTCTTCATCAAGATTTCTCCATCCCAATGTTCCCAATTGGACCCTTTCACAAATACTTCCCTGCAGCGTCGTCTTCTTCAAGTAGTTTACTAGCCCAAGACCAAACTTGCATTTCTTGGTTGAACAGACAACAACCCAAGTCTGTAGTTTATGTGAGTTTTGGGAGCATTGCTGCTATCAGTGACACTGAATTTTTGGAGATAGCTTGGGGTTTAGCCTACAGCAAGCAACCTTTCTTATGGGTAATTCGACCTGGTTTGATCCATGGTTCAGAATGGCTCGAACCATTACCAAAAGGGTTCCTAGATAATGTTGGAGGGAAGGGCCATATAGTCAAATGGGCGCCTCAGCTTGAAGTACTAGCCCATCCTGCTGTCGGAGCATTTTGGACACATAATGGTTGGAATTCAACATTGGAGAGCATTTGTGAAGGGATACCTATGATTTGTATGCCTTTTTTCACTGACCAAAAGGTGAATGCTAAATATGTAACTCATGTTTGGAGGGTAGGATTAAAGGTGGGGAATATGGGTTTGGAAAGAGGGGATGTAGAAAGGACCATTAGAAAAATAATGGTGGAGAATGAAGGAATGGAGATTAGAGAAAGAATGTTAAATTTGAAGGAAAAAGTAAATGTCTGCTTGAAACAAGGTGGGTCATCACACCAAGCCTTGGAGAGACTGGTTAGCTACATTTTGCACTTGCATTAACTTCTAATGCTAGAAAGTAGTGTCTTTCTGAAGTTTATAAACTGATCAGGTATCTATTATCATCTTATTCAACATCATATTATTTAGGCTTTCAGTTTTCTGAATTAATATAATAAGTCAATGAAATTAAAAAGTTGTTCTGAAAGTGAAACCTGCAAGGACTTCTATTTTCTCTCTTCAGATGCAACAATTAAATCTTACTTCTATATGCTTTTCATAGTATTCTAGTGAACAATGGTTGAACAAGTTAAATATTGTTTTCCTAACTATTCCTCTTTTGACCATTGTCTTTCTTGTTTTCAGTTTAGATTGATGGTTGATTGTTCCATGGTTTGGTTCATGTCCTTTGATGAATACAAATGTATGACTCTACCCCATGATTTGCATCAGAAAATTTATTTCCATAGTAAAAATTTGGTTTGAGCTCTCCGGTAGCAGCTCAGTTCAATTCTTTCTCTAGTTCATAAGAAAAATATATATAACTTTAAAATTGATTCTAATTCCTAAATCAGTCTATCAGCAATTTTTGAATTCTATCTTCCTACATTTATTTATAAATCCATAAATATTTTCAATAAATTTCACTCTTAAACAGTATTGTCTTCTCAAATAATTTTAACTGACTAATCTACAATGCTTTTGCCTGAAATAGGTGAAATTAAACTAGAAATAATAAAAATCCCTCAAAAGCAACAGGTTCACTTTAATTAGAAGAGCTGCAAACTATGAAGGACCACCTGGTTCTTGCCCTGCCACCAAACCAAAAATGGCAGCTCCCTGTTTGAGACCAACCCCATATAGATGCAGAGATGAACAACAGCTCAGGGCTGTAATTAGCCTAATAAGCCTTGATATGCAGAGAGGAAGGTGACAAAAATAAGATGATAATAATAACTCCGCAAACAGCACAAAATCCAATCCATAATTGTAATTATGGAGACACAAAAAGTGTTGGAAATAAACTTGGTTAGTCCAATGTCAATGCGTTGGATAGTTATTAATTAGGCCCATCTTGTAATTAGTCTTAGCCCATTTGGAAGTTATATGCTAAAAGGTTGCATTTCTAGAAGATTATAGAATTTGTAGAAAAATCATCTAAGTAGGGATAGTTGATAGGTGAATTAATGTAGAAGATGGTAGAAGGATGTAGAATTCTCCACTCAAACCCTAATAAGAGTGTTTGCAAGTCTACAAAGAAAGAAAGTGTCATCTTCCAAATCCCTTCTTATAACCATACACATAAATACCCTTCCTCAACCTGCAATACAACTCAACACATGGCAAGTCTATAGAGCTTGCACTCTGTTTCCTAAAGAGTTCATTCTTATCATTCATTGTAATGGGTAGTCCTCCCTATCCTCCAGTTGACACTAACCCAATATAGACTTCAACACAATTAAAAGGCACACCAAACAAACCAAGGTGAAAATGCTCCTCGGCGAAGTCTATAGTTTGCACTCTGTTTCTTAATGAGTTCATTATTATCAACCGTAATGGTAGTCCTCCCCATCCTCCAGTTAACACTAATCCATGACAAAGTTTCAATTTCTGTAAATAAAAATCAAATATATTTAGCTATAGAAGAAACCAGCATAAGAATTAGAGATGTAGAAGACATTCTTCTTCTTGATAGCCGAATACTATCATTTTATCAGTCCCAATGCCTAGATGAGTTAGGATTCCAACAATAGATCCTTCAAAATGTTTAAACTTCTCATTGATGTTTTCAAGCTTAGCTTAGAGAATGATCAGACTCAATGTTTTATAATTTAATTTAGAAGTTATATAATTCAAATATTTAATGTTTTATTCAATGATTGTTTTAAATAAAATATTTGATTTGGAGTAAAAATTCACCGTTTGATGTAACTTCTCTCTTAGGTCTTTTATAGTTAGCAACAACGGGCATGAACTACCATAAAAGAGGAGAAGCCACAAATTAAAGAAAGCAAAACAATAAAAACGATAATGGATAAATCTAAATCATGTATACTTTTACACCATATATAGTCGGAACTATATACACGAAGTAATATAAAAATTAATCTCATAGAAAAATTTCAGCAAAATAATATTAGAACAAATCCCATTTCTACATAAATAAATCGCATTATAATAATGTTAGTTAACCAGAGATAAGGATAGAAAGTTCAAAATCTACAATAGATTCAAAAAGCAATTAAAAATAAAAAAAGAAAATAATGGCCTCTTTCAAACAGACATATTAGGGATGTTATGTGTTTAGCCAGTGAGAATGAAACACCTCAACTGTGAATTGCTTCACCTGCACTAATCAAATAAGCAGAAAAAAAAAAAAGGAAAAAATAAATTTACCACATGATAAACTACTCCATGTTAGAAGTTTCAATTGTAAAATTTTTTATTTTTGTATATCAAAAATCTAGATCGAATTCTGCATTCACCTGTAATGGAGGTTTAAGTGAAACGAGAGAGGTACTTCTCATTGTGTATCTCATAGTCCCAATGAACCTACTTTCTCGTTGTGTAGCTCATAGTCCCAATGAGCTTACTTTCAAACCAAAAAAAAAAAAAAAAAGTACTCCATCTTGATTGATCTTCATAATTCAGATTGTTACTAAGCAAATGATATCATTTCTTTTATTAGCAGTCAGAGAATTGAAATACTATCATATTTTTCTAGTTTTTTTTTTTGCTATACTTCAGATTGTTCTTTAGACCTTTCAATATTTATAACTTTTATATGCATAAAATATAGATAAAAGTAATAATAAATTACATTTTTCTTATAATTTTTTTTAATAAGTCTGATTTTATCTGACCAATAAGTTCTATTTTTATTTTTTATCTTTATAATGAGTCCTAAATTGTATCTTATTTTATTTTATTTTTATCTTATTTTATTTTTATTTTTATAATATATAAAATGACATATTCTCCAATTTAATATATCATAATTATTTTAAAAGTAAATAATACAAATAAACATTACTACAACGTCATTAAATATTGGAGAAAACTATTGATATAATATCATTTTTACACTCCACTATGAATGGATATCTTTATTCCAATTAAATGTGCAAATTAATAGGATCACACCTTATATTTACCAATTTTATTAATTTTTATAAATCCATTAATTAAATCTCTTTGGGAATAACACTTTATTAATAGTTTCTCTACCAATAAAAATATTCTACTCCACTATAAAAATCTTTCGGTTAAGTCTTCTTTCATTTATGGTGCAAATACAAAGACTTGTATATTCAAATGAAAAAAAAAAAAAATTCAAGTTTTATGTTACTTTTTTAACAAGTAAAGAGTTGTTGTAGAAAATGAAATAGGAAACAAAAAGTGAAAGAGAGTCATATAATTAGACAAGACTCAACTAATCTCTCATCAAGTAGTTTAAATTAGATACAGTACATTGATATATATTTTTATTTCATTTCACTTAATGTTAACATTTTGATTGATTGAAATAGTTAGTTTGAAATGAAAATAGTTATAATGGACTCTAGCTCAACAAAAGTATATAAAAAAATTCAATGATATTTATGTGCTAAGTGATTATAACTTGAAGCATTTGCCTTGTCTATATACAAAGCATATCTTGTCTGATAATATATAAAATGGCATATCCTCAAATTTGATATATCATAATTATTTATGAATGTTAAGAAATATCTATTAGTAAATAATACAAATAAACAATACTACAACGTCATTAAATATCGGAGACAGCTATTAATACAATATCATTTTTACACTTCACTGTGAATGGATATCTTTATTCCCATTATATGTGCAAAATAATAGGATCACACCCAAAAAAATTCAATGATGTTTACGTGCTGAGTGATTATAACTTGAAGCATTTGCCTTGTTTATATACAAAGCATACCCTATCACATAATATATAAAATGACATATTCTCCAATTTAATATATCATAATTATTTATGAATGTTAAAAACTATCTATTAGTAAATAATACAAATAAAAAATACTACAACATCATTATATATTGGAGACAACTATTGATATAATATCATTTTTACACACCACTATGGATATCTTTATTCCTATTAAATAAGCAAATTAATAGGATCATACTCTATATCTACCAACTTTATCGATTTTTATAAATCCATTAATTAAATCTCTTTGGGAATAACATTTTATTAATAATTTCTCCACCAATGGAAACATTCTCCTCTACTATAAAAATCTTTCAGGTAAAGTCCTCTTTGATTGATGGTGCAAATACAAAGACTTGAAAATAGTTAATAACACTTAATGTTGACATTTTGGTTGATTGGAATAGTTAGTTTAAAATGAAAATAGTTATAATGGACCCTAGCTCAACAAAAGTATATAAAAAAAAAATTCAATGATATTTGCGTGTTGGTGATTACAACTTGAAGCATTTGCTTTGTGTATATGCTTATTATATTTGCTGTTAATTTTTTTTTTGTAAATTGAATTATGGTTGAATTTATTTTCATTTCCCTTATGTTATCATAGCTCATTTCAATTAGTTTTTCAGTTCAAAAAAATTAAAAACTAACACAATACTATAATTTAAACTTATTAAAATGTATAATAAATTTCTTGGTAACATAACTATTTATATTTTGTGGTGTAGTTCAATTCTCATCTTTTTTAATGACCAACAAATTTTCTTCATAATTGATCATCTAATATAGAATATGAATATGAATGACAATAATGGTCAAGGCAACAAGAGTTGGTTTTGTTGTCAATTACTTGAAGATTTGAGAGGATTTATCATGATGGTCCAAAACTACATCGCAAGTGCATTTCTTGGATAAATCTCTCCAATGGCGACAAATAATTTCTCCACTAAATCATGAAATGGCTTTACCAAATTTTCTTGTTTCGTTTGTTGGTATTGTTATTATTTTTGTATCCATAGTCACAATATTCATTCCAATAATCTAATGATCCAGAATTTCAGCTGAATAATTAGTAGAGATAATACTATCTCTTTCATCAATATTTAAAAGCTATTATTAATTTGGTTGAAGATCTAATATTGAAACGATATTTTTTAATTTAGTTTGTAATTTACTTCAGTTTATGAATTTAATATGAGTGTTTCATCAATTTTTTTTTATATTTAATTAGATATTAATTACTTGTTTACTTAAAATTATTAATACTATTTCTAACCAATTATAATGTAGTACATAATAAACTTCTAATTTCATTTATTTGTTCTATCTTCATCTGTCCACCATACAACTTTTTGTTAATTTTTTTTCCCTTTTAACAATTATTATTAAAAAATTAAGATATTTTGAATTATTAACAAATTATAGTTTCATATTTTTGAATAGTAATATTTTTATATAAAAAGTTGTATAAAATTTTTTTATATAACAATAAAAAAAATTAAAAATACATCATATCCATATAAATTGTTTATTTATTATTATTATTTTTTTTTTGTACATCATAAAATATTACACACAAAAATATAATAAATTACTTCATAAATATTCATTATCATAAAATGGTACACATAAAAATATAACAAATTACTTCATAAATATTCATCATGATATGAAAGAACAAGACCAAAAGTTGAAGCCTAATTGGAGATGAGATAGGTCCTTGCCAAATATGATGATTTTTATTTTTTTTTTCATTTTCTTGTTTCATGTTTCATATTTTACGAAAGCTCTTCATTTTTTAAAGGTAACATAAACTTTTATTCTTTTTTTTTTTTTTTTTTTTTTTTTTAAGAAGAAAAGAGTAACATAAACTCAAATATGCAAGTGCTTGTTGTACTTGTATCATCATTGAAAGAAAACTACACCGAAAGCTTCTCTTAGTGGACGAATATGTTTCTCTTGGTGGAGAAATAATTAATAAAGTGTGATTTCCAAATAGATCTAATTATTGGGTTATAAAAGTAAGCAATAGTGATCCAAAAAATAGATGGTGGTGGTTGGAGATTTTTGAGGTTGAGGAACCGTTCTGTTACTATGTTATACAATAAGCATCTTGGTAAAGAGAGGAAGAACGAAGAGTCGAAACATAAATGATTCTTGTTTTTTAAATAATTTTTTATTTAAAAAAATAATATATTCAATCAACATGATAAATGCTTATTCGAATACTACAAAAGGGTAATTTGCCATGGTTTTTACGGAGGATCAATTGGTTGGTTTTTGACTTTCAATGCATAAGGTGTGACCTTTGTCAGATTCAGGTCTGTATGTATTGGATATCTATTCCAGCCAACTCAACACAGTTTCAATCTAGCAAAGTGTAATATTCTACAATAGCTCTCTTCTTGTTAAAAATAACATAAATTTGATTTTTTTTTTCATGCAAATATACAAGTCTTTGTATTTGCACCATCAATCAAAGAGGATTTCATCAAAAGATTTTTATAGTGGAGGAGAATGTTTCTATTGGTAGAGAAATTATTAATAAAGTGTTATTCCAAAAGAGATTTAATTAATGGATTTATAAAAATCAATAAAGTTAGTAGATATAGGGTGCGATCCTATTAATTTTCACATTTCATCGGAATAAAGATATACATTCATAGTGGAGTGTAGCACTGATTGATTGAATTTGTGTATCGGAGAATGAATATCTTCTGTAAGATATTTTAACTAGAATTTGTCAGTCTTTAGTCCACTCCAATGACACAATTATCCATACTCCCTCTACAATGGGGCCAATACCCACCACGTATTATACATATCTGTCAAGGGCTTTCTCATACTAATACTTTAACATTTTATATTTGTATTGGTTAAAGACGTATATAAGGGATGAAATGAATCAGTGATGGGTTTAAACTTGATTCCTTCTCAATAATCAATAAATTAATTAAGAACTACATAAATTAGTGTGATTTATGAATTATATAATATGTATATATAACATGTTTCCAATAGAGTAGTCATTCATAAATGTTTCATTAAAAATTATACAACATAGTCTTGATTTTTAAGGTCTATGTCTTCCTATATTATTTCTTTAATTACAGTATCAACTAATTAATTAACAAATTGGAGTTTATGGTTGTTACAAATCTTATAATAATTAAAAATAAGATAATAAATAATTATAACTTTAATTTTTTTTATTTAATAGAAAAATTAAAAAATTAGTAAGTTATGTTAGAGGGTTTAAAAGTTAGAAATTGGGGTTGACAATGTTATAACCTGAGTTTTAAGACAATGTGTAAATCTACGTTATAAATAAACAAATTTATTAAATAAGTAACAGTGTAATTGAACATGATGTCACTTGTTACAACCCGATAATTTAATGTACGTTTAGGACGTTGTACGTAAATGGTCGTGACTAAGTAGGTGATAATTTTTCATAAAGTAAATTAAAATTTTATCACCTTAATGAGTAATAGGAAGAAAATTTTAATTTATAAAATGGTGTTGATTGGTGAGACAAATAAGTATATAAAACAAAGTAGTGAAAAAATATATATATACAATTTAAGAGTAAATTTCCACCTCAAATTAGAAAATAAAAAATAAAAAATAAAAGTAAATAAAAATTTGACTAGATGTTTCTTTCATTTCCTTACTCTAGGCGTCCCTTTCCTCTTTTCCTTTGGGAACCAACTCTCTCTCACTTTCCTTTTACCATTCACATCTCCTGCTCTCTATAAATTTCTCTCCTTCCTTGCCTAGCTAAAAATGCCTTTCTCTTTTCCTACCGTGTATGAAACTTCATCAGCCTTGTGAGCTTTCTTCTTTCTCCTTCCAGTCGTAAGGTGTAGTGCATCATCATCTAGCCCCTGTTTTGCTGTAACAGTATTAGCAGTTGGAGGACTAACAACAATTGAATTTTTCCTTGTCATATAGCTCGGTTCCTCCTTATATTTGAGCCGTGGATGGGTTGGAATTATTTACTGGCAGTAGTAGCAGCTACTAAGCTTTTGATCAGCCATTACAATCTCTTTGTTGTGCCTTGTTTCATGTCTTTTGTGGCTGAGTTCGTGTATGTTCTTCTCATAACTCAAAGTTCAGCTCCTCCTTCTCTGCCAACCATGGGTGTGTGAGTCAAGGACAGGCCGTATGACAGCCAACCATTGCTTCTTGATGGTAATTTTCCTTCAACTCATGCCCTTAATTTCTTTGATTTCCTTGGTTACTTGATGACTTAAATTTAAGGATTGAAGTGATTAGTAGTGTTGGATTACTGAAATGTATTAAGTAAATTGGGGTCTATATATATACACATACATACATATTAAGGGAGATAATTTATGCACCCAATATGTTTGATAAAAAGTCTACAAGAAAACTAGCTATAGCTTTTTAATTGAAACTTGGTAAATCTAAGTCTTGATGGTTAATTGTTATTAAAAAAAAATTTGAATAAAAAGTTCATAACAAGAGAAAAGGGTTGGCTTATGTGTTGAGCTAAGGAGTTAATGGAAGTGAGTAATAGTATGAACAAAGTGAGAGTTAAGTGGTTTTGAAGAGGTGTAGGGGACAGATTCCTTGGATAACAGAAATTCTGTATTTCGAGTGTCTTCGGGGTAGAATTAAATTAAGATTTAAAAGATAAAACGTATCTTATAGTCTTGAAATGTTGTCTGCAAAATTTCGTAGCTTCGTTCCAAATATGTTGTGAGGTATAGCTATTAGACTCTGGCTAGGTCAGGTAGGATTCGTAGTGCCCTGTTTTTGGTTCATGTAAGAAATTGAGTAGATTTATGATAGATTTTAGGAAAAGTTTCTAAATAATATAGATATACTTGTCCATTAATAAACCAATAAATGGAATCGGATTTCGTTTTTCCTAAAGAAAGTTATATTCAATTAACTAAGGTAAGGTTAAAGTTGTCAAAAATTCTGCATGTTACAGAATTTAATGCAATTTCAAACAATAAAAATGTATTGATATAAAAATCTAAAAATTACAAATGATATCCCATTATAAAGCTATATGTGTCTAGTATTTTATAAATTTTACGAAACTAGATTCGGAATTTCCTAGAGAAAGATATGATCGTCAAAGTGGACACTGATCTAAACCCTAATTTTGGACAGTTTCAACATTTCTAACTCACTAAGTGCTTCTATCTTTTCTAATAGTTCCTCCTACCCTATGCTTTGTCAAGATATTTAAAATGCCTCCTTATTATTAAATTTATCACCTAAAGTCCAATTTATATTAATTGACATGTAATAGCTTAAAAGAAAACTTACATAAAGAAACCTATAGAAGTTTAGTAATTAAAAGCCTATAATAATAACATTTATAAACTAAGTATTATTTGAGAATATGAATTTCAGTTCCAGATTCTAATATGGATCAGATAAGACTTGTCGACGCAAGTGTAAATGGCGAATAGAATCAATACGGGTGATTGGTTAATTGCTACCTTTAGGGGCTATATTAATATGTGTAATTTTATGTTTATTTGAATATACGTGATATAAGAAAAATAAGTATGTAGAGTATTTTAGCAATTTATTTAAATTGTATTTTTTTGATATTGATTCTTTGTTTAACATTTGTTGTCGTTGATAAGGGCCAACAAAGTGAGATTTTTATAAAAGTGATTTTTATCTTTGAAATTGAAAATTCGGGTGCACCTAAGATGTTTTGATTTAAAATCATAAGAAAAATTCTGATTCTGATAAATGTTTTTTTTTTAAATGGAGTGCTCAACCCTGGTGAGATGGATTGTGTATACAGATCAATTTGTTTTACAGGTGTGTAATGCCCGGTAAAGGGTGATAATGTTGTCCAAGGCTAGGTCACTCGTTGGCCTTTTGATTGCTTTATGTGATATTATTGCTCTGATTAATTTGTGATCATATGTTTTGTGTAAATTGTGAATTTATGACAGTTATAATATATAAGTGTGATGTGAATTAAGGTATAAACTGTATTACATGAGGTTATTATATAGGTTATATGTTTGTGTTGGGTGATGCTAGTACCCTTTGGTTACGATTTTTCACTCACGGAGTCCGTAGGACTCATCGCTCTCGTGGATAATTATTTTTTTTCAGGAATCCAATATATGACGTCGCCGAATTTGTTGACCTGCCGACACAGTACGGCAAGGCATTTTTTTAGGATCTCAAACTTGAATTTAAGGATGAAAGTTGCAGTCACACTAGAAAGGTGGAATGTTTAATTTTGTATGATGTAATAGTCTATATATTTGTCCTCGTGTCGTTATGTGGAATTAGGAATACATATATGTTGTATTTTGGGGCATGTTATATAAATTTTCAGTAAATTGCTATTTGTTTCAGAAAAAAAAACTTTTACAATGGGCTTTTATTCTTTAGTTGAGTTAGGAGTCATGGTTGTTGCTTTGTTTTGAATTCAGGGTTATCGAGGTTTGGTTATCCAACCCTCCAGCCAGTCATGCCTTCATGAGGGGTGTGACAGACAATTTATAAGAAAGGAGCACAAAATTGTACTAAAAATAGCTAGGTATTAGTCATAGCCCACATGTGATACATACATATACATATATATATATATACATACATATACACACACACAATATATATATATATATATTTGAGTACAAAGCATACCCTGTCACATAATATATAAAATGGCATTCTCCAATTTAATATATCATAATTATTTATGAATGTTAAGTAATATCTATTTGTAAATAATAGAAATAAACAATACTATAATATCATTAAATATTAGAGACAACTATTGATACAATATCATTTTTATACTCCACTATGAATGGATATCTTTATTCCCATTACATGTACAAATTAATAGGATCACACCCTATATCTACCAACTTTATTAATTTTTATAAATCCATTAATTAAATCATTTTGGGAATAACACTTTATTAATAATTTCTCCACCAATAGAAGCATTCTCCTCCACTATAAAAATCTTTCGGTGAAGTCCTCTTTCATTGACGGTGCAAATACAAAAACTTGTATATTCGCATGAAAAAAGAAATTTCAAGTTTGTATTACTTTTAACAAGTAGAGAGCTGTTGTAGAAAATGAAACAGGAAACAAAAAAGTGAAAGAGAATCATCCTATTTAGATGAGACTCAACTAATCTTCCATCAAGTAGTTTGAATTAGATACAATACATTGATATATATTTTTATTTCATTTCACTTAATGTTGACATTTTGATTGATTAGAATAGTTAGTTTGAAATGAAAATAGTTATAACGGACCCTAGATCAACAAAAGTATATAAAAAAACTTCAATGATGTTTGCGTGTTGGGTGATTATAACTTGAAGTATTTGCTTTGTTTATATACAAAGCACTATGTTTCCAAGCCATTTCTTTTATGATTATGATTTCTTAACCTACTTGTCTGTCACTATTAACATCACCAACTCTTGTGCTTTTAGTTAATCAAAGGTAAACAAATTTTCTAACAAAAAAAAAAATAGTATATTAGTCTAAATCCTTTAAAATTAAATAAGCATATTTTTTTGTTTTCAAAGCTAAAATAAAATATTGTGCTTGTTATATAAATTTTATGCTCATAAAGTAAACAAATATTATAACAACACTACTTTATATAATATTTATACAGTTTTAAGGATATGAATCCCTTAGAAATAGAAAAAAAATATATAACTTTTGTTCAAAAATAGTTGACTTACTTTAATCTTTATATGTGTAATTTTTCTTCATAAATGTCTATATCCACATGCTTATAATAAGCACATCAATGAGTTAAGTAGTTTTACTTTGTCACAGTACATATACATTATTATCCATGTTTATTCAATTAATGTTGATATTCTGAATGATTTAAATAGTTATCATAAATAAAATAGTTTTACTTTTTAATTAATAAAAATCTCTTTTTCATTGATTTTGATCTTCCTCTCACACTTTTTATCACATTTTTAAGTTAAAATAATTATCATAAATAAATATAATAAATTTTAGTTTTTAATATTACAAATCTATTTGAAAAAACACTAAAAGTGATGGATAAAATGTTATTACAAGTAGACTCCACATGCTAAATGATTTCATAATTGTTTTTTTTTTTTTTTTTTTTTTTTTGGTACAGATCTTTTGCTTTAGTCTTTTTATATATCAACTTATATTATTCATTTTTCTTTTAATTGTTGATGTGTTTTTTGTTGTTATTTATATATCATTATGCTAGTATAGTAAATGTTTAATTTTTTTTTATGCAAAATTTATTCTTTTTTATAGTTGAAATTTTGTTTATTTTTTTAAATTGGCTATGAAGATTATACGAAAAATTATTTTTCTAAATTTTTAGTTTTGGATTTCCATTGTGTTTCTAGTCAAATTTTAATAAGAGTTTATCTAATTGATTTAGAAAAGTTAATTTCTTTAAGGATTTAAAGGAGACCAAAAAGTTGAAAGGCTTGAAAAAAATATTTCCCACATGTTGTATATGCAAATAAGAGAAAGAAATTTATTATTATATAAATAATTGATGAGTAATTAGTTACACCAATAACAAACAAACACATAACATATATAAAAGTTTAATTAAAAAATATTAAATATAATAAAAAAATTATTTATTTATTTCTCTTCAAATTTCTTCATTTGTAATGCTACTTTACAATTTTATCATTCGTATCTAAGTCATTGTTTTTTTTTAAATCATCAACTTCACAATATTTTATTACTATCATTCATATTAAAAAAGTTACATAATCAATATAGTCATAACAATATACTGATAATTATTGAGCATGAAATACCATTGCTAACAACAATCGACACAATATTTTACAATTTATTCCTTATTATTAAAAAAAAAATGTAGAAACTAGAATCAACCATTTGTAGTTATGTAATCAATATGACCAAATGACTAATACACATACATAAATCATACTCGGTATATATTTTTATGCTACTAATTCATTAGTTAATATTCTTATCTAACACATTTTATTTTACATGCCTAGTAACAATAGTTTGTCCACCAACTTAGTATATTCATTTTTTATGACATAATCAAACAAACAAGAACTGTTCATATGAGTGAAAGAGTGAGTTCAGCGTAGGAATTCATTACTCTTGCAGAGAAAATTGGGGCACTTTCAATCGATTAGGGGAAACAAATTAGTACTAATGCGAGCACGATACAACCTTCTCTCCATATATTCTCTAAAACGGTGATGAATAAATGCTCAATTTATCTGACAAACTCTCTGCATGACAAAAATTCCTTCTTCATATGTAGTATCTTTTGCCAATAATAACATTCCATAAATATATAATCTAATAAGACCAGGATTTGTACGTGATATATTATATAATAAACTGAGTGCCAATCTTCTCTAAGGCATGCAAAATGTGTAACTCTGTTGAAAATAAAAAATAATATTTAATGTGTCAGTAAATAATTATTATTGTCAAAGATATGCAGTGTTCAATATACTTACCAAAGCTAATATCATATGAGCATCTTTGTTTTTGGCACTCACGCATTTGGTAATTAAGTAAAAATAATGTGTTGGTGAAGATAACGATATCAAAGAGGATCCCGACATAATAACATCTCGGAGAACTATTTTGGTTGAAGCTAATCGATGTAAATCCTTACACCTACATATAAAAAGGTTAAAGTCACTAGTAAATAATATTAAAAAATAAAAATAATTATACATATTATATGTAATGGCAAAATCAAATTTTAGATAAATAGTTTATTTATTTCTTTAATAATATCAACAACAAAAATAATATAAATATAAATAGTATATATATATATATATATATATATATATATATATTATGTCATAAAATTACATAGAACGGATGTTCATAAAGTCCAAATTATCATCAGTCTGTGATCCAATGAGTATAAGTATTATATTGATTAGCAATTCATCTGGTAAATGCAAAAGCCTTGATTTCTGAGATTTTGGCTTTGTTTTCCTTATTCTACATGGAAAATAAATATTAAATTACAAAAAAATTAGAACATAATATGAAAGAAGTAATAAGATGAAATAAAAAAATTTAATTGTATAAAATTAAAGATTGCTTCTTAAAAGAAAAAACATAAATATAATTACATTGTTACAATCAATTAGAGCAGAGATGGTTAAATGTGGGAATATATAAACTAACATCTTCTTTTAAACATATGCTATCATCAAAAGGAAAAAAAATTTAGAATTGCTACTAATTATAGTGTGTGAACTAAATTTGCAAACACATATTTATAGACATTTTTTGATAGAAACTATTCATCCTACAATAACATTCTTCTTCATATAATTTATAATACTTATACACTATTCATAATTGACTTGTATAATGTGGATATAAGCACTATTTAAAGTTAAAAAACTATTTAAAATTGACTTGTAACATCCTTCGTTACTTAAATGTAGTATATTAAAAGATTCTTTTTTTATCACTTTCACCTTTGTTTTTCATCATCATCATACAAATGATGACATTATTGAAATTAGAAATATAGTATATTAATATATATATAGTATAATTACAAAAAAAAAATTATAAAGATAATGGAAATATTGTAATTAATAATATAGCTTACTGTTGTTTTAACAATACACTTAAAAAATACTCATAAATTTAGTTATAGCAACTATTCATCCTACAGTAACATTCTTTGCTACTTTTTAATAAGGTATAGATGACAATTACACCTTTACAAACTAAAATTGGATGGTCATATCAAATAAATGGTAAATTTGAGGTAAAAGTACTTATTTTGAAATGAAAAAAAAATTAAATTAGAACTTATTAATTATGTAAGATAATTATAAGACTTGTTAAGATTTTATTTTTAAAGTAGGACATATCATTACTTTATCTTAAAATATATTCATGTAAAGCTCATAGCTTGATAAATCATTCGTTGTCATGAAGATAATAAAGTATAATTTGCTAATGTATTATTTTGGTTCTTTAGAATTACATTATTTTCTATTTTGAATATTGAGTAATTATTTTTCTAATCAAAACCTTAATTAAAGATTGAATGTTTTTCTATTTTGGTCTCCAAGATTTAATTTTCTTAAAATTGGATTCGTAATCAATTCAAAACTATTAAATTTAGATAAAACGCCACATAATAAGTTGATCTGGTTAAAAATATCTGAAATGCATTTGAAGATCTAAGTAAAATTTTCATTTTTCAGAAGAAAAGTCATTGTTTAGAAAAACAATTTTTTCTAACGATTGAGTCATCAATGTTAATGTGATTTTCCTTCACCACATTAGTGTTAATTTTTTGTAATTTTGAATTAGTTAACAGTCCAATTATAAAAAAATAAATAAATTTTTGGGGAATAAAATAGAAAAAATTAAATCTAGGAGGATCTTATTCAAAAAAATAATTTTTCAAAAACCAAAATAAAAATTAGAGTATTCCTCAAGAACCAAAGTTCCTAAACAATTTGTCATTAGTTTCTAGTATGCTTATACAACTATCTATACCTCTATACTATAAATTATCATTAATATTATAAAATATTAAAATCATCTTATATTAAAATTATACTTTTCGTTCTTAAAATTTTGTCAATAAGTATCTTTGTCTCTATTTTTCAAAATGTCAAAATGTAGGATCCATGACTTTCAAAATCCTACAATGTGGTCATTGCCATTATCTCTTGTTAAATTTAACTTGATGGAAGATGACATAAAAAATGACTTCTTACGTGGCTTAACCACGTGTCATGATAAACTAATAAGAACTTGGCACATGGCTTATGTCATATAAAAAATAAAAATTATTTTAAATTAAAAAAAAATAATAATAATCTCTTTTGCATCTGCATCCCCACCTCAACTCTCATACACCCAAAACATTGAAACTTCATCTTCATAACCACCACTAATTATTATAACCCAATATATTACGTACATTTTAGAAAAAAATTTGTAAGTAACTTATTGTTGTTAGGTACGTAACTTATTGAAATGTACATGGGAAATATTTACTTGGGTGTATGGGAAAAATATAGAATATATATATATAGTTATATATATTTAATAAATAAAATTTACATCATATATGCATGAATGAGTAAGTAAATTTATATACATACAAAACAAGATTTATATGAACCACACATTTCTACTTTTTGACCAAGACTTTGCCCTTTACTTTTTCTTCTTCTCGGTGTCCATCACTCCTTCAGTCAAAAGAAGTTTATTTTCCCTTCTTCGTTAGAGGCTTGGAGCCGTGCCTTGTTGTGACCTTCCTTTGTTTCCTCTTTGTTGGTTGTGAAGTGATTCCCATTTTGGCATTCAAACTCAGCTGGGTAGTGAGTTCTCTTACTCCTTTCCTCTTATATTCCTTGGCAGTTTGGATTTGGGAGGAGTTTGAGAGCTTCCGTCCCACACTAGCTGATAATTATTGTTTTTTTTGCTTTTCTTAACTCCCTGCTGTCGAGAGCTTTGTTGAGGGAGGGTCTGATTTTCTTGTTTTGTTTCTTTAGTGTTCAATTCTACTCCCAATTCATTGAATCTCAGCCAATATGGCCTACTTTGGTTGCTTAAACTGTGAAAGTGAAGGCATTGGGGGTTGATTATGGCGGTCTTAGCTTGGCTTCTCCTTTTTGCCTTGTAAGTGACTTTGTTATGAATGCTTAGAAACTGCTTGAGTGAGTCTGTGTAATCAATTAAGGAGTTAGCTGTAAACGGGTTAATCTATGGCCTGTTTTAGCCTTGTAGTTACAAGGTTGTAGGACTAATCTGTCACACCCTTCACGGAGACATGACTGGCCGGAAGGTTGGATAACCAAATCTCTGTAACCTTAAATTCATAACAAAATAACAACCATGACTTTTGCCTAACTAAAGAATAAAAGTAACTTTTATAGAATAAAAGTCCACTATAAAAGTTTGTTTATCTGAAACAAATAGCAACTTACTGAAAATTTATATAACATGCCACAAAATACAACATCTGTGTTCCTAATTCCACACAACAACACAAGGAAAAATATCAAGACTATTACATCATACAAAATTAGACATTCCACCATTTTAGTGTGACTGTAAACTTTTATCATTGACTACAAGTTTGAGATCCTGCAATTACCTTGCTGTACTCAATTGTCGAGTCACCAGCTCGGCGGTGCCATGTATCGAACTCTTGTTACTAAAAAATTTCACAAGAGAGTAGTGAGTCTTAAGGACTCTGTGAGTAGAAATCGTACCCAAAGGGTACTAGCATCACACCACACAAATGTACAACATATATAGTAAAATTGTTCATATCGTAACTCATGTTGCACATGTACATTGTAATCATTATAAAGTCACAATTTACATGATCCACACTATCACAAATTAATCAGAGAAATAATATCAAGCACATCAACCAAAGGGCCAACGAGTGACCTAGCCCCGCACAACATTATCACCCTTACCGGACATTTATGCGCTCACACAACAAATTGATCTCCATACACAATCCATCCCATCGGGACTGAGTACTCAATTTTTACAAAAAAACATTTATCAAAATCAGAATTTTCTTATGATTTTAAATCAGAACATCATAGGTGCACCTGGATTTTTAATTTCGGAAAAATCATTTTTCATAAAAAAACCTCACTTTGTTGGCATTTATCAACCATAACCAATGTCAAACAAACATAATTTAAATAAATTACTGAAATACTCTACTTGCTTTCTTTCCATATATCATGTATATTCAAATAAACATATAATTATACATACTAATCTAGCCCCTAAAGACAGCAATTAACCACTCACCTGTAATCGATTGCACTCGTCACTCACACTTACGTCAACACATCCGATCAAGTCCATATTAGAATTCGGAACTAAAATTCATAATTCCAAATAATACTTAGTTCATGAACGTGATTGTTATAATCTTTTAATTAATAAGCTTCTATCTTAACTTGTATAGGTTTTTTTATGTAAGTTTTCCATTAAACTGTTACATGTCAATTAATATGAATTGGATTTTATGTGATAGGGTTAATAATGAAAAGAAATTTTAAATGTCTTGGCAATGCATAGGGTAAAAGAAACCATTAGAAAAGATAAAAAGCACTTAGTGAGTTAGAGATGTTGAGATTGTCCAAACTTGGGGTTTGGACCAGTGTCCACTTTAACGGTCATATCTTTATCCAAGAAACTCCGAATCTAGTTTTGTAAAATTTATAAAATACTATACACATGTGTCTTTATAATGGTATATCATTTGTAATTTTTAGATTTGTATATCAATACAGTTTATTCTTTGAAGTTACATCAAATTCTACAACACGCAGGATTTTGACAGCTCTGACCTTACCTTAGTTAATTGAACATAACTTTTTCTAGGAAAAACGAAATAAAATTATGTTTATTGAATTTATTAATAGACAAGTACATATATCTTTATTATTTAGAAACTTTTCCTAAAATCAGTATTGAACCCACTCAATTTCTTACATAAACCAAAAATAGGGCACTAAAAATTCCTGTATGAACTAGCTGGAGTCTAACAGCTCTAACTCATAACATACTTGGAATCAAGCTATGAAATTTTGCAAAAAAAATATGTCAAGACCATAAGCTACATTTTATATTTTGAACTCTTAATTTAATTCTTCTACAAAAACACTTGAAATACTAAATTTCTGTCATTCATGAAATCTGCCCCCTGCACCCCTTCAAAACTACTTAACTCTCATTATTTCACCTTAATCCATCAATTTTTTTCTTGTTTCTAGTTTAAGATTCTTACTTCAATTTCATATAACCCTTCATCCATAACATTAACTCATATGAATACCATTAATTTGAAATAATAAAATCAACAAAACATTAAACTTCAAGGTCAGCCCTCATCCTATACCAACATACAAGTTGCTACCAATCCTTTCCTCCCATACGGCTACAACAAGCTAAAAACAAGGCATCAATTAACCCAATCCCAGCTAGCTCTTTAATTAGTTATCCACCCTCACTCAGGCAGCTTCTAAACACTCCAACAACACACTTACACGGCAGCAAGTGAAGAGTTGAGCTAAGACTGCCACAACCAATTTTCTCCCCTGCCACACGCCTATACTCACACAATTTTAGCAACCTAAGTAGCCTACATTGGCTGAAATTCAAGGAGTGGGAGCAGGATTTAACATTAAAGAAACAAAACAAAGCAATTAAATAAGACTTTCCCTTGACAACACTCACGGCAACAGGAAGTTAAGAAAATCAAAGAAAGAAAAGACAACCGTACTGTTAGCTAGAATAGGACTACCTTCCACACTCCCCAAACCCAAATGGTCATGAATACAAGAAGAAAGGAGGAAGAAGACTCACCACCCAACTAAGTTTGAATGCCCAAGACTGAAACCACTTGACGGCCAGCAAGGAGAAAGCAAAATAAATCACAACAAGGTAAGGATCCACACCCATCGGTTACTGTCCCAAGTAATTCTCACGGCAACCCCAAGTTAAACAAGAGGAAAGTAAAGAAATTTGATACAAGCGGCTCAAAGGGTCAACTACAAGGAGGGAAGTCAAGGCAGCATGAGGAAAAATGATCAGAAAGCCTTCTCTAGAAGGCTCGGCCAGCAAGGATAGACAAAAGAGAAATAAAGGCGTGAGAGGGGGGGGGGGGGAGGGAAGGATAATGGAAGAAAGAAAAAAAAATGTAAAATGATACAAATAGGTTCAAAGTCAAAAAGTTAATTTTTATGATGTGTATATTTCTAGTTATGTATAAATATATATATATATATTTAAGGAAATTTTCTATTTATTTAATTTATTTGTGATAGAGATTAATCTTACTATATACATTAATTATTCATTCACTTGAATTTATTTGGTCACAATATTATTTACTTTACGACAATAATTACGTATACCAAAGTTACACAATAAAAATATTGAATTAGAACATGTTTAACTATAAATTAATTTGCTTATTTACCATTACGTCTAAACTTGTATTCAGGTTGTCACACAATCCCTTCAGTCATGACAAGTGTTAGCATAGGCAGTTATGGAAGTAGCTTATGGCAGCAAGGTTGCCATGCTTACTGTGAGTAATGAATAAGTGGCTCACACCACTTTTAACTTTAAAAAGGGTAACTTGTTTCTTTTATGTGAAATTAGTATTCAGAATATTGATAATTGTAACTTGAAAGTATTAGGTATGAGAAAGGAATTGTGAAATTAAAATATGTATATTGATACTAGAATTGTATAAGTCTTGGAATGATGAAAGTTAAATAATTAGTTAGGTTGACTTACGTAAGTCTCATTAATTAAATAGTTAATGAGAAAACATAAAACTTGACTATATAAATGTTAAATTGTGGAATTGGAATTCTTGAATAAATCAAAGTAAAACTTTAAGTATTCAGTAAAATGTTAAAAGGAGTTGATTTCCTAGTAATGTGTTAAATGAATTCATAGGTAGGATTGAGAAATAGTAAATTGAATGATAAAATGACTACTTTGTATAATACATTAATTTATGAATTTCAGCTTTGGATTGTGTTAAGGACTTGTCAACACCTTCGCATTCTAGACAGTTCTACGAGCCGTACCTTTGAGCCTTGTGAGTGAATCACGTGCATTGTGGTTATCAGATTATTATATGTAATTGTATGGGTATTTGAATAAATATGTTCTATGGAAAATAAGCAAGTACAGTGTTTCACTGAATTCCGTGAATTATGTGTTTGGTTGAAATTGGTGTGGTTGATAAGGGCCAACAAAATGAATTTTCTGAAAAATAATTTTTTTTCTTATTTTGAAATTAAAATCTAAGTGCACCTAGGATATTCTGATTTGAAATTCTAAACTATTTCAATTCTGATAAAGGTTTTAAAAGTAGAGTGCTTAGCCCTGGTGGGATGGATTATGTATGGAGAATAATTTGTTGTGTGGGTGCGTAAATGCCCGGTGGGAGGTGATGTTGTTGTGTAAGGTTGAGTTTCTCAGTTTGCCCTTTGTATGTTTTGACTGCTCTGATTACTTTGTGTGATTAGTGAATTTCTGAATATTTCAATTGATGTGTTTATCTTGTGAATTAGTAAATTATGATTTTACAATGATTATAAGCATATACGTGTACTTTTAAAGTAAGACATGACTATTATTACACGAGTTTAACTAATGATATATATTAAGATGCTTTGATTGATGCTGGTACCCTCAGGGTATATTGTTTACTTGTTGAGTCCTTGTGACTCACTATTTTCCTATGTATTTTTTTTTTTTTAGTAATAGGAGAACAATGATTGTCGTTTAAAGATTCGTGACTTGCCGATAGTATTTCGGTAAGGTATACTCTAAAGTTTCATACTTGAAGCTAAAGGATGAAATTGCAATCACATTAGGCTTTAAAGTTTGTTATATTTTGTGGTGTATAGTGGTTTAGCTGTGGTATTACTTTTTTTGGTTAGAGGTGATCTCCTCTGTGTATATTTGTACAGTTAGTTACTGGTTGATTGTAACCAATATATAAATGTATGTTTTGTCAGGCATTCTAGTTTATAGAAAATCTATGCCGAAATTTTTAGTTAAAAGTTTTGTGTTCAATAACAAGTTAATATCTTTGATTTAACTTAATTTCATTTTCTTTATTTCAGTTGTATGTGTTTAGAAGTTGTATGTGCTCAGTTGTGGTAAAGTAAGGGTTATAGAAGTTTATTTATCTATTCCTCAGACAGTTATACCTTCATTTAATGGGTGTGATACCAACATTAATTGGAAGAGGCTTTTTCAATTTTAGACAAAAATACAAAGTTTGAAACTCAGCTTCAATGGCTACGTGTCCCTATGTGACGAATGCAACCTGATTTGCAAGACAAGAAAATAGGGAGATTTGGGAGAACCTTGATGCCAAAGTAAATATTCATCATCAAATAAATAATACGCATGAAGCTGTAAAAGTGTGAGAGAATGAAAATTCATGACCTAATTTTTCTTAAGGTTGAGCCCTATTATATAGTAACAAAATAGGTTGATATGGCGTTCATGAGCCTTTTATCTGTCTTGATTTCTTCATTATATAGCCAAAGCCGAATTCTAGCCATTGCTAGAGAATTTCAGACTGTTGTCCAATTTTGCAATGGAGAATAGCCATGTTAGTCATTTCTCTAATATTCTTTGAATGCGCACTGAAATTCTAGTGTACTAGTGCTCTGTATGATTAGTGTAGGTAGAATCTGCAGCTTGTCCTCTTAGCTGTCTTGATTTTTCAGTATCTGAAAATGTGGTGCGAAGACGTATATTTGAAAAAGACCAGCTGAGGAAGGCGATGTACAGTTGATCAGAATGGAGGTCCAGTTGATTGTCTTCTCATCTTATGAATAATAATTGTTATTCTTAAGTTGACAGATCTTCTCACAGCTGACCTCAGTTGACTCATTTAATGAAAGGATTTCATTTTGTCCAGTAGAATGATAGCTCAACTGACTGAAATATATATAGCTGATAGAAATACAGTTGATTGTGCTAGTGGAACGCTATCATTTGCATCTACTTCATCTTATTGATACAAGAACATCAGCTAACTAACATTAATGAAACACTGTGTTACATCTTTAGCTTGCTGACATAAAATAAAACATTGTGTTACATCTCCAACTGTCTCAAGATGATATCCACTGAGTGTGTCAGCTAAGTAGTGTAGATCTGTTTAGTGACTTCAATTGATGGTCTAAGATGAAACATTATAATGGTATAATTCAGCGGCTGAAAGATTCACTGAATAGTCTTTAGCTTGCTTACTGTAGTATTATATTTCCAATAATACTATATGCATACAAGATACTCACACTACCTTCTCACACAACATGCCACATAAGCTTTTTAAACTTATAACCAAAACACCCCAAAATTCTTTTTTCCACGTCAGCCCATCATTCTATATCCCTTTTCTCCCAATTTTTTTTTCCATCGCCTAGGCCGTACAGCAGGAGGCCTCCAGCTCTGCTAAATCTCTTTCTTATCTTCCTTTTTCTCTCTGCAAACAAGCTGAAAATCTTCTACCTTCCTCCTCCAATTGAATTCAACTCCAACTGTAATTCTCTCCAGGTAATAGTTTGTTTAATTTCTATTTAGATTTTCAGATATAGCAGTAGTATAGATACTACATTCTCTGCTTGGTTTCAAATAGGGATCTCTCCTTGTTGGTATTTTGTCATTGTAAGCCATGGCTGAGACTTTTGAGGTTGAGAAGAAGACGGGTACCTTTGTCATTCAAATAGCGACTCTGTTCTTTTTAAAGTTTTACGTTAACATAAGGGACCATTTTTGGAAAATTAGGTGGGACCTTTTCACTCACACCAAACTGATCTCTAATAATAAATAAATACATTTGACTAGCCTAATAGAATCACGGAGGGATCCTCTCAAACTTTTGCCAGTATAGCAGTGGCTATTTCCATTATTTATGATTGATTGAAAGCAAAAAAAGGGAAATAGAAAAGAAAAGCTTTCGGTGAAGATAAAAAAATGAAGCACAATTATAAAATTAACGAGGATAAAAGAAGAAAAGAAAAAAAAAAAAAAGTGGTTGTTCCATGGTGATGATGAGATAGTTTCTAACATAAATAAAGTATATAAACGCACTAATGTATTTTTAGTTTAATTCGAGAGATGATTTTGGTCATTAGCATTTTTTTAAGTATATGCTATAATTTTGGTCTAGTAAGTGATTAAGATATTAGATTCACTTTGATGAAATAGAAAATGGAAGACTAAGATGTCATAATTGTTGAACATAATGACGAGCTACTCAAAGTGATGGAAGATGAAGAAAATGAGTTTCATGTGAGCAAGGATGACACTACTATTGAGGTTCGTCATGACAATGAGGAAAGCGTTGACAGTAAAATGTGAATTGATTCCAGCCCCAATGAAAGAGATGGAGTTTATGTTGATTAATGATGTTAGAGATTAGTATAAGAGTTATGGCTAACAAGAAAGGTTTAGTGTTCTTATTAACTCGTCATTATTCAAGGGAGGGAATAAATAGAGATAGAAATTTGCAATCTAGTTTAAACCCAAAGTCGACTGGAAAATTACTTTGTCCAGCTCATCTTAACTCGTCATTATTTCCAGATGGGAAGTTTAAATTGATTACTGTTTCACTTAACCATAACCATAACGTGAGTCTGCATAAAGCAAGACTTTTTAGAAGTCACAGACAGGTAAATGCACATGCAATATAAGTTCTTCAACTAAATGATTGATCTGGTGTAAGGTTAAACAAAAATTTTCATTCTTTTGTCACGAAAGCTGAGGGGTATGAAAATATGAATTACATTGAAAATGATTTTTGAAACAACATTAAGAAAGAATGACGACTCAAACTTCAAGAAGGTGATGGTGAATCTCTTCAAAAATATTTTACAAGAATGCAAGATCAAAATTCAAACTTCTACTACTTAATGGATTTGGATGATGATATTAGTGTGAAGAATGTCTTTTGGGTGGATGCAAGGAGTAGGGCATTGTTGTTAGTAGTATGCTCTACAAGCCAATGATATTAGATGTCTATGGTATATTACTTGTAAATACAATCTTATTCAATTATTAATAAAATGAATATGTTTCATTATTATATGGTATTGTTATTTATCATGAACTTTAATTGCTACTTAATTCTTTAGTATGAACATGATAAATCCCATAGAATATAAGCAATGAAAATAAGAACCATGATGTGATTATGCTTATAAGATATATTTTCTTTAGCTTTGTTCTTAAATATTCCTAAGCATAGGATCATTAATAATAGGAATTATTGATCTGGTTAGATTAGTACATGTTATGTTAACTCAAATGTTGAGAGTGATTGATCTCATAATCACTTGTGTAGTCGACACTATAACAAACATGTAGGTGCTTATTAGAGAACAAGTTCACTGAATTGACTCGATTATAGAACACTTATATGGACTTTTACATAGTTGTCAATGAGAGTTCTTTGTTGTAATAGTGCAAATGATCTTTAGACCTGAGGCATCATAGATACCTTGTACATAGATTATCATGCTTTGATACTATTTAAGTATAATTCACCATGGGTTATATAGAGATATATATTAGGTATGACTATCTACGTATAGAAATATATGAGTGCACAAGAAAGGATCCATCACTCTCAGTAAAGAGACATAATGTTCTATGTTTTCTAATTAAGACATAACTCAGAAAGTCCCTGGCCAGGGTGGTATGAAACTAGATTAGAGAATTTAGGTTTTACCACTTGAGTTGTGACTTATAGATAGATACATCAGATTAAACAATTTAGGGTTTGACATTAATCTATACTCTAAGTTTAATGAGGAACATTGAATGATGGAAAGATTGAATTGCATGGTAACTAACAATGGAAAGGTTCACAAATATATTTATATTATCTAGGTAGTCATTATATGCTACTAGACATCAATCTTGACTTGTAGGTAACTTTGAGAATTAATTTAATAATTAATTATCATTAATAAATAAATTAAAAAGTAGTTTTGATTCAAATTAATTAGATATGAATCTAATTGAAAAATACATTAAGTTAATGTGGCCTACTGCCAGTTTAATATGAATCTAAGGGGTTACACACAAAATGATGAAATTTGATTAAGAGAAGTTTTGGGCTTCCATGCATACGAGAGGCTGTATCATGTATACGAGAGGTTGGTATCCATGGTTACATAAAAGTCCTTGTAAGGCATGCCTCAGATTTGCATGAATTAGTCAAGAAGGTTACTAAGGAGTGGAAATGAGGAAAAAAGCTAATTTACAATGCATGTTCCAATATTTCAAAACTTCCATCAAGAATCCTTCGTTGCTTAATGTATGAATGCTTGTTGAGGTTAGACTCACTTTTTTAAATCTTGATGTGTAGATTAAATAATGTGTAATGTTCTTCCTTAGATGAAAAGGCATGGTCTATGTAATGGGAAAAGAGGGCTAAGTAGTGGACTATTGGTACAAAGAAAGTGACTTTGGTATAGTGGCCGTGAGGTCTAGGCATAGAAATGGACAATCTTATGATGGCCTTAATGTATAATTTTGTAACTAGCGTTTTGGCTTAAGCTTAGTGTCTTATGAGGAAGCTTGTTAGTATGTGTAAAAAGCTCCTCTTTGGTCAAAACCATGTAGGTAAGTAAATGGATGTATTATGACTTTGTAAACCCTTATGTTTAAATTGGGACAAGCCATACCTTTAGGAAAGAAAGATGTTAAATTCAGCCAAGCCAACTTGTAAGAATGACAATTAACTAAAGGACAAATGAAACAAATGGTAAGATGTAAAATATGATGAATTGTGTAAAGAATATAGGACCAAACAGTCAAGTAGTAATTCACTAAGAATGTATTAAAAGTAGAATCAAGAATATAAACTTATAAATCAATCTTAGTTTAATGAATCAATAAAGAATTAATTAAAGATATAAGTTTGAGTTTGGTTATTGGATTCTTAGATGCTGAGATGACAACAAGGTCAATTGAGTTTGGTTATTGATTAGTTGGAGCAAATGGTGAATAAATGGTAATCAACGAGAAAGAGACATGAATGAACCAATTTTGTTTCCTTGTTAATTTTTCAATGAGAAAAATGAGATGCAATTATAAATAAGAGAATGGAATAGAATAATACACAATGGTTAGGTTTAGTCAGTTTGGTCTAATCCAAAGATCCAATCCCCATATTAAGGACTACAATTCTTAGCCACTTGTTTATCTAATATATTGGAAACACTTTTTTATATAGGGTGAAAATTATAACATAAATAGCAATAATTAAAAAAAATAAAATTTGAAACATAGTTGAGTAAGTTAAGCTTTGTACAAGATAAAACCATTTCAGATTATTAGAGAAAAATCAAGCTATCATTTTTCACCACTTAGAATTCTAGGGGAGTAATTTATACTCATGATGCAATGAAAATAAATTACGCCTAATTTCTAGCGTATTATGTATATACATTAATTAAGTAATATAATTATTGTACTTCTTAATTAATTATATTGTGCTAGATGTGATTTGGTTGTGTGTGATGCGCGACTTATATTTTTACTTTTAAATTTAGTTTTTACTTTAAGATTTTCAAAATTGATACAACTTTGTTTCTGTGAAATTATGATATAATTAACAATGTTATTATTCTATATTATTTTTCTTTTTTTGGATTATAGTCTACCAATCAAATATTTTTTTGGTTTGCTTGTTACTCTTACCACTTGCACATCTCAATCTACATCTTTTTTATCGAATCCCATTTAACGCTAGTCTACTTCCCCAATTTTAGATACATATTCCAATCTTTCACAGTCAATCCCACTTATTTTTGTACTGACTATATTCTAATGTATACCCAACATTCTCAGTGAATAGAGCATCGTTAGTTACCCAACTGACAGCTTTGAATACCTAAGGCCCGTCCTGTTTTTTCCTTTCCTCGATACAACAATTAATGAAATCCTTGACCACTTGCAGTCTCTATACCAGTCTACCATTATTGTTAGATCCCAACATGGAGATCTAGGCTTGAGATAAGAATATGGGTAAGTTGTACTAATGAGATGGTAGTGGCAAGATGGTGTGAATGAGGTATGATAAAGTGGGTAAGGTTAGATGAGGTGGCGAGATAAAGATGTGGTTTGGGACCGGTCCGAGTTAGGACTATCTTGCTTTTTCTTGTAAAGATGAGACAATGTCAGAGGACAGGGATTTTTCCCTAAACTCTCTGATGGTAAAGTCAGAGCTCTTTAGCAATCAGTATAAAATGTAATAAGCAAATTGTTCATGTTTATCCAATGTTTGAGCTGCTATATGTAGTCTATCGTAGCCAATTAGATGTTGTACTTAATAACTCGGATCGACGATTGTTATTCTGTATCAATTCTCAATGGTTCTTTACTGATTAATTCTTATCGGCCAAATATTCATGCTTTTTTATTGCTGGGAGTTACACACCTGACCAGTTACATGTCAGTCTGTTAGGCTTTAATTTGTCGTTGCCATGTGTCACCTTTGTATTAGCTTCTACTTTATTGTATACTAACACTATTCCCCCAAAAAAGAGTGCATGTTGACATAAACCGAAAGAGTATTTTTATTTATTTATTTTATTTTGGCCAAGCTCATCAACTCAATAATTTTTTTTTAGCCGAGCTCATCCTTGGACAAGCTCAATGATAAACTTTTTTTTTTGGTGGCCAAGCCCATCCTTGGACGAGTTCAAAAATAAATTTTTTATTTTTTAGATGAGCTCAATAAGTGGCTGAGCTAGTCCTTGGATGAGCTTAATAATTTTGTTTTATTATTATTATTATTATTATTATTTTGGATGAGCCCAATATGTGGTTGAGCTCATCCTTGGATAATCTCAATAACTATTATTATTTTTTTAGACAAGCTCAATAAGTGACCTAGCTCGTCCTTGGATGAGATCAATAATAATTTTTTTTTTTTTGGCCAAGCTCAATAATATTTTTTTTTGGATAGTTGAGCTCATCCTTGGACAAGCTCATTAAGTGGCTGAGCTTGTGTTGGCCCAAGCTTGAGGTATGCATAGTGCCAAGGTAAACCTGAGCTCATGGTGGACTCAAGGTTATGACATGCCTAAGCTCATGGTGGTCTGTGCTCACTTTATGTAAGCTCTTGGCTTTGTGAGTACCTAGCTTAACTTTTGGGAGCTCTTTGGCTCCGTGAATTCTTAGCTCAATTTTAGGCATGCTTAATTTTAAGCGAGCTCTTAGATCAATTTTAAGAGAGCTCTTGGCTCTGTGAGCTCTTAGCTCAATTTTTAGGTGAACTCTTGGCTTTGTGAGCTCTTAACTCAATTTTTAGGTGAACTATTGGCTCTGTGAGCTCTTAGCTTAATTTTTTGGTGAGCTCTTAGCTTAAGTTTTAGAGCTCTTAGTTATTTGAGCTATTAGCTCAATTTTTAGGTGAGCTCTAGGCTCTGTAAGCTCTTAGCTCAACCTTTTGGAGCTCTTAGCTATGTGAGATCTTAGCTCAATTTTAGGCGAGCTCTTGGCTCTGGGATAAGAAATATTTGGAAGGGAATTGAAGTTTTATTTGATGACATAAAGAAAAGGGTTAAAGATACTAATAATATTGTTTGAGGTGCTGTGCATTCCACGTGTGTGGTAGTATTTTCCTTTTCTCGTTCTTTAGTTGCATCCTTTTTTTGTTTCCTGTTTGTCATAAAATGCCTCTAGAAAGCTGTTACAAGCTCATCAAAAATTTTGACAGAATTATGGGGAAGGCGAGCAAACCACAATCTAGCCTTGTCCTGAGCACCGCTGCAAATTTCCAGTACATGACTTGATCTAGGACTTCATGAAGTAACATAAGTGATTCTAAACTGGTGATAAAGATAATCGAATTTATCAATCCGTTATATTGTTCAGATGATGGGATTTTCAATCCAGTAGGTACCCGAAAGGAAATCACGTCCTCAGTAAAGGGATGGCATGATGTACTATTGGAGGTGAAAGAAAGGTGTTCTTATGGCTGAAGTTACGGATGATCATCTTTATCAAGCTCAGTACGATTACAACCATTAAGGAAGGCACTCCAAGTCCAAGCTGTTCTATACCCATCTTGGTTCTTGTTTTGTGTTACGTTGGTATCTGTCATGGATAGTTGGGATGTCGTAGGTGCAGCCATTTGACTTGTTTAGTTATTTGGTGATTCCCATACTGTTTTTTGATTTTCTATGATGGTAAAAGGTTAGTATTTCTCACGGAGGGTGCCAATGTTAAATACCAACATGAAGATCAAGGTTTGAGATGAGAACAGGGGTGTGTTGTACTGACAAGATGGTGTGAATAGGGTATGATGAACTGGGTGAGGTTAGATGAGATGGGAAGACAAAGATATGGTTTGAGACTGATCTGATCTAGGACCATCTTGCTTTTTCCTATAAAGATGATATAATGTTAGGGGACAAGAATTTTCTCCATAAACCTTCCATTGGCAAAGTCATAGCTGTTTAGCAATCAATATAAAATGTAATAAGAAAATTGTTCATGTTTACCTCCAATGTTTGAGCTGCTATATATAGTTCGTCATAGCCAATTGGATGTTGTACTCAATAATTCAGATTTTTGGTTATTGTTCTATATTAATTCCTAATGGTTCCATACTGATTAATTCTCAACGATCATGTATTCATGTTCTTTATTGCTGGGAGTTACACACTTGACCGGTCACATGCCAATCCATTAGGCGTTTAGTTTGTCTTTGCTATATGTCACCCTTGTATTGGCTTCTGCTCTATTGTATACTAACAATTGTTATCCATTTTGTAAAATAAAATTGAAAACTTAAATTTTGAGAAAAAGAAAATTTAAAAGAATATTGTTGGAATTTGAGAATAGTGTGAAAATTGCAAAATGAATTTGGGTTTTTATAGTTAGGAAAAGTATATAGAAAAAAAATAAACAAAAACAAAATAAACAAAACAAAAATTAAAAATCTGACTATTTCTTAGTATTGAAAAATGCCAGCTTCTTGGATGCAACTGTGGTAGCCCAAGTAGGCTGCGGTGCTAGCTGTACAGCAGGTCACAAACACGCATCCGGACCCTGGTGAAATGGTGCCTTAGTCTAATGCTACAGTTATTTCATAATGTAAGTGCTTACAACTCTAAAAAAAAAAAATCATCCTTTTTGGTCTCTCTGGAGATCGAAAATGAACAATCTACACAACATAGTAACGTTTTGAAAGTTTGATGTTAAAATATAAAGCGAAAGAAACAATATATAAAAACAATTCCAGATAAAAATTTTAGCAATGGCAATTTTTGAAAACAAATGATATCCCCATCTTTATTCTACAAATATATATAGAACAAAGTACTAGTTTTAGATGTATTCTTTGAGATTTTTTTTTACCAAATGCCATTAGGGCTGGCAATGAGCCGAGCTAGCTTTTAAGGGCTCAACTCAAGCTTGACTCATTTACTAAATGAGCTGATCTCAAATTTTATTTTGAGCTATAAAACTAGCAAATCTCAATCTTTCCAAAGCTCGGCTTGTAAGCTGGTGAGCCAACTCATTTAGTATTATTTAATAAATTTTTTATTACTTATATATAAATTTATAATACATTTACTTATATACAAAATTTAACATAAGTTGTTACTTGGTTTGGTGGTAAGTTATTCAAAAAGTTACTAAGTAGGTCATTAGTTCAACTCCTTTTGATTACAAAATCTTTTTAGAATTTTTAAAAAACCTTCAAGAGCCCTTAACGAGCCAAACTTTAGCTTGGGGTTAGCTTCGTGAGCTAACATAAGTCGAGCTGAATATAAAGGGTCAAATTTAATTTTCTAAGGAAAGGTAAATAAAATAAGATATATTGATTAAGATACAGATATAGAAGGAAATAATCACATGAATATAAGAAGTTTGACATCCCCTAAAATAGGATTAGAGTTACAAGAACAAACCTCTCGGTATAAGCTTCATTTCTAGGGATAGAGCATGACAAGGCCATCATTTGTGATTCAATTATATTATTTTTGATATTGACCTCTGCATATTTGACCTTTATTTGTTACAATAGAATTCCAGGACAACTAAAAATGCAGTGTCCAGAGATAATCCCAATAAAAATAATTTAGCTAAAATAAGCAATTTCTAAACTAGAGTCATTAAAGTGGCAACCATAGGTAAAATGAACACCAAGTAGTACAGGTCTAACAAAAAATCTTTTGTTCAACATATACATTTTATACCAACTACTATATATATATATAAATATATATATATATATATATATATATATATATTTATTTATTTATTTATATATATTTATATGAAGTTAAGCTTATATAACTATTACAATAGAATTAATCTGGCCATAACAGTTTGAGCAATGAGGAGTTCAAAGTTAATCTAGTGTTGCTACTCACTTTAAACTTTTAAAATTCATACATTAATCTAAACCGAATATCAAAATATTAGTAAAGATGGTGTTAAAAAATTTACTAAAGAAGATAGGATACAACTTGAAAATGCGTCAAAGAGGTGATCAATAGTAGATACAACAACATACAAGCCATGATTTGATCACTGAATTTAGCATGCTAGTAATTTTCAAAAAGGCAAAAAAAAAAAAGAGAGAGAAAACCTGAGAAGCAAACCAATGGTATATTTATACGCATGCTAAATGTGTGTCTACATTAAATTTATGCTACATGTGCATAACCTCCACCATAAAAAGATTAATAGCTTCCTTAAGCTTGTGGATACAAAGAACCTATCATATCCAAAACAATAACTTACTATCCACATAGTTGCATAATGTCTACTTTGAAATATAAATAGGCAACTAAGTATTTGTATGGATGAAATTAAAAATTTTAGATTTGACCATACTCCGTGCTTACTGTACTAACAACAGTATCACTTAACTGATTTGCTAATGCTTCATCTAACTGTAAAAGAAAGGAAAAAATTTTAAGAATCATATTGTACATATTTGTTTTGATCATTTTAGCCACATCCAACAAAGACTAAATGTAATAACCACTTAACAAAATGAAAAGCGAAACTGATGTAGCACAATAGGAACAAAATATAGAATTAGGGAGAAAATAAGGGGGAGGGGATGAGAAACCAGTAGGAAAGTAAGAAAGGGAGGGAGAATTAGATGAAACTAGGGATTAGGGAAACTTGCAAAGATGTTATCCATATTTTGTCCAAAGATCCCTAAACAAATGCATACTAAAGCCTTTATATAGGTTTTACATAAAACCCTAGGATAGAAATGTAAATAATATAAAATCTAATGACATAATAGTAAATACTAATAAATAAATCCCTAAATTCTAGTGTACATAACAAAATATAATAATAAACTCCTATGTGATTATAATATTGTTCCCCATCATTCTCCCCTTGTTAGAAAAAATAAAAAAGAAGAAGAAGAAGAAACAAAAACAAAAAAAAGCTCGACCTTGAGTTTTGTAATGAGAGGAGATGAGGACTTCAAGAATAAAATCCTGCAGGAAGGTTGGGGGCAACAAGAAAAAAAAAACTTGGTAATGAAACTTTGTCATGGATCACGAGCACCTAAAACTGCAATGGGGTGACAAAATTAATGTGATTGACCTCTGGAAGATAGGTAAGATCGAAAATATACTTTAGAACATCATCTACATGCTTAGGAACTCCATTGATAGGCTTAGAAATATCGGATAACTCAATCATGTCTGATACTAGAATCTTATTATCCTGCACTGAAATGTCGACATGCTTAATCATATTTGCAACTAAAACCTCATCATCCATCATGAGTGGATCAAGACCATCATTAGCTTCATGAACTTGGCTCTCATCATCTGGTGAAAGCGACTCAAGAACATCTTCAACATCAAAGTCATACGTATCATTATCTGGTGCTAGTGATGTAGGCTTAGCTGTGAGTCATTAATTCCTGCAAGGCTTCCTATTATAGATTGTCTATTTCAACCAAAACTAATTCAGTTTCATTAGGGTCTAGACCTAACATTGCAAGCACCTCACCCAATGTTGCACTAAGCTTATTAAGTTTTTTTATTAGTATTTTTCATATAAGTTTCTATAGGTTCAAATGTAGGATGTTGGGATAACACTTAGGTTTGAAAAGGCTGGGTGTACTAGAGTGTGTAGTTTTGCTAGTTATAACTAAGATAATGAGTCAATGCATTGATAAGCTTAGCCAAAGAATACCCATTTACCCAATGTTCCAAATAAGGGTTACAAACCAAACTCGAGAAAGCAACATAAGAATCAGAAAAGAAAAATAAGTAGAATCTACAAAATCATAGGGTCCAAAGTCAAGATAAGACACATGCAACTCTATGGAAATAAGAACCCTGGATATATATTGAGAAAAGTGTATGGTGATATTTACTAATATTTTGACAATTCTGAATTAAGTACAATCACAAAATTGAATTGTAGGAAATTCAAGAGTAAAATATGAAAAAAAATTTCAAAAGATCATTAACATGTCATACAATAATACAATTAGATACGTGAATAAGCACAATCGGATAATTCATGATGCCATGCCATGATTTTCTTGTCTTGTCTTTTCTTTTTCTTTTTCTTTTTCCTCTTTTTCTCTTTCTTTATTTTAGTTGAAATGTAAATACAAAACCTGAGAAGCTAATAAAATTCAAAAATCATAATAAAATAGAGAAATAAATAGTGAAAGTAAGAAAATAGTACAAATTTCAGTATTTTGATGTAGAATTTCAAAAAATAGACCTCAAAATCAGAATCAAGAGGCCTAAAAATCTTAGGAACCAATCTGAGCTTGCAAAAAATTGGATTATTCTAGCTTGAATCAGACTAGTCAAAGTTATTGAATAGGATTGGCTAACTCTACTAACGCGGTGCTATTGATCAGATGATGCTAACTTGGCTGATGATGTGGCATAACTTAAATGGCTATTGACGCGGCATTTACTATCATGGATGATGACATGGCACACCGGTGAGTAACTTGCTGACACGTGCTTGTGAGGACTAACTTTTCTCAATGATATGGCGTGAAGGCTTATGGCATATAGGGACATATGATAGTGCGAACAACGTTTAGAATTACAAGCGTAGCACATGTGGGTGCGTGGGACCTCTTTTCGTGGTGGAACTAGCAGTGTTGACCTTGGCTTGTTCCTTTAATCATGATAGTGGTCTCAGATTTTGATTCTCAAATGTTTTTATTTGTAATAAGATAAATATTAGACTGGAAGTAATGGCATAAGAATCAAGGTTTAAGCTCTAATACCATATTTGACGTAGCACATTGGGAGAAAATAGAGAATTAGGGAGAAAATATAAGAAAAGCGATGAGAAATCAGTACCAAAGCAAGAAAGGAGGGAGAATTAGATGAAACTAAGGATTTAGGAAATTTGCAAATATGCCGTCAACATTTTGTCTAAAGATCCTTAAACAAGTGCATGCTAAAGCCTTTAAATAGGTTTTACATAAAATCCTAGGACAAAAATGTAAGTAATATAAAATCTAAAACATGATAGTAAATCCTAATAAATAAATCTCTAAATTCTAGTTTTACATAATAAAATGTATAATAACATAAATTAATATACGAGAATATGATTATAATATCGTTCCCCTTTAGAAACTTAATGTATATCTTTGCCCTTTGTTCTTGCTTCCTATATATTTTCAAGATCTCTTTGTCAAGCTTATCACCCATTATGACAAATATCTTCCATCTTTCAAGCAACTAGAGAATTGAATATTGTGTTATCGATTGCTCGCATCTTTTGAGCTTAAGATCAAGTTCATTAGAGCTAAGGAAAAGTATGACGGAGAGGGAGAGAAAGTACAAGAGCCCAACAACAAAAAACACTCTAAACCCTATAATATCCATTTCTACTTAAGCGTGATGAAAATCCCCAAATTGTGTTGACCAATCTTTGACCATCGTGACTTTAGGCAGATGAAAAGTTCATCCAATGTGATTACCATAAGAGCAATTGATGAAAGAAAAGTAAGGGATCCATCGAGTATGAAAGAAATAGTTAAGGTTGTAGTGGGCTTAAGGGCTAAGGTTATGTTTAGGTATACAAAACTTGATTGATATGTATACCGATGCACTTTATGTTGGTCGGTTAAATATCAATACCGACCAAATCAACTAGATGGTAAAGAAAAAAATTCAATTTTTTTTATTAGTACCAACCAACTCTAGTGGTCGGCAAAGAAAACAAACTAAATTTTTTGTAATTACGATGAACTTAATTTGGTGGATAATGGAAAAAAAAAAAATTTGAATTAGTCGATATTATTGCTATTATTGAAGATCATAAGAAGATTTGCAATTCTTTGTTAAATTATTAAAGTCAAACTTTTATTTAGTTTTTCTCTTTATGTAAATATGCTAGAGAGTAGGTGTGTGAATGAATTGCATTTACCTAAATTATTCATTTTGATTAGATATTTAATTCATATTCATCTGTTCGTATTATTAATTTAGATCACATGAATATTAAACAAAGATTATGTACAATACAAATTATCTAATTCTTTTTAATTACAACGAAAACAAATGGATAATATTGTTATCATTGAGATTTTTGTCAATTTTTTCTTTGCGAATACAGTTTGGCCTAAAGGATTGAATACATTGAACCTTTTGAAGATCCTTATCACTAAGGAAGATCATGAATCAAGGAATACCAATCTTTTGTTGCTGGTATAGCTCACATGTGTTTGAATATAGAAAACTATGTTGCTTTGCGATTATAACTTTTCATATTCCTAAATCAAATGATTTCAGTTTCTTCAACTATCAATGGTTGTGAATACGAATATTGGCAGATGTTATTAGATTTCTTTAATGTCTTAAGTTCTTAGAATAGTTATTGGAGAAAAATTCACATGGAAAACTGCTAAATGAACATGCTTTTCATGGCTATATATATAATCTTATGATACTTCCCAAAGTTTTTTTTTTTTTTTTAATTAGGTATTTTAGATGCACAAGCTAGGTTATTATTGTTGTTGTTTATTTTTATTTTATTTTCTGATTTTTAGTTGGGAGTTTTTCGTCGACTTAGGTTTTTAGTTAGGGCAGAATATCACAAGAAAAATGAGATAGGGAATAACAAATAGGAAATATTAGCAAGAGGGTATCTTTTTGAAAGTGGGTTCCTTAATTATTAGTATCTTTTTCTTTCTCATTAGGTACCCATGTTTGTATAGCTTCTAATCAATTCATAATAATATGCTTTAAATGAAATACATACCTTCAGCCATTATTGCCCAAGCTCCATAGACCATAATCACATTGCAAAGAATTATAACACATACCTCACTTAACACTCACAGAGGTCTTTAAGCCTATGTCTAAGGAATACTAAATGCACTATATTTGATGGTAACACGAGCTTTTAAAGACTAGGCTAGGGAACCCTTGTACAATACCACTGAAGTTGTTCATTCCATCAAGGAATTAGTTACCTTAATGGGACAAACCTTTATCCTTATCTAGAGAGATAATATAAAGTGGTTATTATCCACTATTATCTTTAATTGAATTTATCACTTTACGATTATCTTTAACTAAAGATAATTATCCCTTAGTTAAAACTAATTAGTTGTGGCAAGTGGGCCACACTTAATCTCCTATTAGAAGATGTGTTTTACAACCATTCATAATCTTTTGGGTTAAAATTTACTCCTTGTTTAGGCAAATGATAGGTTCATGTTGTATTAGGCAAAGACCATGACTTGGACCAATGGACCTTACCTTTGTATTTGAACAGTCATAACAATTATACCACAATTGTCATAACAAGTACATGGAAGGGTCTCCATTTTAACCTTGTAAAATACTAGGATGCTTGTTAAGAATTCAAAAACCCATCCTATTGGAGCTACTGAAATTGTATTTTGCTTTTTTCGTTTATAAGGTTTTGTATTGACTTTGGATACATGTGTTTTTCTACTGTAATTCCTTGTTCCATTATATAGCTTTATTATGATATTTTTCCTTTGCTTCATTTCTTTTTCCCCTATATGCATAATGCACGTGATTTGTTATCTCTTTCCTCTCTTCTCATTTTAATTTGATCAAGTAAATTCTAAAACATATAGTTTTTTTTTTTTTTTTTTCTATGTGTGAAGTTGGACATGTAGATCTTTTTTTACTTTTGCTTCATCTAAATTGCAATAATATTTTTATCATCTTATACATACTTGCGTGTTCTCTCTTTAAAATTTAGTGGACTTGTATGTGTCATAACAAATAATATTCATTGTTTTCATACCATTTTCATTATTACAAAGTGTATTGTTTTTCCTTCAAATGTGTTGGTTATGGAGCCTTAGTGCAAGTATTTCTTAATTTTACTTTATATATTTGTAAACTAGGCATAGGAGGTTAAAGAAGCTATTCATAAGATGAAAAATGGTAAGGTAATAAGCCTAGATGATATACTAATAGAAGTTTGGAGATGCTTAGGACATACTGGCATAACTTGGCTTACAAATCCTTTTAAAAAGATTTTAGTAATCAAGAAAATGCCCGATGAATGGAGGAAGAGTACGTTGATCCATGTTTATAAGAGTAAAGAAGACATTCAAAATTGTAAGAATTATCGAAGAATAAAACTTATAAGTCATACAATGAAACTGTAGGAGAGAGTGATTGAGCGTAAACTTAGGAATAAGACTCTAGTTTTTTATAATCAATTTGACTTTACGCCGGAAAGATTTATAATTGAGGCTATTTTCTTACTTAGGAGATTAATAGAGAAATATGAAAAAAAGAAAAAAGATCTTCACATGGCCTTTATTGAATTAGAAAAAGAGTATGATAAAGTGCTAAAACAAGTCTTGTGGTTGGTTCTCGAGAAGAAGAATGTCCCAACTAAATATGTATAAGTTATTAAAGATTTGTATGAAGGGAGTACTGACTAGGGTGCGGACCGTAGATGGTATGACGAGAGAGTTCCTGATCATGATAGGTTTTCACCAAGGTTCATCCTTAAGCTCTTACTTGTTTGCTTTAGTCATGGATGAACTTACCAATAATATTCAAGATAGGGCTTCGTGGCACATGCTGTTTACTGATGATATCGTGTTGGTAAACGAAAATAGAGCATGTTTGAATTCTAAACTAGAAGTATGGAGGAACGTGTTAGAATTTAAAGGCCTTAGGTTGAGTCAGACAAAAATCAAGTATATAGAGTTCAATTTCAGTAAAAATAGAAGAGGCTCGAATGAAATAACATTGGACGATCAGGCAATCCCTCTAAAGGATGTGTTTAAGTATTTAGGTTCATTTATACAAAAAGATAGCCTAATTAAGCATGATGTAAACCATAGGATCAAGGTAGGATGGGTGAAGTGGCATAATGCTTCGAGAGTTTTATATAATCTTAAAATCCCTAATAAATTGAAAGAAAAATTTTATATGACGACAGTGAGGCTAGTTATACTATATGGTACTTAATGTTGGGCAATTAAGAAGCAACACTCGCATAAGATGGGAGTAGCCAAAATGACAATGTTGAGATGGATGATCAGACATGCAAGAAAGGATAGAATAAGGAATGAGAAGATAGAAGTAATACCTATCAAGGATAAAATGAGAGAGAATCACCAATGAATGCGGTAATTAAGAAAGGTGATTTGATACAAGTGTCAGGTATTAGATGTAGTAGTGGGAGACCGAAACTTATGTAGAGGCAGTCATCCAGAAAGATATGGCTGCTCTAGGCATTACTGAAAATGATGTTTTGGTTCGATGCAAATGGAGGAAAAGTATTCATATAGCCGACCCTAACTAGTTTGAGATTTAAGGCTTAGTTGAGTTGAGTATATTTGTAAACTAGAATAGTTTAGGATTTATCAAGACACTTGTTATAATACATAAGTAGGTGTATTTTGCTGATGACATATTCATTTTATTACACAGCCATTGCTAGAGGACATGCTACCCCTTCCAATGACGTCATGGAGCTTCATCTTCATATACTATAATGGCTTCATCCCCGTCTATGGTAGTGGCTTCATCTCCATTTATAGTAGCGGCTTCTCCCTCTACAACAGCAGCTCTTGCTCCATCTCCATCTCCATCTCCCTATATAGTTGCAGCTTCACCTCTTAGCGTTTCAGTACTTGCTTAATCCTCAAACTAGGTTCAGAACCTATCTGACCTAGGCTCAGATCAGATCATATTGAGCTCAGGATCTGTACCGACATGTAAGTTACAATTTCAAGTTTAAGAATGATTTTTTTTATTTATTGATTTTTTACAAATTTCATTGTTCTTACATGTACTTAAATTGTATTGCAGCTTCAGGTTAGTAGGATGTTGATCATGAGGTGGATCTTGAGCCCCGTGTGAAGGGCAACGTCCTCCACAAGGAGGGCAACGTCACTGAGTGTCCTCCAGATGCACAGAAGGGTAAGTGAGTAAAAAATAAGATTGCTCCTCCATTTGATAATGAGAAGGATAGCCTACTCATCCACATAATTAGAGTCAGGTAAATAATCTTCATATTTTTCTATTCAATTGTATGTATAGGTCATAGTTTACTTACATGTGTATTTTTTGTTTTTACTGTGTAAGATTCATTGAGGATGATCCTAAGGACACGAAGGTGGGCACTACCATTTCTAGTATTGTTAGGAAGCACTTTCCAGGTCCGATTTTTCACTAATAAAAGTTTTTCATAAAGGCGAAAGCTTGTTGCTATAATAATTTTATGGTAAGTACAATTATATTATTTTTTAAGTTTTGCTTTTATTTTAATATGTTGTTAAATTACTGACAATTTGATTAGTTGAGCCTTAGTTGAGTATAGTATTGGAGAGTATGGATTTTTTTTTTTTTTTTTTGGTAATATATGATGCTGTAACAGTTTAGCTTCCTTCTTGAGGAGAGAGCTGCATCTCGGGCTGTATTTGATACAGTAGCTAGGAAGAGATGCATTAATGTGTTCTAGAAACTACGTTTCAATTTAAGTTAGAAGTACAAACTAGGCCCGCTTGCTTGGAATGAGGATGGGCACCCAAATTAGATCCACCAAGATTGGTAGGAGTCATTTTGTGACTAGTGGTTGAGCCTTGACATCTAGAAGCGTTCTCAGACAATGGTAGCAAATAGGCAAGCAGGTGATAAACTTATTCACCAAGCATATGGCTCCGTTAACACATCCGCTCAGTAGATGGGACTTTTTATTTACTAAATATTAGTTATAAATTTTTATTACATCCTTTTTAACTAATATTATTTTATATTTTTTGTACAAGAGAAAAAGTTAGGTGGATAATCTATAGTTATTGAGGTTTTTAATCATACTCACAAGAGAAAATATGGTAACTTTGTTGACACGATATCAAAGATCATCAACGTAAGTATTATTTATTTTACATGGTTGTTTTTCATTTTACAAAATTGTTTTTCATTGGAATAGTTAATTACATGTTTGATCAATTGCAAATCTAAACATTTTTCATTTGCTAGAGAAGTTTAAAGCTTCTAAGACAAAGATGGGGTAATCTAGCACCTGCCAGTAAGATAGTGCTGATATAGCAACTGAGCCTCCCTTGAGTGACTCATCTATCTTTTTAGCAGTAAGAAGAAAGGCCACATCTATGGATTTGGGGGTTATATCAACTCCTAGCAAGTATTGAACGAAGTTGAGCTCGTAGCTTCAGCCACCACTACTTACTGCTCTAGAATGGCTTCTGGTGCATCTCCATCTCCTTTAGGATTCAATCCAAAGCAGATAGTGTTTGTACATGAGCTAGTTAAGAGAGAGCTAGGGTATATCCATTACCTTCGACAATGCTACCTCAACCATCTGAGATACGCATTATTTTAATTTTATTTTCATAATGCAAAAGTTTTAGTTTATTATAGTATAAATGCAAAAACTTTGCAAAATTAGGTTCGGTGGACAAAGAGATAGAATACAAGTCTGTTTAGGATTTCGGGAGTACTGAAATAACCATGAGATGAATAAGACTGGTAAGAAGAAATGAAATTTCATTTGGATCAATGGTTAAGATATTAGGCCAAACTTTTAGTTTCAAAGAAAACGGTCAAATTTCATTCGGCAAGAAAACAATCAAATAAAAATTCATATCTGATTTCTGGAATACTAGCACAACTGTGGAGATGAATAAGATGAAAGGAAAAAAAAAAATCTTTTTTGATTAACAATTAGGATATTAGACCAAACTTTTGGCTTCAAGGAAAAAACATTGAAAGTTTGGGTTTAAGGGAAAAAACAGTCAAATACAAGTGTGTATCGGATTCCATAAGTATTGACACCACTGTGGGAACTAATAAGACCTGTAAGAAGAAAGAAAAACCTATTTGGATTAACGGTTAGGATATAAAGCTAAACTTTTAGTTTCAAGGCCAAACTTTTGAAAATTTTGATTAATTTGTCCGAGTTAGAGTTTTAACTTATATACATATTAAGTTAAATATAACTTATAAGTTATATATTTTGATTATTTCAAATTTTACTTTTTACATCCAGGCCTTCATACCTCAGTCAGGATGACAACTTATAATTAGGAGATGATAATTATTAGATTTATGTATTTTTTTCATTTATTGTAAATATTGTTATAATGATTTTTGTATAATATTTTTTTTACTTATATAAAGTTTAGAATTTAAATATAAAATATGCTTTCATATAAATGTTAATAGGTACAAAATTAAAAATAAAATAAGTAATTAAATTATTTTTGACATATGTGTCTGCGGTTTGATTAACTGCATCAATAGGTGTCAATAGGTTTCCACTTTGCTTTAGCTCTTGCCCTATGATAGCTAGCTACCAAGTTATAGGTGAAGTCTAGGTATTAAAGCACAATAGAAGTCACAGGCAAAGCATTAATTTGGTTCCATCAGCTAACGCAATTCCAAGTGGAAGAGAATAGTTGAGTTTAATGGCATCGTAAGATGAGCTAAAGGCCACTCTTTCCTCGAGAAAGAAGGTAAAAAAGAGAGGGAAAGTGATAATATAGGTGGTTAATGGGGAAAGCTGTTGTCCTTATTACTGTATAAGTTACAAACGCATTAAGTTATACACAGAGACAAAAAATGATGAGTCTAAAGTTACTATGTGTATGTTTCTACTCTGGATATAAATGCAAATTATTAATTGCATCTGCATTGTTACTTTCTGCTGTTACATTTGGTAGACGCAGATAATGTCGTTTCTTGTAATAATAGGTTACATCTTGATGAATAAATTGCTTTCAATTCTTGAATTTAGAAACCTGAAATAAACTCCATGATATTATGCTGAAATAAAAGGAGGAATCAATAGGTCTAAAAAAATGTTTTGTATTGAATATTTGAATGAAATAAAAAAGTATTGATTGTAGTATGCGTTCAATATCTAACAACGCAGCAATAACAAATAACAAAAATAAAGCAGTAAAAGACACTAGATTTACGTAGTTCACCCAATATAGGCGACGACCACGACAAACACTAAGCCAATGATAACTGTTATTGAAGAATATTACAATCACTAAAGCACATACTCACAAGTATCTTATCTCACTCTTTCAGGAGATTCAATCCTACTCTTAAAAGTGCTTTCTCATGGGATTTTTCTCTTTGATTTATTTTCCTCTTATATAAGGATATATATATTTATATATATATATAGCAACATTAGAAAAAATCGAATGATGAATCCTTTATGGATGATTTATAGAAAGTTCTGGGAATTACAAATGCTGCTACAGACTTTGAATGTAAAGGTTTATCACTGTTTTAAAGAAGTAAATGCAGTTGCTAATTTTATTGCTAACTATGCGTATGATGTGCAAATGATATGTTTATAGAATTATATTGATAGCCTCCTTCCACAAGCTCGAGGTCTAAAAGTTTATTTGATGCATCGTATAAGAATAACAAGATAGTATAAGACTATCATATTGGCTCTAATACACTATTTAGCAATAATATGATAGTATAAGCTTATACCATTGACGATCCCTTATCGATTCCTGACCGTAATACACTATCCTATAGGGGTGGGAAAGGATAACAAAATCATATAAATAATTAAACACCCAAAAGCTCCTTCTAACCCTAGTTGCCTACAACACCCTACTTTCATTGGATACCTCGTTCTCTCATCTCAGTCCTCATGGCCACCATCTCTCCATCTCTATCATGTGTCATTCTTTTTTATTGGTCATGCAGATGATCAAGCAAAAATCCTTGCCATCTCCTGCTGTCACTTTATATTTCTAGGTTAATTCTCTCTGCTACTGTCACTTGTCACTTTATATTTCCTTTTTTTGACTATACTTTCTTGGTATCTTCTCCTTATTGTCTTCTTCTTCTTTAATATATATATATATATATATATTTAAAATATTTTTTGGAGCTTTGATTCAATTCTTTGATTCAAACATATTTGTGTTTTTAATAAAAATTTGTTGGCGAGTATTTGAAATATTTTCAGAATTTTTTTTTTTTTTTTTTTTTTTTTTTTTTTTTGTCTTCTGTTATTAGCTAATTGGCTCTAATTAATTCTAGGTTTCAAAAAAATTGTTGGCTTCAATGAATTAACTTTGCAACCACTAAATCTGCTCATTCGTAGTAATAATAAAGATGATAGGCTATGATATCAATCAAAAAAAATTAGAGAATTAGATGTAAAGATCAATATACTAGTCCAATAAAATAGGGAACAATGCTTAAAATAAAAATTTGGACAATCATTGAAAGAAAAGCTAAGAAACTAAAAAAAAAAATCTAATTAAACAAATAACTAAAATATTAAACTAAGGGTCACTAAGAAAAGTAATTCAACGAATATGAAATTTATAGACATATCAATGAGCTTTAACATATAATATAAAATCAATCTGTATGAATAGTTTTGATTAGTGGGCATGTTTATAATTCTTTTTAAAAGCTAACAAGAATGTAGCATAATTAAATAGGGAACATAATAGTAAGCCACACCACAAGGAACTAGAAACAAACTTTAATTAGATCTTTAGTAAATTTCTTGTTACAAGCCCAAGAGGTACTTGTTCCATTTATGTAATTTTCAACTTATTTGATTCTAATTTATCTTTTTTTTCCCATAAATTGTATGTTTGACTTGGTGATTATAAATGGATGATGATCTAAACATGTTTTAACATGAACTTATAACAAGGATTCTTAAAAGCTATTTGCTTAATGGAAAAAAAAATAAAAAAAAATTGAACTTTATTATTCATTTCACAAGCTTGTTATACATGCATAGGGTTTCCTTGTATTAATGGGGTTATATAAATTAGGCAAAAAGTTCATTATATGCCATTTTCTCTTTTTTTGTTAATTTTTTTTTTTTTGGAACTATATGCCATTTTGTCTTTTTTTGTTAATTTATTTTTTGGAACTACTTCTGAAGATTGTATTTTCAGTGTTGGTGTGCACCTTTACTTTTTCATTTTCTTTCACTAAAGTATGTAGTTTGTTATATTCCTATGATATTAATGGTTCATAGCACATCCTCTTAACGATACAAAATATTTTTCATATTCTAAAATAGAAAAACAAATTCGATAGAATAACCAAAAAAAAGAAGAGAGAATAAAATAGATATTTTCCAATTTTATTCCATAATTCAAAGTTTTAAATTTTGAGATATATGCATGTAGTATGTGTGAAAAACAAGTTTTATGTACTTATATATATCAGTCTTATTGTATTTTGATGGTAATAAGCTAAATTTGCATATAGGTATGAATCAGGAATTACAAAAGAAGTTTGTTACTACTTGTACGACATTTCTTTGGGTTATTCGTCTTACTTTTTTGTATTATGAGGAGAAAGATACTATAAAACGTAGGATCAGGTCTAAGGATGAGTCAAGATTAGATGTCTTAGATAGAATGCTTCGTATGAATGATATATCTTGTATTGAATAATTACGAATGAACATTCATACATTCAATGTACTCTGTGGACTTGTTCATAATGATGGTAGATTAAAAGATAACGGGCTAGTATCCATTAAGGAGCAAGTTGCTATGTTTCTACATATGTTACCATATCAATAGTAAGAATCGTGTTGTCAAGTTTAAGTTTCTTAGATCCGGGAAAAAAGTCAATTGGTACTTCAACCTAGTGTTGAAAGCCATGTTGCATTTGCAAGGGACATTATTGAGAGTGCCTGAACCAATTCTTAACAATTGTACGGATGAGAGATAGAAGTGGTTCAAGGTATGATTTTTATGTTTGAGTTAAATAGTTCAAGTTTATTATTCCCCGTATAGGATTTTTATTTCATTATTGTATTTTTTTTCATCTACATACTAGAATTGCATCGGCGCATTAGATGGCACCTATATGAAGGTACATGTACTCGAGATTGATAAACCAGGATACTGAACACGAAAAGGAGATATAGCTAAAAATGTTCTAGGAGTTTTTTCTAGAGATATAAAGTTTATATATGTTCTACCTGGATGAGAGGGATCAGCATCAGACTCTAGGGTGTTACGAGATGCAAGTAGAACAAATGCCTTATTTGTTCCAACTGGTGAGATAGATGTTTACTTTTCAGTTAGGCTATTTTCTAAATTATAGATATAACATATGTTAAAGCTAAACTTCAATATGTATATGAATATGTTTCTATTATCTGGTGGATGGAGGATATACTTATGGTCCAGGGTTTCTTGCACCATATAAAAGGATATGATATCACTCAAGTGAATTTAACATAAGGCCTCCTTTAGAAAATTCTCGGGAGCTTTACAATTTGAGACATGCTCATGCAAGAAATGTCATTGAAAGATGTTTTGGGTTATTAAAACTTCGTTGCGGTATAATTAGAGAACGTTCGTTTTATCTAGTCAAGACTCAAATGCGTATAATTACAGCGTGTTGTTTACTTCATATTAGGAATATAATATTATTATATTGTGTAGTCCCACATTGTTTTTTTTTATTTATTTATTTTTTAATTTTTAATTTTTAATTTTTTTTTGTTTTTTTTTTTTTTATGTTTTTTTTTTATTTTTTTATTTTTTATTTTTTTTTTTTGCTGTTTTTTTTATTTTTTTTATTTTTTTATTTTTTTTTTCCTTTATGTGGCGGCTAGATAAAAGAAAGAGAAAATTAGGGTTTTTTTGGAAATAGGGCCAAATCGGGCTTGGGTTTCAAACCTGATCTGATACCATATTGGAGCCTCATTTTTGAAAACCAATCAATTGGTTTTTTTTTTTTTTTTTTTTTTCATGAAGATACTATTGAGCTGTCAAACTCTTTGAGCCGTCAAACCCTAAATAGGCTTGAAAAGAAAAGGGGATGAACCTTCTTTAGATGGTGAAACTTCAAGTGAATTGGCAATTTCAATTTTTTCAGAGGTAGACATACCGATGAACAGTACCTCGATGAATAATAATCATATTGCTGGAATAAAACGCAGCAATAGAGAGACAAGCTGGAATGAAACGCAGCAGTAGAGAGACACGCTGGAATGAAACACAGCAACAATAGAGAGACACACTGGAATGAGGTGTGAATGGAAGAAATGCCCTCTGATCCAATTAAGCATGAATAGATGTCTTCATCATCATCATACTCTGAATTAGAAGATGAACCTAAATTTGACAATGAGGACCATATTCAAACAATTGAACCAACTGAGGCATGGACTAATTGGCGAGACATTTTGGCAACTTAAATGTATAATGAATATGTTGCTCGCAAGCGGATGTAGTTTCAATTGAAACTATAATATATTATTATAATAACTTTTGTAGTTTAACAATAATTTGCCATCAAAGTTTTGAACAATCTTTCAGCTTTGAGACTATTGTGTAATGAATATATTTGAGTAATCTTACAATTGTGATAACTTCTTACAATTATCTATATTTGTAATGCATGTCTTATTTGTGTTAAATATTACTCCCTTCTTGTAATTGTTGATCTAAATATTATGTTCATTTTTCTCAATATATTTCTCAATTATTTTAGATATGGATTATGGATTAAGATCTAGCTCATAGCAAACCGAAAAATCCAAGAGAAAGCGTAGAAGTTAGTTTAATGCTGAAGAGCTTACCTTAATTGAATGCCTTGAAGATCAAACTGAAAAGGGTAAAAGGTGTAAGAATGGAACCTTTAAGTATGGAACCCTTTTGGCTATTGAGCCAATTTTAGGGAGAAGTTTCCTAACTCAAACATTAAAGTTAAGCCTCATATCGAGTCAGCAATGAGGCGACTTAAGACATTGTACACCACTATATCAGACATGTTGAACACAAGTTGATTTGGTTGGAACGATGAGAAGAGATGTGCTGAAGGTAGATAGTGATGATGTTTGGGAGGCATATGTTCAAGTTGGTTAATTTTTTTAATATTTATCTTTGTTTGTTTGTTACTTTGAGTATTAATATTGACATCTTAGAAAAAAAAAAAAAAAAAGGTGTTAATATTACCATCGATTAATGTAATTTTTAGACAAAGATTTCCAGCTGCTAAGGGCTATCGGAACACTTCAATCCCTATTTTTCATGGATTGGGATATGTATTTGGAAATGATTGTGCTACTAGCCTAAGTGTAGAGGCACCTGTTGATACTGTTGAGGCCTTGGATAAAGAAATGAAGATGAGTTTGGATGATTTGGAGGGTTTAACACAAAGTTCTGATATTCGATCTGATATTAGGAGTGATGGAAGGCAGCCTTCTAAGAAGAGAAAAGCAAGTAAAAAAAGTTTTGATCCAATTTGTGAAAAGATTGATGAGTTTACCAAGACAGTAAAAGAAATTATGACCACCACTATTAATGAACAACCAATTTTTGAGCAGTTATCCAGTATGCCTTTGACTAAAAATGAAATTCAATGCAACAATGAAACTTTCAAACAATAAGAATTTTGTGAAGCTTTTTTTGGGCTTTACCTTTAAGCATAGGTTAACATTCGTCAAAAAACTGCTTGGCAATTGAATTCATTGCTGGGTTTAGTTTATTAAGACATCTTTATTTGCTTTTATTATTATACTTTTTGTATTGGAACACATTGATGATGTGGTTTGGATCATGCATTTGAACTTAATTTGGACTATGTATTTTCAATGTTATAGGTCATGTTGGATGTTCTATTTTTGTGTGATGCATTCTATGTTTTTGGTTTAGCATTTGAATCTTGATTATGTAACTTTGCATTTATATAAAATAGATTTAATAATGATAAAAAAAATAAATAAAAACCTATAGATATGGATATGAATTTTTATTTTCTTTGTTTAATCTATCATTTCCTATCTAATTTGAAGTGCCAAATAATTAACATAATACAAGGTTAATTTTGTCAAAAAGTTAAAAATTTATCCTATCATGTTTTTCTCTAAACAACTGATAGTATATTTTTATCCTATCACAACCAAACACAATATAGTATAGATGTCTTATACATCATATAAGATTAATTTTGTCTAATACATTGTATAGCTTATACTATACAATCTTATACGATGCACCAAACGACCCCTAAATGTTTTGGATAAACAACAACAGCGTATATAAGAATAAAAGAAAGCACTTAGGCCGTGGTACCATTAAGGCCATGTTTAGTTTTTCAAAGGTTTCTTGTAGTTTAGCTTTTGTTCAATTATGTAATAAGATTGTATCCTATGTTTATAGCTTTTTTCAAGTTTTCTTTTAGTGTCTTGATGTAATGGGATAGTATCCCATATTTATTGTTTTTAAATTTTGCTTAGGGTTTCATGTATTTGCTAAGATTATACTCTGGCCTTTCTTTTGAAATTAATAAAACTTTAAGGACTGGCTCAGGTTCTAAGTAAGTTTTGGTTAAAAAAAAACAAATCTAAGTCTGCTACTACTGTGACTTTTCATGGGCCCAAGCCCAAGCCACCAAATTGAAGAAATATCAGGCTTCACAAAACAACAATCTCCCACTTAAACACTAATTTCTTCTTCTTCATTAAACTAGTTATTGCTTGACTCAGTGTTTACTTATGTTCTTCAACTATGCTCTGAGATTTACTAAAGTTGAGCACAAGCTCAACTTTTCTATTTCAACTACTTTTGTTAACATATCTTCAAGGTTCTTGCTACCTTCAATTTTATTAAGTTTTAGTTGTTCATCCTCCAACATTTATCTTATTAAGTGACATCTCAACTGAATATGCTTCGTTTTTGAATGGAATGCTAGATTCTTCGCCAAGTGAATTGCACTTTGGCTATCACACTAAAGTGTATTATCTCTTTGACCTCTACCCAATTCCTCTATGAATCGTTGAAGCCAAATTATCTTTTTACTTGCTTCAGTCACAGTAACATACTCTACCTCCATAGTTAAAAGTGTCACAACCTTCTATAACTGTGAAATCTAGCTTACAATTATGCCACCTACAATAAAAACATATCCTATTATGCTTCTTCTACCATTCTCAACACTTGAGTGGTTCGCATCAACATAACCATGTACATCAAAATTCTTTCCACCAAAATATAAGCAATACCTTGATGTTCCTTTCAAGTACCTAAGTATCCATTGTATTTCCTTTTAATGTTCTTTTGCTAGATTTTGCATGTACCTGCTCACATCTCCCACTGCATGTGCAATATTCAATCTTGTACTAACCATTGCATACATCAAACTTCTTGCAGTGCTTGCATGTGGCACTCATGACATATACTACTTCTTTTCTTTCGTTGAAGGACATGGCACTAAGAATAATTTGAAACAATATGCTAATGGTGTAGCAATAGGTCTTTCTTTTTCCATGTGAAATCTCTTCAACACCTTTTTGACATATCCTTCCTGCGATAACCAGACATTTTTCTTTTCTCTATCTCTCTTTATTATCATCCTAAGGATTTTTCAGGCCTCACCTAAGTCTTTCATATCAAAGACTTTGGGGAATTTTTTCTTCAAATAATTTATTCTTTGCATTTTAGGCCTTGCAACCAATATGTCATCCACATACAATGCAAGAATAATGAAATCATTATTATCAAATAACTGAAAATAAATACAATGGTCATATTGACTTCTCACATATTTTGCATCCTGTATGAATTTGTCGAACTTCAAATACCACAGTCTAGTAGCTTGTGTAAGGCCATACAAGCTCTTTTACAGTTTACAAACCAAGTTCTGCTTACTTCTTACCTCATACCCTTCAAGTTGATGCATATAGATATCTTCATCTAACTCACTATGTAAGAATGTAGTATTCACATCTAACTACTCAAGATATAGATTTTCTATAGCCACTAAACTCAATCACATCTGTATCAAGGTCATCTTCACTATTGGAGAAAAAAATTTATTGAAAATCGATCCATTTGTTATGAGTTTTTACCACAAGTATCGCCATGTACCTTTATGAACCATCGCCCTCATTTTTCACTTTGTATACTTATTTATTGTGTAATGGTTTCTTTTTAGCAAGAAGCTTCACCAAGTCCCATGTCTTGTTCTTTGCTAATAAGTTTATCTCCTCTTCCATAACTTGCTCCCACTTTACATTGGACTCATCCTGTATAGCTTTTTTAAAACTTTCAAGTTCACCAGCATTTGTATACAACACAAAATTCAAATAAGGGGAATATCTATCTGGAGCTATAATTTACCTCTAGGATCTTCTAGATACTAGAGTAACTGGTTCTTGCTTTGAATCAACACCATCATTATTGTAAGACATATCAATCTCTGTATCAATATATGGTTCTTCCGGCATTCTCACACTCAGTTCAACTCCATCAACTATGTCTTCAATAATTACGAACTCCCTCTTATCTTCTTCAACCCTTTTGCCTTCTATCCTTGTACATACATCATTCATTAAATACCACATCCTTGCTGCGAATGACCCTGTTTCGCTCATAATCCCATAAGTGATAATCATACTCGTCTCCGCCATATCTAATGAATGCACATTTGATAGCCTTAGGATCTAACTTTTTTTTGTTCTCATTATCAACATGTACATAAGGATTAGATCCAAAAGTTTTGAGAAAAGAGTAGTTTACCTCATTTCCTATCCAAGCTTCTCAGGGATCCCACCATCTAAGGTACTAGATAGGCTTTTATTGATCAAGAACACTGCAGTATCAACAACTACAACCCAAAACTATAATGGCAGTCTTGAATAAATTCTTATAATCCTAGCATGCTCTAAGATAGTTCTGTTAATCCTCTTAGTAACACCGTGTTGCGGTGGTGTTCTAAGAATTGTCTCAATCCTACAAATCCCATGTTTCACATTATTCTTTGAAATTCTTGTTTCTGTATTCATCATCATTATCAAACTTTAGGCACTTCATATTTCCATCTGTGTCAGTTTCTACAAGTGCCTTCCACTTTTTGAAAACTTTAAACATATCAGATTTATAACTAATAGAAAAAACTTAAGTTTTTCTAGTTGCATCATCGATAAGAGTAACAAAATAAAATTTACCTCCATGAGATTTTACTTGAGTTGGTCCCCACTTGTCTAAGTGTATCAAGCCTAGTTTCGTAGTCTTCTTTCTATGTCCTCCTTTCTAAAAGTTGACTTTTTTCTGTTTTCCATATACACAATTCTTATAGGACTCAAATTCCAAACTCTTTAATTATGGCAATAATTTTCTTGAATACAGCTGTTTCATACCAATAGCTCAAGTGCCTACGTTTACGATGCAATAGTGTAGAGCTTTCATCTGTAATAACTAACACATAATTGCATATATTAGAATTATGAACAATGAGCAAAGTGCGAATGAGATTACCTTTTTCCACAACCAGTAAACCTCTTGTAATCCTCCACTTTCCTTCATCAAAACTAACATGGTACCCTTCACCATCAAGCTTGCTCATAGATATCATATTTTTCTTCAAAAAGGAAAATATCTAACATCATTCAATCTAAATTTGCAAGTATCTGACAATTTCAAAATAATTGTCCTTTTTCTTGCAATCTCACATCTTTGTACATTCCTAATAGTTATAGACTTAAAATCACCATGAACATCATAATCATGAAAGTAGTGCTTATGTGAAATGCAATTAAATGAAGCAATAGAATCAATAAACTATATATCATATGTAACATCAACTGATGCAGATAAACAAAAATTACTATTGTCATTATCACCTGTCTCCACATTGGCTTCTTCATCACTGTGCTTTCCCTTGTCATTGTCACTTCCATCTGCTCAATAATCCTTTTTTATAGGACTACATTTGTTGTAGTTCCACTACTTTCCTTTGAATTTTTCATCAATTGCTTTCCACTTTCCCTTTTCTCTTGATTTCGATCTTCTACTAGATTGTGACTTTCTAGACTTAGACGAATTTCCTCATTTTTCTTGTTATCCACCCTAAAGTCCACAACTAGCATTATACCAAATCTTGAACTAGAGTCCGAACTCTTTCTTCACATCTCATCATTCAATATACAACTAACAATATCATTGAAAATTAAATTTTCAGTGATACTAATATTGGTAGTCATTACAAAACTATCCCAACTCTTAGGCAATGAACATAAGGATAACAAGGATTTTAATTCATCATTAAAAGAAACATCTAATGATAGCAATCAACTAATGACCATATTAAAATCATTTAAATGATCAGCAATAGAATAATTATCAGTTATCATCATATTAAATAATTTTTCATCAAGAAAGCTTTATGGTTTTTCGTATAACTTAGCTAAGGTTTCCATGACTTCTGATTTTGAAGGCTGCCTATGATTTAAGAGACAATCTCACCGTCATAAACTTTTTTTTATCTAATATCTTCTAGTCATCCTTTTTCATAGCTTCTGGTTTTTTTCCCCATCAATGGGAAATACATATCTTTTTGATATAATAGATCCTCAATTTGTATTTTCCACCATTGAAAATTCTACCTGTTGAATTTTTCAATTTTTGTTTTACTTTCATCTGCCATTGCTTCCACTCGATTTAAACAACCTAAGTTCTGTAACAGTTGTTAAATATCTAAAAATGTAGCGATAACAAATAACAGAAATAAAATAATAAAAGACACGAGATTTACGTGGTTCACCCAATATAGGTTATGTCTACAATAAACACTAAGCTAGCTTTAACTGTTTTTGAATAATATTATAATCACTCAAGCACACACCTACAAGGATTTGATCTCACTCTTTTAGGAGATTCAATCCTACTCTCAAAAGTGTTTTCTCAAAAGAATTTTCTCTCTTTTTATTTTTCCTCTTATATAAGGATATATATATTTATATATATATATATATATAACAACATTACAAAAACCTAAATTTAAGTCTACTACTTATCGTGGCTTTTCATGGGCCCAGGCTCAAATTAACAAACTAAAGAAATATTAAGCTTCACAAAATAACAGTATGATAAAAAAAATCAAAAATAAGAGGATGGTGATTTAGAAAGAAATAACATTAACATTTTGTATTAAATTCTTTAATCTAGAAACTTGAAATAAGCTCGATGATTATCTCCTGAAGAGTAATTATGAGGTTGTAGATAAAGAGATAGAGGCATTAAGGGGTCTAGAAAAGATATATTTTGTATTGAATATTAAAATAAATTTAAGAGTATTGATTGTAATATGGTAGCCAATTAAAGAGATGCGGGTGGTGATTTAGGGAAAAAAAAAAAAGACAAACGTTTTGATTATAGTGTGCTTGACAATTAATTTTAGCTTAATAAAACTTAATTAGATGACGCGACATCATAATCAAAAACTGACATTTCACTTATACATTAGATAACGTGTCAGCATTGTATGCATATAATACTTTGAGATCAGTTTTAATATATCTTAATTATAGATTGTTTAAAGTTTTTCTCTCTTGTCAAACATTGTATTAGTTGGAAGAGAAGTTAATATCAAAAGAAAAAGAAAAGAAACAAGTAGTAGATATTAAGATATATCTAAAAATGTGACAAGTAGGACAAGTTTGTAAGATAATTGCGTAATTGTATTAAAGATGCTATGATTACTTCTTCCATAATGGGTGTCACGCTTTAAGTGGGAAGTACAGATACTAACAAGTAAAAAACACCCATATGATGGAAAATCAGAAAATGGATCAAGCAATAATTCCAAACATAAAACGCTGTACTAGTGGGAGTTTTTGATCGAGGACAATTCCCACTAAAATGAGGAAAGGAGCTTAATTACTTAATAACTACGTCATGACCCGTCACAGTTCTTATGAAATGTTAGTGAGGTATACATATCTCACAGTTCAATGGGATAAGAACGATTTACCTAATATTGTCAATTAAAGAAAATTTATATTATATTATACTAGTCTCATCGTGCGTTCAAAAATTTATTATTATCTTTTTTTAAGTTGATAATGTATTTTATAATACTTTTTAGGCGAACATGTTTTTATTTTATCTCTCTTTCACATGTTGATACTTATCATGCAAATGTAGAAAAATATGCATTTTGACACCATATTCCGAGATTGAATCTGCGTCTGCCATTTTCAATCAACTGTTTGTCACTGTAGATGTTGTTATGTTGTATTGGCTCCAATTTTAGCCAAGCTTACCAGCGTTTGCTTTTTACTTATTTGTGTCTACTAAGTTGCAAACGCAATTATCTTGGATTGGCACCATTTTCATCCAAATTTATCTGCGTCTACGTTTATCTTAGTTGTGTCTGTATTTTGCAAACACAAGTAATATAATACCATTGTTTTAAGAAAACAAAATTATGCGTTTGCAACTTGATGTACTTGCATATACATTGCAGACACAGAAAGTTAACCCAGTTTAAATCTTAGATCGATATCTCCTTCCTCTTTTTTCCTCCATTGTTGTACCGTCGCTATCCTGCCACCTGACCGATCGAGCTTGTTGCCTGAAGAGATTTTGACCCAAATCCTTATTTGGAAGTTTTCTAATTAATTTATTCTTACTGGGTAAGAAAAAACTAATTATATGTGAATTGGAATTTTCTATTTAGATTTACCTTAGTGGGTAAGTAAATTTAGTTAAGATGATTGTAGTTTCAATGAAGTGGAGGAAAAGTTTATTAGTTGGAAAAGTCTTATGTGGGCTTGTGAGAGTTGTATGTATAACAAAGAGAGAGATCTAACATTTGTGAGACTCCCTTAATGGTAGGGGTGCAAGAGAAATTAGTAGAGACATGACCTAAGAGAGTGGTGAGAACACTATGTGTAAAGTGTTACTTTTTTTATGTAATCTTTTTTTGGAATACTAGTTAATTATTTTCTTCTCCATAGATGTAGGCAAGGGAGGGCGGAACCACATTATATATTGTATTGATATTTATTTCTCTTCTCTTTTACTTATATTTGTGGTTATTAATATTTGTTATTTTTATTATAACTCAATAAAGATTAAGGAGATATTTCGTAAAATTTCCAACAAATGGTATCAGAGCCAAGTTCAATTAGGATGTGGAGTCTAAGAGAATTTTGGTAATGATGGAGTTATTGTAAAAATGTAAAGGTGTTAAAGAAATATGAAGTTGTGATGATTGAGGTTGTGTAGAAGGAAGAGAAGGAAGAAAAAAAGAAAAAAAAAAGGCTAGGTTTTGTATTGAAGTTTTCTATAGTTTGCGAAGGAAAGAGTTTCGAAGTTTTGTAGAAGATGGAGTTTTGGTAGATACAGTTTTGTAGTTTTGGGCATTGTCATTACATAAGAGATTGACGTTTGTGGCAGACCAAGTTTAATTTTTATAGGTAGGTTCTTGCTTATAATTTTGTGAGATAGCCGCAAGTTGATAAATTGTGAGTCTCCTTGTGTGCTAGTAAAATTTGTTCTTAGGAGGAAATAGTGAAAAGGGAGCAAATCCAGTGATGAAAGAAGTTTTTTATTGAGGTGGAGTTTTAGTTTTTGTAGAAACATAACCTAATGATGAGACAACGTAGAAAGGGCTCATCAATGGTGATAGATGAGATGGAGTTTTAGTTTTTACAGAAACCTAATCCATTGATGAGACGACATGAAAATGGCTCATCAATTGTGACAAGTGAGATGGAGTTGAGAAGAAGACTACATACATATGCATTGTTGTTGTTGCAGGGTATCATGATTTGTTCATAATAAGCAGGTAGGGACTCTAGATAGAGTAATGACTCTCGATGAGTGAGGCTCGTGTGAAATTTTGATATTTTCATTATTGATGGTAGATAATACATTGTATAAGTCTTGAAGAATATTGAATAATAAGGAATGAATAATGTTTAAAAGGATTTGAGTCAAGGTGGATTTTAACCTAAATCCTTATATGATAGTTTCCTAATTAGTTTATTCTTGGTGGGCAATAAAGAACTAATTAGATGTTGATAGGGATTTCCTAATTAAATTTACCTTAGTGAGTAAGTAAATCAAATTAAACGATTGTAGGGTTTCTATAAAGTAGGATGAGAAGTTTAATTGTTGGGCAAGCAAGTCCTATGTAATATAAATATATAGGAATGTGAGAGATGTAAGTATAAGAAGAGAGAGATCTAATATTTGTAAGACCCTTCAGGGGTAGGGATGCAAAGGAGATTAGTAGAGACATAGCCTGAAATGATGGTGAAAACACTATGTGTAGAGTATTGTTACCCTTTCTATGTAATCTTTCTTGGAATTTAGTTAATTCTTTTCTCATTTGTGTATGTAAAAAAAGATTGAACCACATTATATCTTGTGTTGATGTTTTTTTCTCCTATCTTCTACTTATATTTGGGGTTATTAACATTTGTATTTTGACTAAAACTCATTGAAGATTGAAGATGAATTTTTTATAATTCCTAACACAGCCATCCGATCCCTCGCCATCGTCCAGTCGGTCTTCTTCATAGTCAGATCTAAGGAAAACTGCCACATGCAGGTATTGTATATATGTTTAAACATTGTTAGTTAGCTAGATCTCAAACTTTCTTGCTCCAATATAACACATTACTTACTCACATAATGATAGATTCATTTTTAGTTATGTATAGATTAGTATGAGTGATGGGGTGGTGACATTGTAATGTTATGATTTAGGCAAAGAATGACATTGTAATGTTATGATTTAGGGAGAGAATGAAGTCATGGGATCGAATGAGAGTCCAGTACTAAGGGTTGGAAAATTAAGTAAAAATATAATTAATGTCTAATTCATCCAAGCTCTTATTAATTAGATTAATAATTTGTCAAGTGAGAAGCTTTTTCTTAAATAAATCCTAATGACTTTAACTCCAATAAAATATCCAATTCCTTATAACCTTGAAAAAAAAAATCTCCATGCCTTACAGCCTTGAAAATATTAGTTGTTTATCTCCAATAAAAGATCCAAATACTTAAATAGGTAAAGTACAAATCATAGCAACTTAATTATAGCTAATGATAAATGCTAATGAGTTTAAGTTGAATAAAAAAATTCAAATGCCTTAAAACCTTGAAAATATTTTTATCCATGCTTTAAAACATTAAAACTATCAGTCTAAATCCAATAAAATATCCAAATTAATGCCTAAATAAGTAAAGTACAAATCATAACGACTTCTAAAGACAAATAAACTTATCTAATTAAATATTATATATAAATAACACTAAGAGAAAACCTAAATGCTAATATATATATATATATATATATATTCTAACTAATGTAACAAAATTTGAACATAAAATAAAGAAAGGAAAACTCCAATAAAACAAAAAATTTCTAAACTTTAAAATAATATATTATAAACCATAGCCACACATAATGCAAACAGCACTAAGAGAAAAGCTAAATGTTAATATATAGAAATTAAAGAAAAGACCATTGTCAAAGGATAAGATGACCTTACGTGACGCTTCCACTTCCACTTCTAGGATGCTAGTAGATTGTTCAAACAGTCTGATTAGTACTCTCAGTTTAGAGAAATATAAACAGGAAAGCGTGGTTGAAGCCGATAATGCCATTGAAAAATCTGCAAGTGTATTCATACAGGAGTTTCGGAATTGGGGTTCGGCATGGGCTTTGGAAGCGTTTTACTTGATTGTTTATGAAATTAGAGTTCTTGCTAAAAATGCCCTAAAGGTGTTGCAGCATTATATCCAACTTTCCAATTGTACCAAGATTTTATTTTAAGCTAGGCACAGTTCACCTTTGCCACAGTGTGATAAGAAGCATTAAAACTACTTGAATATTTGACTTTGAGGAATTTCCTAAGAGAGACAAAATCACTTATCACATCTATTATATATAAATATTTTTACAGACATATATGACTTTTGACAATTAGAATCAATATCAAATATTTTTGAAGGCATATATAAGCAATATCAAATATTTTTGAAGGCATATATAAGCAATATATATAAATATATGTGCATGTATATAATTGCCTTTCAACCATCAAAATCAATGCCAGATATTTTTGAATACAAATTATGTGTAATATATATAAATATATGCACATATATATAACTGCCTTGCAGTAATCAAAATCAATGCCCAACATTTTTAAAGATATGTAAGCATAATATATTAAATATATATGCATAAATTTAATTGATTTTTAACAATCATAGTCAACAACAATATTTTTAAAGGCATATACGCGGAATATAAAAATATATGCGCATATACGTAATTGCTTGCCATGATCATAATCCATGCTAGATGTTTTTGAAGGCAATCTCTTGGTCGATTTGGACTCTTTGGGTTTCAAGCATGATGACCTCGATGATTTTTGTCACTTGTATGAAGAAGGCAATCTCTTAGGTGATTTGGAATCTTCAGATTTCAAGCACGATGACCTTAATGATTGTCGCCACCAAATAGAAGAAGGCAATTTCTTGGTTAATTTGAAACTTTTAAAATTTCAAGCACAATGACCTAGATGATTTTTTCCACCTACTAGAAAAAAGCAATCTCTTGAACAATTTGGAATCTTCGGATTTCATATAGAATGATCTTGATGATTGTCGCCGCCAAGAAGACAAATTCTTGATCATATCTAAGATTGCCCTTAAGAATCTTCCAATAGTATCCTTTTTATTTTTTTTATTTTTTAATTAGACTAAATATAGACTAATATTTTGAGTCATCTACATACCTAATAAGGGATCAAGTTATGACATAGTTCATGTTGTACACAGTTTATACTCTTGTAGGCAAGGAGTAGTACAAAATGTATTTTTTAGAAGTAGTTTTCCTTCATGCAAAGGAAATTTTGAAAATTTAAGGTAGTTTAATGTCATGTTGAGGAACCTCTTGAAGTTTGCATTTCATTAACTTCAAAAGTTTGAGGCAGTTTACTTTCAAGCGAGGAAATTCGATTTATTTTTCTTTTGGTTTGTTGATAGTTTATACTCATAGAAAAGAGTTTTGATTTGTGTTTATTTTTATTTTATTTTTTAAAAAACAATTGACAGTTTATACTCTTATCAAATGAGTACTTTTGCATAGGGATCAATGATATTTCACAACCTTGGCTTCATCAGCAGACAAGCTTTATTCATTGCCCCTATCAACTAGGAGAACTTGACTAGAATTTTGGGTATGCAAGATGATGTGTTGTTTTACCTTTCGTGAGTCTTCCATGAAGACTGTCAAAGTTATAGAATGCCTCATGGAGATGGAATCAATCTATAAGTTTCGACACAACCTTGTTGACAGAGTTGCCTACCTTTCTTATGTCTACAAAATCCAAAGTGATTAAGGTTGTTTTTTACCTTCATCAACTGATGGAAAAAGATGTTGGGTATAGGCCACCGAGCTATCTTGTGCAATTGATTCCTTACAAACATTTTAGTTGTTATTGATGGACTCAATTATGAATCTGATGGTGAACTTAGCAGCAACCGTGATGTTCGTGTTAGCTTGATTCTTCATTAAAGCCATGAGATCCAATGATTTTCGATGAAGTGATTTTTGACAAAGAAAGAGATGAAAGGTAGAGATGTCACATGAGCGTGCAAAATTTGTAAACACAAATTATTAACTTGTAAAATAAATACAAGAAACTTACACAAAATAATATTATATTAATATGTATCAATGAATAGAATACAATCTCTATTTTCATTATTTTTTATAATAAAAATAAATATCATCTAATTCGATCTCCTCTGATTCTTCAGATTTTTTGTTTAGATTGAAGTTGTGGATTCTTTGATGGGCATAGAATTTGATCACAAATGTTGAATTTTTGAACGAGGGCTTGTGAAACTTATCTCGATTGATTTGTAGTTAAAAGAGAATTTGGTTAGAATCTGTAGGTTTTGTGCTTATTTAAAGATTTATAGGAATTTGTTGAAAGACTTGCAGATATGCAAGGTCCTAGGACTTGAGTTACTGCTCTTTTTTCTTCTCCTCCTTTTTCCCTTAAAATGAAAGAATGATTAGCTCTTTATTTATTGATATTTTGGAGAGTTCAGTGCGATGTGTTAAGACTTCATTGGCTGCAATTTTGTGTTTGATTTACTTCAAGATTTGTTATTTTTGATGTCATAGATAACATGTGGCATGATTTCATTTGCCACTAGTATATATTTATAAATGACATGAAATTTTATGATTTTCATTAAAATTGTCACTTAAGTGCTAAATAAGTGTGACATGGCATTTTATGATTGGATCACAATTTTGCACTCTACAATCATATTATGAGGTTATCCATCAAAAAATAATGATATGTAGAAATACAACATGATCATTTTACAAAAAATAATTAAAATTAAAACTTATTGATTATATAAAATTGTTTAAAAAAAATTATTAAACTTTTTATATTAAAAAAATAAGATTTATCATTATTTCTTCATCAATTATTAAATGTTGAACCATCCTTGAATTAGTATCATATTATCATCTTCATTATACCCTCAATTTTCACCCCATTTTTCAAATTAAAAATACGTATTCATCTTTTATTTTCTTTGTTCTTTAAAATATTATGTGGGATTTAAAAAGAGCAACATATTTAGAATAAGATTAATTTTGTTTCTTTAAACGAATAGAAACAAATTGGTATTTGTATAAGTACTCAAGGGCAAATTGAAAATTGATGAGTAATAATGGTAAAATCACAAAAACAAAATAAAGATAGAATAAGATTAAATTTTGTGTCTTTAAACGAATAAAATAAAATTGGTATTTGCATAAGGAATCGAAATGAAATGAACTACAAATTAAAAATTGATCAGTAGTAATGGTAAAATCATAAAGAAAAAAGAAAAGAAAAAGAAGATGAAAGGTAAAATTTAATGACGATAGGACAAATAGAAGAGTAACACTGTGGCAAGGACAAAAGGCCTTTCGTTATTGGTTGCAAGTATCCACTATTTGATTTGCACGTGTCATGGAACATGCTGGAACTGTAACTTATGTATCCTGAAATGACAATTAAATCAACGTAATTTAAATCCTTATATTTTTAAGATTAAATTATGCTATTTCGTCCTTATAAATTAATTGTAAAAGTAATCAAACTTTCCAAGTTGGGCGAGTCTTATTTGGTGTGAATGGTCATATCATATACGATTCTGGTTTCACACTTATTTTAGTTTCAAAATTAGATTTTATTTTGAATTTTAGTTAAATTCACACTAAATATATCATGTACTTAATATGAGTATACCAAATAAGTAATGTGTGTAAGATGTGTATTATTTTTCAATTCATAATGAACATGGACAATAATGAATCAGAACCGGACCAGACCAGTAAATTGTCATATCTAATTTAGAGTTATTAACATTGATATAAGAATGATTAAAAAAAATTAATTTAATAGTAATCAAACATCATTTAATTATCACAGAAAGTATAATATATTTTATTCGATAATCAATTAAGTAATTATGATTTGTCTTTAATTAATATTCAATACCTAATTATAATTGAAATTTATCTCCAATTTATATTCAATTGACCAAGTAATTAACTAATCGATATTTTAATTGGTCAATTGTATTTTCCTAATCAATATTTTTATTTTATTTTAGTAAAAAATAAGCAATACATACACTTGTAAAATTTTAATATCTATGCTTATATTTTTAGAAATTGTCTAATTATCTTTGAATATGATGGTATATATGATATCAAATACTGTATTTGCATCTTTGAAAATAATACTAAACTCCTACCAGTACTTCACACATTAGAATTACTCTTTTTATTTTCTCCAAATATTTGAGTGGGAATGTCATTTGAATACATCTGGCAGATGATAAATTTATTCTAAAGCAACGTCTAAATGAATTTAATAATAAAAAAAAGGAGAAAAGAAAAAGAAAATTATAGATGAAAAAGCCAAAACTGAGCAGGAAAGAAAAAAAGGTAAAGTACATTGACCGTACTGGAACCCTATTATCTTGGAAACGACACCAACTTCAAATTACAGAGGCCGAAAACTTTTCTTTATATGACCCACTCTTTTCTTGCCGTTAATAAAGAATTTCTCAGGTGTATTGGATGTGGGCTCACCAATTTGTCAGGTGGTCCCAGTTAAGCAACAGAAAGGATGAAGGATGTATATTATTACTGGCACCAGCCGCCAACCACCCTATGATCTTTTATCATACACAGCATTTAATTGTATGTCACGCTTCTTGTTGAAGTTACAAGACAATTTTTAATCTCAAAACCTCTATAAAAAGACAACGTAAAAGCTAAATAAGTTGGATGGAGAATAAATTTGGATTTTTATAACCCACCAACAACCCAATACACAATACAATTTTCAATGATTTTTTGATCGGTAATAAACAATATTTATTAAGATTTCATAAAGTTAAAATTTGTAATATTAATTACGATAATTAATGATAATTTTAGTTTTATTTAATATATAAATTTAGTATTGTAAAAAAAATTAATTTTTAGAATTTATATTTATTATATCTTAACAAGTGTTATGAAATTTGTTAAAAATATAAAATTAGTTTAATTGCTATTCTCATTTGCCACTAGTTATTTATTGAACTAACAAAAACTTTAAATTTTAAAATATAAAATATAAAATTTTTATCCTACCAACATCAATCTCTTGAATTAAGGATTTAGATGTTAACAATCAGTTCACTTTTCTATTTCAAAAAAATAATAATGATAACTACATAACTTAAAAGATAAAAAATAAAAAAATAAAATTTGTAGAAAATAAAAATACAAACTTGTTCTTTTTTGTTGGAAATAAATATGTCTTATTAATTTTATTTCTTAGCAATTTAAGTTTTGTTTAATATTAAATTAAAAATGTTAAATAAAATCTTTTTACATATTGGGTTAAGGTTATGGAATAATTTTGAAAGAAAATGAACATTATTGAGCATAGCAGTTTTTTAGCGTATGCTGCATTGTTTTATATATATATATATATATATATATTTGAAAATATCAACAACAAAAAAATATACAAAACATAACAAAAAAATTCAATAATTTAATCTACTAATTATATTTCTAAATATATAGTGTTATTTATAAAGATAAATTAAATCTTTTTGCATATTGAGTTAACTAAGGTTGTTATAGAATAATTTCAAGAAAAAAATGAAGTAAATTAAAAGGCCTAAATATTAAGTAATTTAATTCCTTGTTATCTTTCTAATTGTTTAGTGTTAATTTAGAAAGAGATTGTTTAACTAGAAATAAAACGTTGAAATTTAATTATTTGGATTATTTAATTTTTGGGATTAGTTTACTTTACAAGATGCATTTAAGGCGTTCCGTTCAAGTAATTAAAAATGTGAAATTTCTCAGATAAAAAGCTAAGTTTAAAATTGCAATTATATGAATTGTATTTAAAATCTCTACTATAATTAACATTCCCTGTTCTTGCGATTCAGAATGCAATAATTACTTTTTACTAATGTAAATTAATTACAATATTTAATCATGCTTTGTAAAACTAAAAAGTAATAAAGAAAAGTATATTGATGTGTGTAGATAACAAGGAGTGCTACCAAGCTAGAGCAATTGCACACATGAGATTTAAAGAGCAGAGGTTAGGAATGAGCTGAATTTTTAGGGAGGCTCCAGCTCCATTCAAGTTTTCTTGAAACTTGCAAATTTAAAGGAATTAAGAACTCGTAAATTCATTTTGAAACTCAAACACAGCTACTCATTAAGTATAGAATTTATTATCGTTTGAGAATCTTATTTCAGATGTCATTATATTTTCAGAATAGATATTTATTATTGAATTTTTTCTAATAAATATTAAAAGACACTTGTTAAGAAATAATAAATATGAGCTTTGAATATTTAAAATATTTCAAAAATAAAAAATTATTTATTACACATCACTGAAATCATAGTCAACCATTACAGTTAATAATACAAAAGTTTTTATATTTAGCACCTTAACAAATACCTTATAGGCACCCGTTAGAAAAATCTTTTATTTTTTATATTGTTTAAGACACTCAATTAAAAAAACTAGTGAGTATAATTACAGAAAAATAGTGATATAACAATTTTATTTTACAGATTATTACTATTATTATTTTCTTAATTTATATTTTTTTCCAATGAATAGTTATTTCACTAATTAAATGCATAAGAGAAATATTAAACTAACATGTCATATTATTTTCTTTTGTCTTTTTATTTATTTATATTTTTGTCATTTATCCATTATGAGAAAAAACTTAAGAATCTCTTGGAAAAGTTAATATATTTTCTACATATTCATAAAATTATGTCTCATGATCGATAATGTTGGAAAAATATAGAGAAAAAATTAAGAAAATGAAAAAAAAAAATCATGTCATTGACGTTTTCAATATTTATTGTAAGATTTGGTAAAATAACCAATTTATGGTTAAGAATGTCAAATAACTAAGAAAATACTGAATTTTTATTTTAAATGATATATATGAAAGAGAAAAAAAAAATTAATGATATGTAAAATAATTGTTATGTTTTTATTTTTCAATGACGACACTTACTGTTTATTACCTCAATCACTAACAAAATAAGATGAGTGCCTATTTGGACAATGAGTTACAAGTTGAAGTGTTAAATAATAGTTAATTTAAGATCAATTCTTTAAATATTAAAAAAAATTATAATAAAATATATTTATAAAAAATTAATTTATTATGAGTCTGATTTTTAGAAAATTGAATTCCACTAATTTACTGAGATAAGTAAATGAGTTCAAAAATAAAACTTAAAATTCTCTCATTTAAAAATAAAATGATTCCAACCTTAACAAATTACTCAAGATTTATTCCGTGCTAACTGAGATTGGTGCAAACCCCCTAAAACAGTGTAAATAATCCTGAAGGATGTGACCGACATTATTTGCATATCCGAGGACAATAATGTAATTTCAAAATAGATCCCCAATTTAAAAGTCATATTCTGAACTCAAAATTACACGATAAAAGATAGTCATCTATGAGGTACTCAACAAGTGTGTACATAAAATTTTGTAAGAGAAAGAAAAAAAAAATTAAAAATCATGTTTTTCATAAAAAGAAAAGTAAATGAGGCGATGTGCAGCGGCAATGGCAGGGCAAAACCGTAATATTGAATATACGACTTTTACTATACTACCGTTGCGGTCAATGCATCCGGTCTTGAAAATCACCGGTTACGACTGCCTCTACCGAAGTCTGCAAGTTTTCTAGACCGATTGCCGCAGTACCCAGCTGCCGTCGACAGGTGAGGTTTCCCCGACTCGTCAGATACAGTCAAATCCGGCGGCATGTTCTTGTGGCTCCAGTTCCAGTTCGGACTCGTTCCTCACCAGAGGGCTCAAACAAAACCCCATCCCCGACACGTTCCGTCCAGATCGCCGTGCCGATGGTGGAGGCACCAATGGAGTCTTCCTCCACTTCGGCGACGTTTCTGATGAGAGCCCATTGCCAGAAGGAGATCGATTGTAGCCATCCAAACCTGCATTAAACTCAACAGGTTCCGCCGGCGACATTCCGCGATCCGCCTGCCGTCTAGTCCTCGGGCATTTAATTGTGGACTCGTCGGTTGAGAACAGCGGCGATTTCTTCTTCCGGCGACTAGAAAAAAGGGCGGTGAACCAGGAGGTAGACGACGAAGACGAGGATGGTTCGTACAAATCTCGAACTGAAACCCTAGGATCCGATTCGAATTTCTCGGATCTGGACCGGAAAAAATTGGTAAAAATAGAGAATTTTCCCTGCTTCTTCCTGAAAGTCCCTGTTGTATTAGAGTCATAGGCGGAGTTCCCAACGGTTGTACTATACGTGGGACCCAACTGAGGAGTACTGTAGAAACGATGATCTAAACGGTTGTGGGTCTGGCACGTAGCTTCATCAGATTTTCGCCGAGAGACATAAGGGGAAACGGAACGAGGGAAGAGAAGTGGAGGGGGCTGATTAATGTCGGATTTCCGTGAATCATCTGATACAGTGGAGGCGCGTGAGAGTGCTCTGGCAATCTGAGCTTGCTGATATGCTTGTTGGGCTTTGGCCTGAGCAGCAATGATAATAGAGAGTCGCTCTCGGAGACAAGTGGCGCAGACGCCAACGGTGCTGCTAAGGTCGGGAAGGTGTTTCTTACACCTCATTTACTTGAAAAAGATATAAATCAAAATCACTACTAAAATTGGGCTTTATGTGTTTGAATTATATATATATATATATATATATATCTAATCAGAGGGTAGTTGATTAGATTATGTGATAGTGGTGGTTATGGTGGTTTTCTGGGACAGCAGTAGAAGCATTTGTGGGTGTGGGTGTGGGTGTGACTGGTCTGATGAAGAATTCAAAGGGGAGCCTTTGTCTTGTTGTTGGGACAGAGAAAAAGTGTCTGGGTGAGAGTTTCTATGTAAAGACTGAGCATTTGTGGTGGTGTACGGGGGCTAATGGGTATTTGGTGTATCTCATTAAATGGTGAGATAAAGAGAGAAGAGAGAGGGGGGTCAAAGATATTTCACTCTTTTACTTCCAATTGAGGACAAGAATGGAATAATACCAAACATATTATATTAATTATTACTCTAGGAAACTTTTGCTGTAATGTAATATAATACCATTTTGAAAAAAAGATGCATCTGTTTAATCATTCATTAGTAAAATAGTAAATGTGAATAAATAATTAATGAAAAAAGCCCAGGGGAATTGTTATTGTTTCTTCTGGTGTTGACTTTGATTTCGTGCCATATTATTAGTGTAATAATACTGATAATTAGTTGATGTAATGTTTTGCTTGTGGTTTACTTTTTGTTATCTAATTTATTTTTTAAATTTTGTTTGCAGGGTCATTGTCTTGTTTGATTGGGTATGTTTTACTTTTAAGTTTTTTTTTTCTTTTTGTTTTATACCTAAAATTTACGACAAATTTCAATTTAATCCTCACATCTTCAATTGTGTCTAATTGGTCCTTCAATTTTGTTGATTGTGTCTAACTAGTCTCAATCTTTTATTTTCAATTTTCTTTTAAAGTGAATTTTGTTAAAATTGAGTTTTAAAATTTCAAGTAAATTTTTCTTTGCTTAAACTTTCATATGAATGATTTTTTTTTTTTTTTATAATTATGCAACAAATTATGAAACACTACAAAGAGGAAAAGTTGGATATAATTAAAAAATAATTCAATATGCCAAAAATGGATATTGGATTTAAATAAAAATGAAACAATAGCAAACATCACGAAGCATGTCAACAATTTTTTGTTAGTTATTTCAATAAAAAATAACGTTTGGGACTAATTAGACAAAATTGATAATATTAAAGGACTAACTAGACACAACTAAAAATGTGAAAACTAAGGATACTTTTGCTTTTATTGTTTTAGTAGTTAGATGGCTTTTAGGTAAATTACTATGTACATTGATTAATTCATATTTTTAGTCCGATTGAAATAAATAATTCACTTCAAAAAATAAAAAATTATAACGATTCTTCATGTAATTACTATTATTTGACATATAAATTTATCTTTTCAACTAATAGGTGATATTCGAATTAGCTTACATGTCTATAAGATTAATAAATTTGTAAAAAATATACTCTACACAATATTTTTAAGAAGCCAAGAAATTAACCAACCTGTATTTACTTGGCGGTTGGCACCAAGCATCTCTTAAACTGAATTGAAAGAAATCGAAGCGTGTGAGTCCCACGCTTTCGAATAGAGCCTTCGGTTAATTCAAAACAAGTCAAATTTGGGCTTTCATTATACGCCAATCATCACGGGGTTCTAAAGTGCAAGAGTCTACATCGGAAAGGAATAACTTTTTTTTTTTTTTCTTTTGTTTGAATTTGAATTTAAGTTTGTGTTTGTTATGAAATTGCTAGTGTGAACAGTTTGAGTTCTTTGGAGAAAGTTGCCCCAATTCCATGTTTGGAGGTTCTACAATGTCTTAACAGGGCTATAATCTATCAAATTTTGGTATTTAAATTTTTGTAAGGTGGTGTTCCACTTATTTTGTGCAGTGCACAATGTTTATATGTGAACAAACAAAATAATTTTAATGTTTTGTTATTTTTTGTATTTTAATTCACTTTAAGTGCATCTAATCAATTTTATAATTTACATAACAACACCTAAAACATTTAATTTTTTATACATTATAATCAAGATTTCAAACCGAAAAAAAATTAAGGAAGAAGACAATTGTAGGATAACGTTTTTCTAGAGGTTCAACAAGGCATTAATGGGCTATAGACTATCAAATTTTGATAACGAAAACTTGCCGTAGTAATTTGTTCTACCTAATTGGTTGATTTTTAGAAATCAAATCAATAAATATTATTGGAGAGAAAATTCCAAATTTGAAAATTTCATCTGCAAACATCATAATTGGGTGGCGCAATCAAAGCCACTTTTTTCTTAAAATAAAAATAATACTACCAATTTATTTTTTTTATCTATTATTTAAAATGAATAATGATATTCGCATTTCTCCATGTGAAAGACATATATTATATCATATAATATATTTCTCATGGTGTTGACCTGCTAGAATTGATTTAAGTGCTTGGTTATGGTTTCTACACAGTTGCATATTCTGATATTCATGTAATTGAGAGTTTTCGTTTCATGGACTGTTGACTAAGTGAAATTCTTATCATGTAAAGGTCACTATCCCATTAATAACATAATTATAGCTTGACACCTTCTTTCTAATTATGTTTAATCTAATTCATAATCTTACAATCACAATAGAAGAAGGAACAAGTATTTCATTTATTTTTTACAATATATTGGTATAAAATTATGGATTTATTAACGGGTGCACTAAAGGTACTTATTAAGTTTCTATAAATAAAAAAATTACAACATTTATTATGATAATTAATCATAATTTCAGTATTATTTATTATATAAAATACTAGTTGTAGAAAGTTTCAATTTCTAATGACTATATTTATTACAGTTTAACAAGTGCTCTTAGGGCATTTGTTAGAAAAACTCTAAAATTATTTTTAACATTTTCCTCTTTTTCTCTATTAATTATTGCAATCAATTTTTTATATAGTATAAATGTATATAGTTTTCAGTTTTTAAATCATATTATTACAAAATTGTAGTTTCTTTTGGCAAAGAGATAGAAGTAAAAGTATTTGTTAAAAAATATTGAGTTTTCTATTTTTTTTAAAGCATAGTGACAGTATATTTGGAACAACAACAAAAGTGTCGTCAAGTGATAATAGATAAGGGTATTTAAAAAAATAAAGTTTGCTGGTACTCTTTTTAAGAGCATAGCGACAATATATTGGAACCAGTGATGTCACGGGCACTGGAAGCGCCCTGCCTAGGCATTTAGGCGAGGCGAGGAGGAGACACACCGCCTGAAGAGCCCTCAGGTGAGTCGAGAAAGCAGAGGCGTGTGCCTTAGGAGCCGCCTAAGTCAAGTTAAGAAGCAACAGAAGCGAGCGCCTGCAAATCTAAAAATATGGCAGTCTTTGCAACCTATGAGTTCTTGATTTTTTGGCCTTAAATTGAAAGCTCACCTTTGCTATTTGTTGGGGCTTGAAATCCCCACATGAAGTCGAGAATAATGAAGCTGAGAAAGTCTGCAAAAGTTGCCGGAATCTAGTAGCAGTATCAGTCACAGTCGATGAAGGCAGAACGCAGAAGAAGATGGAGAAGATGACGCCTTTTTACTTTTCTTTTTCTTTTTCTTTTTTTATTATTGTATTTCACACTTTCCAATTGCTGGCAAATAAATAATAATAAAAAAATTATTTGGTTGGTAAATTAGCCAAAAAGTCTTAATGTAATGGTCTAAATTAATTAAAAAGAGGATAATTATGACTTTTTCATAAAATAAAGAAATCCTAATTTGTTTTTTTTTTGCCTATTTAAGTTTGCCTCTTGGTAGTAGTAGTAGAGTATAATACAACTCTTTTCTTGCAAGAACAACTAGAATTCTTTTCTCATTCTCCAGGTACATTACTTTAATAATAATTTTTTTTTCTTGCAAGACAATGCAAAAGATTATCAATCTGAAGAAGTTGGAACGAATGAGGAGTCCAATAATGAATTTGAGGATAATGATGCTTAGGCTTATAGGATTTTCAAGATTATTACAGTTGTTTCAATGGTTTTTTTTTTTTTTTTTTTAATTTGTCTTTTTTTTATGAGATTTTTAACTTAAAAATGTAACTTTTGATGCTTTTATCTTTCAATATGTTTTGGAACTACGTTTTTGGTTTTGAAATTTAACTACATATGAGGATTTTGATAGATTGGAATGATGTGTATTTCTTTAATTTTAAATTATTAATATTTATGATGTTGAGTTGAATTATAAATTCAAATATTGATCCTTTTATTTATTTAAAATTTATATAATCACTTGCTATGTATTCTAATTTATTATTTTTTAGATTAGTATTCATATTGGTATATCTAGTAGAATTTTGATAATTATCGCCTTGCTTCACTCAGACTATCGCCTTTTTAACGCCTCTCGCCTCAGGCTATTTTGGAATTTATCGCCTTAGAGGAGCCTTTCACCCGTGACAACACTGATTGGAACAACAAAAAAGTGCAGAATTTATTTTATTTAAAATAAGCTCCTTTCTCTTCTAGTTTAACTGCATTCCCACTAATGTATTCGATGAATTAGTGTAGAATTCATTTGAAATTCATTTTGAGTTCACATTCTATGCAATTTTGGATTATGCATCAAGTAGCTAGGTTGGTTTCATTTTAAGGAATTCAGTTGAAATGAGTTAGTAGTTGGTCCCACCTCAAATAGCTATTTTATTCTTAATATTTTAAACATTTTTTAAACTTAGATTCATTGACAGTACTAACAATTCTTCTCGCCTTCTCACCCAATCAACTTCAATTCTCATCCTCTCAACTTCTCTTTGTTCATTGAGTCAACAAATCAATCTCTTAGTTTTATTTATTTTTATTTAACTGACAATTTCAATTAAGAAATCATTACAAGAATTTACATTATTAGTCACATGCAAATGTTGTTGCTGGGAGTCACATTCATGTCACTATAAAAGCTAGTTTCGTACGCAAGAATTACTATTAATTTGTGAATTGGAATGTGAAAGTGAATGGAAGGATCATTCTTTTCCATTAATTGTTTGATATGTAGCATCGGTAAATACAAAATTTAAGCCTATAAATTAATTAACAGGAAACGTGCAAATAATAATATTTGTATAAATGAATATAGTACAATCACTATATTAATTAGTCTTTGCAATAAAAGAATCAATATTCTCTATTTCGATCTCCGAAATTTGTTGGCAATCCAAGAGCTTCAAAAACTTGATCTTATAACTGTGGATTGTTCTATTGATTTAGAGTTTTCATGAGCTTAGAACTTGATCACCGAGTTTGAATATTTGGTCAAGGGCTCATGGAGCTTTATCTCGTGTGTAGTTGATGGTGAACTCTTATCAATCTTTAGGCTTTGTCTTATTTAGAGATCTTTGGGAATACATATCCATAAAACGAATGATTAGTTCAATCTTATATGAAATGACATTGTCATTCATACGTACCAAGATAGTTTTTGCTAGTGAATTTTTGGAAAATTGTCTTGATAATCTACTCTATCTTGATGCATTCTCAAGTTTTACTTAATTAAAATTAATAAGTAATGATTTTTCTAAGAACTAGTTGGATAGATGATAAATTTCATAGAATTTGCATGACAAATCAATTCAGTTATGGTGAGAGTTTTGCATGTATAATTTCTATTTTGTCCGAGAGGCATAGTGGGGTTCAAGTGTGTCATCGAATCAACAATACGTTCCGGAGCTGAAATTACATTTTCAAGTATCATTTAATTTGTAAGTTTCATAGGTTACAAATCTCAAATTACAAAAAACTTGCATTTCTTTAAACTAACTCCTCTTAGGCATTTTAACAAACACCTTAAGAACGTAACTAGTTCCAACTCATGTGTGTGTATAAATACACACACACACACCAAGAAAAAAAATACAATTCCTTCACTTTCAACACTGCACCCATTCCAAACATTAACTTTAAAATTGATTTAGCTATTTAAAAGAAATCAAGAGCTTAAATTATACAACTTCCACATCAATACAACCAAATTCCAAGATTTCCTTTTCCATTAATCACTTAAGCACCACTTTTACTCTTTGTTCATAGTTTTTTATTCAAAGTTTCCAAATCGCTAAGCCTAAGTCATCAAACAACTAAGAACTTCGAAGGAAGTAAGGGTATAAGCTAAAGGAAGCTACCATCAAAAGACAAAGGGAGCAGCTGCTACTAGAAGAGTAACAGCTGGCAGCAAGGGTTGCTCATAGCCATAACAAATTCAAGAATCCCCCTATGTTCACCCTTAGTTGGACGGCCAAAGGGACAGAGGAAAAGGCCAGCTACTGTTGGCGAGGAAATAGATGAAGGCTGCTACGGGACACTAAGCTAGGTGGTTGTCATGGAGGAGCTGGACCGGTGCACTTTAAGCAATTCCAAGCTAAACACAACATGGATCAAAGTAGAGGAAAGGAGGCAATCTCGGTTGAAGTAACACAAAACAAAGGTTGGTATGACTTCTCGGCAGCTGATGGTAGCCAAGGCTAGTTGCCACACGATCTGTCCTTGACTCACACATATACACGACTAGAAGAAAAAGGGGGAGCTGAATTGCCAAGAAAGAAGGAATAACTGAAGCTCTCGGCTAACAAAGGAAGCATATAAATTTCCATAATAGGGGAGCAAATGCGCGGGTAGGAAGGGAAAGAAAAAGGGAAATATAAGATAAAGAGAGAAAAGAAAAAGTAAAAATTTCAAAGTGAAGTGAAAGATTTAAAGTAGTGGTGTATATATTTTTTGGTATGTATTGTATGTATATATTTAATGTTTGTTTAAGTTGTTTTGTTTTATTAATGTATTTATTTCTTTATAATGAAAATTTCTGACAATACTCTAAAACGTAACATTATGATACTAGGTTATAATAGTCTCCCTTTCTTAAAAGAAATTCGTCTTGTATTTCAACAGAATAAATACAGATGTATTGTTTAACTGAATCATTTAAAAAGATACAGATATTGTTGCCTCATTGCATCTTCAAATTCCCAAGTGGCTTCTTAACCATTATGATATTGCCAAACGACTTTCACAGAAGAAATAATCTTTGATTGAAGTTTACGGACTTGTCTATCAATGATTGCCACTGGTTGTTTCTTATATGTCAAATTCTTATCCACTTGCACTTCCTGAATCCGCAAAATGTGAGATTCATCAAGCAAATACTTTTGAAGCATAAATACATAAAAAAAACTGGAAGTATCCTATCCAAATTTGGCGGTAAAGCTAACCTATAAGCCACGGCTCCAATCTTATCCAAAATCTTGAAAGGTCATATGAATCTCTGACTCAGCTTTCCTTTCTTGCCAAATCTCATTGTACTTTTGAAAGGTGAAACCTTCAAAAACACATGATCTCCCATTTCGAATTTTAACTCCCTCTGACGATTATCAACATAAGACTTTTGTCTACTTTCAGCTGTCCTCAACCTATCGCGGATAACCTACACATTCTCTACAGCGTCCTGAACCAGCTCTGGTCCCAAACAATCTAACTAGAGATCTACACTTCCTTCCATACAAAGCTTCAAATGGTGTTATTTGAATGTTGCTATGATAACTGTTATTGTAAGTGAACTCTATAAGTGGCAGGTGGTGATCCTAACTCCCTTCAAAATTCATTACATAAGCTTGCAATATATCCTCCAAGGTTTGTATGGTTTTCTCATACTAACCGTCAATTTGAGGATGAAAAGCTATACTAAATAGTAATTGAGTACCAAGAACTTCCTGAAACAAATTCCACAATGCCACACTAAACTGAGCTCCTCGGTCTAAAATGATAGAAACAGGTACTCTGTGTAATGAAACTATCTCATCCAAATACAACCTAGCATACTGATGTGCTGAGCATGTAGTTTTCACCTGAAGAAAGTGTACTAATTTTATCAATCAGTTTACAATAATCTAGATTAAGTTATAACTCCTGAAGGTCTTGGAAAGTCCTATTACAAAGTCCATAGTAATCTTCTCCTATTTCCACTCTGGAATGTCTAATCTTCGCAATGTTCCCGTGGGTTTCTGATGTTCAGCTTTCACCTACTAGCATACTAGGCATTTAGAGACAAAGTCTGCTACATCCTTTTTTATACCATGCCACCAATAGAACTTTTTCAAGTCTTGATACATCTTGGAAGAACTAGGATGCATCACATATGACGAATAGTGAGCTGTTTCAAGAATTTTCTTTTTCAATTCAGGATCAGATGACACAACAACACAAACTTAATACCTTAGTACTCCTTCATTATCCATCCTAAATTCACTGATGGCAAACTAATCAGATTTTGCTTTCTTGGCATATATCTTAGAGTCAGCCGCTTGCGATTCTTTAACAGCTTCAATTAAAGTGGATTTCATCTGAACATGTGCTAACAACACCCCATTAGGAGAATTTAACTCCATCAACAATGCACCTGTGCAAAACTTTAACAACTTGACTGCGAACAACTATCACATATAATAAGTTACCCATTGACTTCATACTCAAAGCATCAGCAATTACATTAGCTTTCCTTGGATGAAAAGAAATTAAGCAATCATAATATTCTAATAGCTCAATCCATCTACGTTGCCTTAAATTTAAATCTTTTTGATCACATATATACTTAAGACTTTTATAATCCAAGAAAATTTCACAAGTTTCACTATACAAATAATGCCTCCACACCTTTAGTGCAAAAATTATTGTTGCCATCTCCAGGTTGTGAGTAAGATAATTCATTTATGCTTTTTCAGCTGTCTTAAGGCATATGCAATCACCTTTCCATCATGCATCAAAACATATCCAAGTCCTATGCGGGAAGCATCATAAAATACCTTATACTTTCCCGTACCAAAAGGAAGAATAAGGACTGAAGCTGAAGTTAAACAAGTCTTAAGCTTCTGAAAACTTTCCTCACAAGCATCTGACCAAACAAATTTAACACCTTTTTGAGTTAATCGAGCCAAGGGTGAAGCAATATAGAGAAATTTTCAACAAATCTCCTATAATACCTAACAAATCCCAAAAAACTTCAAATTTCAAACACATTTGTTGGACGAGGCCAATTCTAAACTACTTCAATTTTTTTTTGGGTCCACATGAATTCCTTCTTTGGAAATCATATGTCCGAGAAATGCTACCTAATTCAACCATAATTCACATTTAGAGAATTTAGTATAAAGCTTGTTTTCCCTAAGTGTTTGCAAGATAATACGAAGATGCATCTCATGCTCCTTCTCACTTCGAGAATACACCAAAATGTCATCAAAAAACAACAACAAACTGGTCCAAGAAAGGCTTGAACACCCTATTCATAAGAACCAAGAATACTGTAGGAGCATTAGTGAGTCCAAATTTTTGGCCGGTTGTGGGTGAGGAGGGATTCGAACCCCCAACACCGTGGTTCGTAGCCACGTGCTCTAATCCTCTGAGCTACAAGCCCCACCCCATCTCCACTGGATCTATTACCGGGAGTACCCTAAAAAAGGAACCTTTCCTTTCACCAGCCATTTGACTAAGAACTCATAATGTCCATATCAAGTACTAACAAAAGTAGTTTTCAAAACGTCTTTGTTCTTAGTTCAGAGTTAGTGATACCCTGAATGAAGATCAATTTTTGAAAAGTTTTGAGCTCCCTGCAACTAATCATATAAATCAACAATCTTGGGAAAAGGATACTTGTTCTTCACTGTGACTTTATTCAGCTGCCTGTAATCAATACATAGTTGGAATGAACCATCATTCTTTTAAACAAACAGAATTGGAGCACCCCATTGAGACATACTGAAGTGGATAAACCCTTTATCCAACAAGTCTTGTAACTGCACCTTTAGCTTTCTCAATTCACTGGGAGCTATACGGTATAGAGGTATAGAGTTTGGTTGAGTGCCTGGCAACAAATCAATACCAAACTCTATCTCTCTCTCAAGAGGAAGACTACAAAGTTTTTCTGAAAACACATTAAGGAATTCCTTCACCACAGAAATTTACTCCAAAGAAGGACACTCCAACCGAGTATTCCTAACATAGGCTAGATAAGCCTAATGTTTTTTCCTTATAAGCATTCTAGCTTGAATAGCTGAAATCAAATTACGAGGAACTTCATTTTGATCCCCTTGAAAAATATAAGTTGGCTTCTCAAGAATTATAACATTGACACTTTTCTCACATAATCCACCACAGAATGATAGTTAGAGAACCAATCCATGCCTAGAATAACATTATATTCCAACATGTCTAATATTATCAAGTCCACATAACATACTTTATTATCCACCACCACTTCACAAGAGGCTTAGATGCCTTCTTCACACAAGAGATAAAATATGGAGATATGAAGGAAATGGTGGCTCTAGGATCAAATAGTATTTTAACACTAACTGAACAAACAATTAATCCACCTAACATAACTACATTTAAAGCCTGAATATCCTGCCTAGTCAAAGCATAAACATGGGCTTGACCCCTGCTAGAAGACGGTGAACCTCTAGAAAAAGTACCATGACCTCCCTGAGACATAATAGGAGTAGCAGGCAACGGAGGTCCACCTTGCATTGAATAAGATGTCTGAGCCAAAAAAGACTACCCACATATCATTGAACATTCTCTGATATGATGATTCATAGAACCACATTGAAACATGCACCAGACTCCCTTCTACATTGTCTTATATGTCTGACACAAGTAGGGCATATAGGAACTTCTGAGATACGAGGACCAATAGATGATACCACTTATAACGATCTTCCAAAGCTTTGTCTAGTCTAACCTCTACCCAACTAAAAACTCCCATGAAAATATCCGTGTCTCGAGATAGATTCACCTTCAAGCTTTCGAGAACTACCTAACGTAGAAGTGGAAGGACCTTCTTATTTTGTCTTCTTATGACTTTCCCTCTCTGACTGCCTTTCTAAATAGAAATTCTCCAATCGATAAAAAATAACTACAATATGAGTATAAGTGATAGTGTTTGTCACAAACACTGATCGGAATAAGGAATCCCTCAAACCATTAACAAGCTTCTTCACTATCATCTACTCAGTTGCTACCATATGTGAAGCAAAATGGGATAACCTGGTGAATTTAGTCTCATACTCTACCACAAACATGCTTTCAATCTAAATTAATTATTCAAACTCCCAAGCATACTTCTCTCTCACGTTCTCACGCTCTCACGTAGAAAGTTTTTAGTGAAAGCTTTACTGAACTTAGGCCACGCAAGTGGGGTCAACTCAGTTCGACGCTGCACCAAGACTTTATACCATTCGTATGCTACATTATGCAACTGACAGCTAACTAACTCCACTGAGAAAAAAGTCACACCCCAAACCTACACACAAATGACTAGACTCTTGCAAGAAAGTATATAGATCGTGATTAGAGTCCACACCATAGAACCTAAGTGGCTACATCTTCCTGAAATCATGTAATGATACAAATACTCCCCGGTTTTGCTGAGTTGGAATTGGAGGATTTGCCTCTTGTTGAGGCTGAACAGGAGAAACTTGAGGAGGCTGTGGTTGACCTTGCTGAGGTTGATATTGCTAAGCCAAGATCCCAACTAAATTATCATAGTCCTCTACACTCTATCTAGTCCCTACACAAGTTACTCTAAATTAGAACTAGGGGTTGCTGTCTTAACTTGCTAAGCGGCTTTACCTCTATCTTTAGCATGTCCTCTACGACCTTTACCTTTTGCTACTGGCACCTGAGGACTGGTAAATCCATGGTAGGAGCCAGTATTCTGCTACCTCTCATGACTAACAAAATAGTTACTACATCACAGTATATCTAAAACAAATGCAAACAAATTCAATATAAATTTCTCATATAAAGCATTGGACAATATATTATAGAATCACAATTTGAAGTTTCAGGATGAATTAGAATGTATTACTAAGTCCATATACGCCTTGGGTAGCTACACAAACAAAGTAATCATATCCCACACTTGTAGTCACAGACCTCTAAACTTAAGCTCTGATACCAACTTGTCATATCTTATACAGAGGCATGATAGGCCAGAGGAATTGATAACCAAACCTCTATAACCCTTACTCCAAATCAAAAGAATTATGCATAACGTTTAACTCAAACAATAGTTTAAAAAAAATTGTAAAAAAAAAAAAAAAAAAAACAAAACAAAACATAACTATATATAAACACATATTTACAGAAAGGAATAGTAAGCTACATAAAAATTTCGGTTGAGGTTCATCATAAAGTGAAACATGCCCAAATAATACACACAATATATATATTCTTGTTTCATAATAATAGTAACACAGACATCGAGGAGCTCCGCTCTGTCCATATAAAAGGAAAATAAATTAATAATAAAGTTCAATAAATCAAAACTTCATAAACCAAGCTCTAAAGTGATTGCAAATCCTTCATCATTGTCTTCAAGATTGTGTTCTCACATTAATACTTTGGCATAACAGCAATTGACGAGTCAAGTTTAGGTCAGAGAAGCTTGTTGAGATCCTAGAACTAAAAAAAAAAAACATAAATAACAAAGTGTGAGTCATAAAGACTTAGTGAGTGAAAAGCATACCTAAAGGGTACTAGCACAATCAACATATAATTATAAGACATATGCATAATAGTGTCACATTAGAACAACTTACAATGAAATTCAAATTTCACACGTGTATATATATATATATATATATATAATGAAAAACTAAAACCAAATTAACTCACAAAAGATCATTATCTAAACAAATTAAGCAAAGCATCCAAAAGGGCCAATAATCAAAGTAACTCAGCACTCGTACACCATATACACATCCCTCTCGGGGATTTTTGCTCCCGCACACCTATAATATATATAAACTTCTTACTTAACCTTTTCGGGGCTGAGTTACTCGAATATTTTTATTCTAATATCAAATAGTCAAATTAAATATATCCTAGGTGTATATGGATTCTAAGTCACATTAAAAATAAACTTATTGGCCCTATAAACTACAAACAAGATTTCATACTAACACATAATACACTAAATAGTAAAGTTTCAACAACATAGTATTTTTATCAAATAATCCACTCAAAGCATTAACCACCTTACTCAATAATTTTACACATATACATACATACATATAAATAAATAAATATATATATATATATATATATATATATATAATTCAAAAAAAATCTAGTAGCGAGAAGGTAATGCTTTCCACTCACATAGTTATAGATTTTGCTCGTTGCTCTTTCTTGGGTTCAAGTGTGTCGTTGAATTAAAAATATGTTTCGGAGCTAAAATTACATTTTCAAGTATCATTTAGTTTGTAAATTTCATAGGTTCTAAACCTTAAATTACCAGAAACCTGCATTTCTTTAAACTAACCCCTTTTAGGCATTTTAACAAACACCTAAAGAGTGTAACTAGTTCCAATTGATGTGTATGTATATATATACACACACAAAAAAAGAAAACCAATACAATTCCTTCACTTTCAACACTACACACATTCCAAACATTAACTTAAAAATTGGTTTAGCTATTTAAAAGAAATGAAGAGCTTGAATTATATAACTTCCACGTCAGTAAAACCAAGTTCCAAGATTTCCCTTTCCATTAATCACTTAATCACCACTTTTACTCTTTGTCATAGTCTTTTTATTCAAAGTTTCCTTAATTCCTAAGCCTAAGTCATCAAACAACCAATAACATAAAAGGAAGTAAGGGTATAAGGTAAAGGAAGCTACCATCAAAAGACAAAGGGAGTGGCTGCTATTAGAGGAGTAACGACTGGCAGCAAGGGCTACTCATGGCCACCACAAATTCAAGAATCCTCCCATGGTCACCTCAATTGGATGGCTAAAGGGGAAAAGAAAAAGGCTAGCTATTGCTGGTAAGGAACTAGACGAAAGTTGCTACAAGGCACTTGGCTAGGTTGCTGTCATGGAGAAGCTAGACTGGTACACTTCAATCAATTCCAAGATAAACATAGCAAGGATTAGTGCAGAGAAAAGGAGTCAGTCTTGTCTCAGGTAACACAAAATAGGGTTGGTGTATAGCTTCTTAGCAGTTGCTTGTAGCCAAGGCTGGTTGCCTTACAGTCTATCCTTGACTCACACACACACACGGTTAGAAGAAAAAGGAGAAACTAAACTACTAAGCAAGAAGGAAGAGCTAAAGCTCTCAACCAGAAAAGGAAGCATAGAAATTTCCAAAATAAGGGAGCAAAATAGAGATAAAACGTACGAGTAGGAAGGAAAAGAAAAGCGGAAGATACATAGAGAAAAGAAAAAGTAAAAATGAAAAGTGAGATTTAAAGTAGGAGTGGATATATTTTTTGGTATATGTATTGTATGTATATATTTAATGTTTGCTTAAGTTATTTTGTTTTATTAATGTATTTATTTCTCTTATAATGAAATATTACTGACAATACTCTAAAAAGTAACACTATGATACTGGGTTATAACATTATACTCGTACATGCATGCATTAAAATGTTTAAGAAGGTTGGAACCATCATTCCTTAGGTTATTAAGATGTTTGATACCATTTTACATTATATACCAAGTACAAAGCCCATTGAAGTTTATGGCATCACGTTAGCTATTGACTGCACCATTGCAGAATCTTGGTTAGTAAATATTGTTGTAGACTTTCTTTTGTTAGGTTGGCAACTACAAAATATGATGAACTTAGAAAATTGAACAAGCAGTGACATGGAAAATTTCCTGTTCTTAAGATTTCTATTGCCCCTACTATAAAAGTTTGCTAAAGTTTATAGGCAATACACCTCCAGGATAAATGTCAAGCCTTAGAAAAAATAATTTACCTGTGATAACAATTCAAAGAAAAATCTTATGGAGGTTAATGTTTTTTTCAGAGAAGAAGATTGTATATTTATAAATGTAGAGACTTCCTATATTTATTTAAAAATCTTCTATTATTGATTTAATTTTACAATTATTTTGAGAATAATAACGGTCTCAGATATTATTCTCTAATAAGTGCATATGAATTTATAGCACCAGTAATGAATTCATAACTGCTTAAATGAATTTATAGTCGTTAAAATGAATTTATAACTGTTGAAATAAATTCATAACCATTAAAAAAAAAATTCATAATTGTTGAAATGAATTCATAATTTCTGAATGAATTCAAAGAGATAGTTTTGCAAACAACTATGCACCTCTCCATGTACCCCACTTTGGACATAATTAAAAACATCCAATTTAAGGTGCATTTCAACAATCCCCCACTTGTTTGGAAACTATTTTTAACCAGACAAGTCTCTTTTAATTAACTCTAAGGATTATATGTATAAAGAAAGGCGTGACAAACATTGAACCTTCCCTTAGTGTAAATAACTCAAAGTCATGTTGAAGTTGGTGGTGTCCGCAGATTGAACCTTTACTCCTATATGACATACCAGAGTCATCACACACATACAATCTTACCTCCATGATGTGCAATCTCATAACTTTGAGCTTTTATGGTGATGCTCAAAATCCTATTTCATGAACCTCTAAGAGAGTAAATCACAACTCTTTATAAGAAGCGGCTCAACTTGTGGTTCACATAGACAAAGTGTTTCTCATGCACTTCTATTGCTAAGAGTGCAGCACTTTGTTAAGAGCATCGCTCAACTTCTATCATGCAACAGACATTACTATAATAAACTACATATAAGACCAAAAGATAGTAACATAGCTAGCAACTGTGACTTATTTTTCCCGTTGAACTTACAAACTAGGGGTGACCTAGATTTAAGTTGGGTTACCATCTCCTTTAGCTCAAAGTGCTTTAAGGCTTATATCTCGTGTAATCAAACTTATTAAGTCTCTCATCAGAGACTTAGTAAGAGGATTTGCTAAGTTTTTACTTGATTTCACATAGAAAATTGTAATAATACCATCATGTATTAATTGTCTCACAAAATTCATGTCTAAGACTGATATGTCTAGACTTACCATTATAGTTATCACTATACGCTTTTATAAGCATAGTTTCACTATCACAATATAATGAAATGGGAGGCATTGGATTTGGCCAAAGATTTATGTCTAATAACATATTTTTTATTCAATTAACCCCCTATCCTACTTAAGCCAAAGCTAGAAACTTAGACTCTATAATATAATAGAAAATACATGTATGTTTCTTGCTTTCCTAAGAAACAACTCCACTGGTAAGAGTGAAAATCCACCCACTTGTGGATTTATTATCTCCCACACTATTTATCTAAATTTTTCTCTTTTGTAGCTCTAGTATTCTTTTTAAGTCAACTTGATTTTTTTGGAACACTAGGTTCCCGAACCTCAACAATTAACCTTATAAGACCTCTATGCTCATCAAGTGTAAGTGTAGCTTAACATCATTCAAAAATATATTTTCAAAATAATAATAAATAAAATTCCACATCCCTTGAATAAGTTATCACATTAAACTCCATTTCAAGAAGCCTATTAACTTTGCCATTGGGCCTACTCGCTTGGAAGGATGATGGACGCCCCCATTAGATCCCACATAATTAGTGGGAGTCCTTGTGTGACAAGTAGGCGAGCCCTGACTTCCAGAGGTGCTCCCAGACTATGGCCGTGAATAGGCGAGTGGATGATGAGCATATTCCCCATGCTTTTGGTGAATAGTCTTCTGGCTCCGTCAGCACAACTATTCACCAGAATTAACTAGTTAGTAAAATCTTATTTAATAAATATTAGTTATAAATTTGTATCACAACATTTTTAACTAATATAGTTTTGAAATTTTTGTATAGGAGCAATAGTTGGGTTGAAAACCTACTGTTATTGAGGTTTTCGACCGCCCTAACAAGAGAAAGTCCAATGACTTTGTTAACACAAAGTCGAAGGCCATTAAGTGTAAGTGTGATTTATCTTTTTTGTTTTACATAGTTATTCTTTCTTACATACATAACTTGTTTTCATTTGTATGAGAAGTTTAAGGCTTTAAAGGTGACGAAGCTAGGGTAATCTAGCACCGGACAGCAAGATAATGCTAATACACCTGCTGTACTTGCTGAGGCCCTTATGAGTGACCCAACTCTCTTTGTGAAGCTAGCGAGGCAGTAAGAAGAAGGGACTCATCTAGGGATTTGGGGGTTGTATTAACTCCCAACAAGAACTAGGTGAAGCTACAGGTTTGCAGCTTCTGCCATCGCTACTCATAGCTCTATTACGCCTTCTGCTATATCTCCATCTCTTTTGGAATTCACTCTAGAGTAGATGAAACTTGTACATAAGTTAATTAGAAGAGAGCTGGGATATATCCACCACCTTTGACATCACCACCTCAACCATCTTTGGTACTATTATTTATGTTTTATTTTTACTTACATGTTAAAATTTGGGTTTATTTTCATTTACAGTGCAAACACATACCAAGTTTAGGTTCGGGGAGCAAAACAGTCAAATAAAAGACCGTTTAGGATTCCTGTAGTACAGGCACGACCCTACGGTCGATTAAGACCTGTAGGAAAAACCAAAAATTCATTTGGATCAATGGTTCGAATTTTATGACAAATTTTGACTTTACATGCAAAAACATGTCAAGTTTGAGTTCAGATGGCAAAACAGTCAAATACATGACCATTTAGGATTCTGGTAGTATTGCCACAACCCTAAGTTGAATAAGACCTCTAGGAAAAATCAAAAACCCATTTGGATCAACGGTTAAGATTTTATTACAAATTTTGAGTTTCAAGACAAAAACTTTAAAAACTTGGGTTTAGGTGGCAAAATGGTCCAATATTAGTCTGTTTAGAATTCCGGGAGTACCCACATGACCGTAGGGACAAATAAGACTTGTAGTAAAAGTTAGAAATCCTATTTGGATCAACGGTTAGGATTTTAGGATAAAGTTTGAGTTCAAGGCAAAAAACTTGCTAAGTTTGTGTTTGGGGGAAAAAAATGATCAAATACTAGTTTGTTTAGGATTCTAGGAGTATCAACATGAATGTGGGGATGAATAAGACTTGTTGGAAAAGCCAAAAATCCATTTGTATCAATGGTTAGGATTTTATGACAAATTTTGAGTTTGAAGACAAAAATTTTGGGTTTGGGAGCAAAATAGTTAAATACTAGTCTGTTTAAGATTTCGGGAGTACCAACATGACTGAAGGGATGAATAAGACCTGTAGGAAAGCAGGAAATCCATTTGGATCAACGATGAGGATTTTAGGATAAAATTTGAGTTTCAAGGCAAAAGCATACCAAGTTCAGGGGGCAAAACGGTTAAATATTAGTCTGTTTAGGATTCCGGGAGTACCAGCACGGCCATGGAGACAAATAAGACTTATAGAAATAAACATAAATAAAATATAATTCTGAAAGTTTTGTTAATTTTTTCAAGTTAATTAATTAGACTTTTAACTTATATGCATATTAATTTAAGCTCGTATAACTTATAACATATTTATTTTGATTATTTTCAGGTTCCATCTCCTACATTCTAGCCTTTGCATCTGAGTTAGGCTGATGAAGAAGTTGGATATGATGAAGACTTAGGATTTAGAGATGAGGCTGATATTTAGATTTATCTATTTTACTTTCATTTATTACTTATTGTAAATAACATTGTTTCAATTGTTGATTTTGTATATTAATTTTATATTTATAAAAAATTTTGATTTAAATTAAAAAAATCTTTTGAAGCAGTTACTTATAGATATAAAAATAAATAAAACAAGTAAATTACTTCATCCATCTGCGTTTGTGTCTGAGCTTTTCTTTCTTGCATCTCAATAATACAAACGCAGATAATTTACAAAAATTTTAAAAAAAATTACGCCTGGCTTTCTGCACCTGCAGTATAATCACAGTTATATATATGCGTCAACTTCTTAACGTTTGGATCTTAGACTCTGATACATGGCACCCTAATTATTGGCAGCTAGAGTTTGTGTCTATTACACATATTACAATTTGTGTCTTTATTTTTATTTTATGCGTCTGCAATTAGCATATGCAGATAATGCCTTTTCTTGTTGTGATCCATTATTCCTCCTAATAATTTGATTGGAAAGTATCTATGGAAGTATTATTGCATCACACAGCATATTAGCTCAGTTTTTAAATCAATCTTTTGAAAAATCACAGCTAGGAATAGATTAACAGGGCAATAATTGTATGTAGTTGTTTAATCTAGTTTGAAATTTAAAATATTTTAAATCTCAAACTTTAAAAGTTTATTCTCTCTCATATACCATCAACCAAAATACATAAGAATTATTGATATGTTAACAAACATTATATAGGCATTTCATATTTCCTGATAATCTACCAATATCAACTGGAAAATTCTAATTGCCAAGAGATATTTGTAAGAAAAAAAAAGAAAAAAGCCATCCAAATAATAATTTGATTCTTACTGGATGTGGATTAAATCGAAAAGTATGTCCGACATTTGTTGTTTATACTTCGTCTTGACTCCCTTACCAATAGATTTACACTCAATTGGAAGGATATAAAATAAGTTAAATGGTGAATGGTGACACTATGCATCATCTTATTAGAAGTTTCAAAGTAAAAAATAAGGACTTAGAGAAATGCATTCCTTTAGGTATGTCTGGAACAAAACCATCAAAAAATTGAATTGAATTGAATTAAATTTATTTAAAATAATTTTCTAGTATTTGAAATAAATCATAATACTAATAGAATTTAAATGAATTCATTTGAATTATAAATTTCTTTATAAATATATTTTAAAAAATTTAATTCAATTTTATAATTTTACAAAATTACCCTTACTATAAATTAAGTTATAGTTAAGCTGTCCGTTATATCTTTCTAGACTGTAAATTAACATTAAAACTCTAAACTCAATCCCATCTTCCATATGTATATATCAGAATTAGACCTTTAGATGATCTTCTAAAACTTTTTTGAATACTATTGTTCAACATCAAAGAGGACAAAAAGTAAATGCCAAGTTTCTATCTTTTAGTAGGATTGTGGGCAACTCCCTCCATCACAAGGCACAATCTTGGCCACAATGCCAATATTCCACTAATTTCTGGTTGAAATGGGCACTAGAAATGTGACCAATAGTGTAAACCAACACCATATACAAATAGACCCCAAACTATTGCAATCCCTGGAAGTGTCACCACTGCCGCACAATCGGCAAAAACTAAAAAATAAGTGCCTAAAAGCCCAGCTACCACATGTATCCAACAAAGTAATGCAATTCATAATTGTAATTGATCATGTTTCAAACTTGACCATGATTAATAATTAGTAATACAACAAAGAAAGAGCCTGCAAAATAACAAAGACAAAATGAAAAAGAAGGACGAGAATACGATCACATTTTGAATGACAGACACAATGAAATAGATGCCAGCGTCAATGTTTGGTTTGGAGGCAAATTGTCTAGGATTGTTATTGACATCACCATCTTTTACATTTAAAACTAAATCATGATTTCCATTATTTCCTGAAGTCTCAACCATAGTACTAATTGGTAGCAAAGAAACAAGCTGAGGTGATTGACTAAACAAAGGCAAGGGGTAAAGAGAATCGGATTCCCAGCCTTGGATATTAGCAAGCAAGAACTCAAGAATCAACACCAATATATGAGAGATACGGAGAGAGAGAGATATGGATTTTTTCATCACCATATTCGTAGATTGAATAGAAACAGACTGTGCATTTCGCGATGATCATAGCAGAATAATTATGAGCAGCAATCTAAACTTCAATACAATACTTCCAGAAATAAAAAATTGAAACTCTATTTTTTGTAACAAATGAATCCTTAAATCAAGATCATCCAGTACTTTAACATTAGCAACTAACTATAGTATACTAAAATTAAGGTAATAAATGAAACAAACATAAACAATGATTCTGATTATTGATACTAATCTACTCTACAGAGTAAGAAGAGTGAATTTGATATTATTATATACTTAGCATATCCAGTTTTTAAATGCAGGCTGGCCTTGAAGATCAAGTCTTTTGGCATAACATCAAGATACACCCACTGCTTTTTCTTTCACCTTCTAATGGCATCCAAAGAAAGAATTAGAATTTAAAATAGAAAGAAAGAAAGAAATTGATCCATGCATGTGAGCCAAGCATATACACCTGATATCATACTTTGATGGTGGCCCTACTCAAGGCCCATGGGCAAGGCAGGGTTGCATATGGCCGTTGGCTGATATTTGACCAATTTAGGAAATTACTTGAGCGTGACCAATGTCCTTTGATGGGTTTTATATCAATATAAAGTGTGATTGTAGTAAAAAGATTGAATCACAAACACAAAAACGATAGAGAATTCCAGTGAAGACCTTTTAAACAATTATACTATAACAACACTTTATTTGAAAATTAGTCAAATCCCTTATAACAATTATACCATAACAAGGCCTAATCAGCTCAATTTTCAATTCTTGTCTCATTGAAAATACAAAAAACATGGTTGTAAAAGATTAACTCATCATAAAGAAAAGAAAAACCCCAAAAAAAAATCCATAACGAAATATTTGAATCTACAATCAAAACCAAAGTCTTATCTCAAGAAGTCAAGAGGAGAAGATGATGGAGAGTAGAGCAATGCAAAAGAGGATGATGGAGCACATGATTGTGAAGCATACAACCGACACCGAATCCAGAGATATGCATTCTTCTCTTTTTTACTAGGGTTTAAAAGAAGGATTATGTAAACATTATTAAAAGTTAAGGGTATATTGGTCAAATCAAGTTTCTGCTAACACAATGAATTGAATCTCACCAAGTCTGACAAATTTTGGAAAGAATTCAAAATGAAAACTTTTTAATGAAATGTGATTTAAAATGAGTTGAATTCTAAATCAAAATATATTCTAAACACAACAATTTAATAAAATTCATTTAGAGTGAATTCAATTTTTTAAATATTTTGGTTCCAAACACACTCAGATTCATATCCTAAAAAGAAAAAGATGAGGATTAAAAGAGGATATGTCACACCCCTCACGAAGGCATGACTAGTCGGAGGATTGGAGAACCAAATCTCCGTGACCCTAACTTCAAAACAAAGTAACATACATGACTCTTACCCCATGCAAAGGATAAAAGTAACTTTTATAAAACAAAAGTTCATTGCAAAATTTTATTTTCTAAAACAGTTAACAATTTACTGAAAAATTTTGGTAGAGGTCCCTAACAATATGGAACATGCCTTAAAACACAAACACCTATGCTTATGATCTCACACAACAATAACACCAAGATAACAAAGAGCTTTACTTTGTCCACATCCTAATCAAGACAAATAACTAAACTCTTACATTATACCAAAATTAGACACTTCATAAGTCTAGTGTGACTGCAAACCTTCATCCTTAACTGCAAGTATGAGATCCTGAAAATATTGTGCCATACTCGTTCAACAAGTCCTAAGCTTGGCGACGCCATGTACCGAATTTCTATCATTAAAAGAAATATCTACGAGAGAGGTGTGAGTCCTATGGACTCCGTGAGTGAAAAATTGTACCCAAAGGGTACTAGCATCACACAATACAAGTGTGTAACACATAGATAGTAACATCATATAATATTGCTCATATAACATTTCACATGACACGTATACGTGATAAGTTTCACAAATTTACAATTTATATGACACATAGGATCGCAATTTAAATCAGAGCAACAATATCATGCAAAGAAATCATAAGGCCAATGAGTGACCCAGCCCTGTACAACATTATCACCCCTTACTGGGTATTTATATGCCCACACAACAAATTGATCTCCATATACAATCCATCCCACTAGGGCTGAGTACTCAATTTAAAAAAATATTTATCAAAATCAAAATTTTCTTATGATTTTATATCAAAACATCCCAGGTGTACCTAGATTTTCAATTTCAGAGATAAAAATCAATTTTCATAAAAAGTCACTTTGTTGACCCTTATCAACCACAACCAATGTTTAATAAAGCAATTAATATCAAACAAGCATAATTTAAATAAATTACTGAAATATTCTACTTGCTTATTTTCCTTATATCACGTATATTCAAATAAACATATAATTACACATATTAATCTAGCCCCTAAAGACAACAATTAACCATTCACCCATAACCGATTCCATTCGTCACTCACACTTGCGTCCACGCGTCTTATCAGGTCCACATTAGAATCCGGAACTAAAATTCATACTCCCAAATAATACTTAGTTCATAAACGTGATTGTTATAATCTTTTAATTACTAAGCTTCTATTTCAACTTGTATAGGTTTCTTTATGAAAGTTTTCTATTAAGCTATTACATGTCAAGTAGTATGAATTATACTTTATGTGATAAGGTTAATAATGAAGAAACATTTTAAATGTTTTGACAATGCATAGGGTAGAAGAAACAATTATAAAAGATAGAAAGCACTTAGTAAATTAGAGATGTTGAAACTATCCAAACATGGGGTTTGAATCAGTGTCTACTTTAACGGTCATATATTTTCTCTAGTAATTTCCAAATCCAGTTTCGTAAAATTTATAAAATACTAAACACATGCAGCTTTATAATGATATATCATTTGTAATTTTTGGATTTGTATGTCAATACAGTTTATTCTTTGAAGTTGCATTAAATTCTATAGAACGCAAGATTTTGACAACTTCGACCTTACCTTAGTTAATTGAATATAAATTTTTCTACGAAAAACGAAATTTGATTCTGTTTATTGAGTTTATTAATAGACAAGTATATGTACTTTATTATTTGGAAACTTTTCCTAAAATCTGTCATGAACCCACTCAATTTCTTACATGGACCAAAAACAGGGCACTACAAATCCTGCCTGACCTAACCATAGTCTAACAATTATAACTCACAACATATTTGGAACCAAGCTACAAAACTTTGTAGAAAACATCCAAAGATCCTAAGCTACACTTTCTCTTTTGAACATTTATTTTAATTCAGCTCCAAAAGCACCTGAAACCCAGTATTTCTTTCATCCACGAATCTGCCCCTTGCACCCCCTCCAAAACCCACTTAACTCTCATTTTCCACCACTTTCAAGCTCCAATTCATACTCCTCACTCAATAGTAATTCACTAGCATTACTCCTAGTTCAATTAAATTCAAGATTGTATTAGTGATTTAAAATTAATCAAGAACTTAATTTGTCACTTTCCAATATCAATCCAACCAATTCTTACTCATTAAGATACAACTATTTTCTTATAGACATTTCATCAACCACCTTATATGCATGTTTTTATTTATCTTATGAGCAAGCATCTATATATATATATTCACCATGGGAATTACATAAGTCCATCAAATTACATTTTATTCATATTCCAATTACTTCCTTAATCCTCTACTTATGTTCTTTGATTATAATAATTAATTCAGCTTTACTTTAACCTTTACCCACTACCACAATCAACAAGAATTTTACTAATTGAAAGCAATCAAACTAGCATAATACTTAGAATCCATACTCAGCCCACATCTTACCCTTTACCACACTACAAGTTAGTACTTAAATTTCAAGTAAAACCAGAAAATTAACAAAGAAAAGTTACTACCTCTCACTTACCTCACGCCTAATCTCACAGCAAGACATCATGGTGGTTGCCACACCACCAAACCAGGCAGCTTGGTTAAAGCTTCAACCCACACCCAAGGAGAAAAAAAACTCCCTCAGCCAGTTGAACCTCACGGACCAAGCAAGAAAAGGAGAGTAACCACCCAGCCACCTAGAACTCTAACTTCCTCACTGCCTAATCTCCATAGCCTAATGCAACACCATCCACAACTCCCTTTATATCTGCCAACATACAAAAAATTGAAAGCTCATGGTTGCTGTCCATAACAGGGGCGGTGACTACTCCAAGATTGGGGCTAGAAAAGAGTTGAGTTTGGATGTAAAAAGGAAGGCTAGTATGGTAAAATTTATAGCCTTCCCAACACGAATTATCACTCACGCATGCCCTAGAAAAATAGAAGGCTTCAAAGTCTCAGCTGAAATTGGGAAGGTTCCAAGTTCCTCTAGAATGACCGAAATAAGGGATGAAAATAGAAGGCAGTGAACAACAAAAGGGAAAGGAAAAATCGGCCAAACATATAAGGAAAAGGAGAAAATAAATAACTAAAAAAAACAAAGTCAAAATCACAAAAAAATAATTGGTGTATATTTATTCTTTAATTTGTATATATGCATATATTTGTATAAATATTTATTGTATTCCCACATGTGTTTTACCTTTTATTTTTCTTATAAAATTTCACATTATAGTATCAAGCTCCAAATCAAATTAGTTTTGTCTTACTGTGTATAGAATTTATTTATTCACTCTAGTTTACATTTTTTTATTAATTTACTCCATTCTATACCTACATTATTTACTACCATCTCTTATGTACACATCGACACTTATTTATTTGTAAAAAAAAAAAAAATTTACGCTACACAAATCTTGACATTATTACATCAAATGTTCTTAGGGTCGTAATTTTGGGTTATAACAGGAGCTTTAATTTAATTATAATTAATTAAAACAATGTATTGTACTCAATGAGTGTAGATGGAAATGAGCATTAATATTGGTTGTCTTTGAAAAATGAAAGTCTTGAAGTGGAGATTAGCCATTAATTTAGGTTAGCGTAAGAACAAAAGAAATGTATTTGGATGTAAAAAAATATCAATGGCTCAGATTTATTGTAAGTTTTTTTTTTTTTTTTTGGTTAGTATGTGTAAGATTTTAGCAGGAATGACAATTTCATTTCAGGCATGACTCTATGAAATAATTATTGTTTCGTTGTTATGTATTTAGACTCGAAAGTACTTACTCTATTCTGGTTATTATATTACTTAAAAGTATAAATTATTTAACCCACCTAGAAATGTAAGATTTCTCATTTCTATTTCTATGAAATAAGCTCAGTTAAGTTAAATTACAAAAATACTCTTCATATTGCGTAAAATATAAAATTACAAAGTAATAAATTAAATCGAAATTTTAAAAAAATATATAAAATACATAAATAAAAATAAATAAATTATTATTTTATTCATTTTAAAATTAATAAATAAATTATTTAATTAATAATAAAAATAAATAAACTGAATAGTAAATCATTTTATTAATCTAGTGACAAAAATAAAATCGATCTCACATATAATATAATTATAAATAATCAATTATTAAAAAACTAAATAAAAAGGTTAGTTTATAAATAAAATAATAATTAGATAAATAATAATGAATGAATAAATAAATTAGTTAATTAATATTACAATAAAATAAAGTAATAAATAATAAAATAAATATAAATAATAATGAAAAGAGATAAATAATTAAAAAAATAAAAAATATATAAATTTCATACATTAAGTTAAATTTTATTTTTATGAATTATCGTCATATATACATATATATATATATATATATATATATATATATTAGCATAAGATTTTATCATTTATGTATGCAAAACTACATATGAAATCAAGAAATAGATTGGAATGACTATTTTTATTGATGCTACTAAACAATGGACATGCATTATCATTCCATTCTCATTCTCTTTCCTTTTCTAATTCCACTAAAATTATTTATATGTACCAAACTAGCAAATCTTACAGTGATGGCAATGGATCTCCACCCTATACATATATCTTATATATCTATACTATATATAAAAGTGTCTTAATGACTATATTATTTATGAATATTGTGCTTAGAATACACTATTAATTTATTTTTGTTGCCAATTATTCTCTTTTTAAATACTAATAGAATTATAACTCTTTATCACCATTAATTTATATTCCTAATCCTTCTCAATTTTATGAATCAATTTTATTTAACAAAAAAAAAAGAGTTTATGAATTAAAAGAACTATTAAGAGTACAGTTCTATTTTATTATAATATTATTTTCTTAATTCTTCTTCTCTCTTATAAAATAAAATTATAAATTATAAATTTGTATTGTGAATTCCAATTTTAATTATATTTATTATTAGTTTAATTAAGTTAACAAAAAGTAACTTTTAATAATTATTTCATATGATTAAAATATTGTGCTTCAAATAGATTACTAGTTTTTATTTTTATTTTTTATAACACTTTCCATTTTAATACTAACATGATTGTAGTTTCTTTTGACTATTAATTTCTTTTCCTAATTTTCAATTTCATGGATTGAAATATATATAAAAAAAAAATAAACTAAAATAAATATTAAAAACGTAGTTTTTATTATTACAAAATTATTTTTCTATTTCAAGAATTAAAAGAAATTTTTTATAAATTTATACTATGAATTTTATTTTTAATTAGATTTACTTATTCATTTAATTATATGAACATAAAGTAATATTTATTTATTAATTCTAATTTTGTAATATGTAAATCAATTCTGATTAAAAATATATATATCATAAACACAATTCACGTGTCACTTTCACGCTAGTATATATATATATCGTTATGACTAATGATACATTTTATTTTAAGCCTACCCCAAAAAAAGAAGGAAGAAGGAATAATACACTTTACAAAATAATTTGAATAATTTGATTAAGTAATGAATTGGTCTTCGGTGATCATAATTTTGGACTTGTACTTCACTATTTTGTAGACATATATTCTAGTTATGTCGACACAACTGTTGTTGTTGTTGTTTTTTTTTTTTTTTTTTTTTTTTATTATTAATTTTTTAATATCAAGGAGATATTGTTTGCTTAATTAATTTTTGATATTGAGTTTGTGGATGTAAATGTACATCACAGGTTAAATGGGATGAACAGAAATCCTTTAGAGGGGAAGACATGTTATGAATGTCAGAGGCTTGGAGACCTCCTGTTACCTTCCGTATGAAATATAGAAAGAGATTAAACAAAGAAAACTCAGCTTAATTACAATAAAAGTAGGCATAGTACCAGTGTCAGCATCTCCTTTGAAAGTAGACTAAAGTGAAACTTCTCATCTTAAATTAAGATAGAACAGACAGTGAATGAAAAAAAAAAAAATATATATCAATAAAACTCAGTAATAGTAGGGTTAGTTTAATTTTGAATTAATAGTATCATTATAGATTTAATTGCTATAATTGGGTCTCTACAATATTAAAAGAAATGCAATTAGGTTTATTACTTTTGCATTCCATCCAAATTAATTTGACATAAATTGATGTGGCTAATGGGAGACGGGGTGGACAACCTATGTGGTATACTTGGTGAATGAAAAATAGCCACGTGACTTTTACATAATTTATATCAAAATTAAATTAGAAAATAAATTTTGAGATAAATTATGTACAAGCCAATGTGACTATTTTTCATTTTCCAAGTATGCCATGTGGGTTGTTCATCCCCGTCTCCCATTAGCCACATCAATTTATGTCAGGTTAATTTGGATGGAATGTAATGATAAGGACCTAATTGTATTTCTTTTGACACTCATTTGCAGCAATTGTATGTATCAGACCCAATTGTATTTCTTTTGATGCTCAATTGCAGCAATTGAATGTATAAAGATGAAATGGAACTCAAAATAAAACTATAGGGATTAAAAATATAACTTAGACTTATAAATATATATATATAAATATAACTTCGCCATGGCTTACTCTGCTAGTCCCAAGACTCTGTAAAAGATGAGGGTTATGAAAGGTTGATAGACAGCGCATAAAACTAGTCAAATCCTATAAGATCAATATTATATAATATTATTATATAAATTACAAAAACTAAAAGAAACCCATTATTTTGCCAAAATTCTTCACAATATATCCTTCACAGCAAAGAACAACGGCAATGTCGGGAAATCAAAATTTTCAATTATTTCTCTGAAATTTCTAACATATATACATATAGTATTTAAAATTTCTAAAATATCAAAATCCATAAATTGGAAATTTCTTGTGAACTAAGTAAAGAATATTCACCAAAATCTCTAAAATAAGGAAAAAAGAAAAACACGTGACTAATGAATGTTATCCCGATATTTAGGAAGATAAAAATTATCTGTATTAATTATGTTTTAAATCGAAGATTATATAATAACACATTCCAAAAGATTAAAAGGACAAACACTAGCAGTTATAAATATATAGAATTAAAATTATCAACTTGCCATCATCTCATCACAAATAAAAACACCTAAACATAAATCTCTTCATAGATAATTAATTTACGAAAGCATAATGAGAATTAAAAATAAAAATGAAAATAAAATACTCGTCAATATTGATGGCTCATAGCCTCATAGTCTCATAGCTAAGGATATTATCAAATATATAAACCTAAAACAGCTCACAGCCTTAGGGTTAAATCTATGCCTTGCTCGTGCATCAGTGTCTTGTGTACTCTGGCCATTCAAATCCATTCGGATTTGAGACACCGAAGGGTTGTTCCATGTGAAGAAGGACGGAGGTGGCTGCTGCAGCATGGTGCGGTTAGGCACATCCATTTGGATTTGCGACACGGAAGATTTGTTCCATGTGATGAAGGACGGAGGCTGGTGTGGTGGCTGCTGCATGGTGCGGTTAGGCACAAAGAACATCAGCGGCTGTGTTGGCTGTTGCCTAGGGTGTTTGAACCTATCATGTTCGTGACGAACACCAAGGGGTGATCTGCTATAGTTACCATCCGATCTACGACATGATTGATTGGCCAAGACAGACTGGTTAAAGTTAAACCTCCTTGATTGATTGGTAGCCTGACTAATGGCAGTTTGATTGACATAAGATGGCGGCGGCATAACCATGCCTCCGGCCGGAGCAACACCAGAAGACTGTTGAAAATGACTATTAAGATGCATAGCCAGTTCCATTTGGGTACCACTAATGGCGTGACCACAGATTTGGCAGAGAAACATTGTGTCTATCTATGACTTGTAAAATCTAATGAACAATGAAATACGACTTTGCGATGAAGGTGGGGGCTTGTATATATAGTTTAGGGCCTTAGGCCGAGCTTCACGAAGGAGGATCTTCTATATTATTGTTTTAAATTTAATTTTGGTATGATTTCCAATTTATTTTTAAATCGGTCTGATTGATAAAATTTACAGCTAATACATAATAATACTTTCCGTTTGCATGAGGGAAATTGGGAGTGACTTTCGAAGTAAAAGGGACTTCCTCACCATCCTCCGAAAATATTTGTTTATTTTCATGTAAATTGGAATTCTTGATAATTACATGAATAATTGATCATTAGACAGATTTATAGTCAAAGTATTTGGTTATCATCAAAATCAAACCAATGTATTATTGAATTAAAATAGCATTTGATTCAACAAAAATAAATAAATAAAAGTAAACAAATAGCAATATTTTGTACTTTTATACTATATATAAAAGCATAGATGGATGAGGTGAAAACTTTTAATTTTCTCGTTTATGATTTTTTTTACTTTTACATAATTATCTTTTATTCTTTCAAAAAAAAATTTATTGATCATTAATAGAATTTTTTGACTATATGTTTATATAATAATAGTAGTAAGTCATTCGATTAATACTTGAATTCTTTTTAGTTTAATAGAGTTTTAATAATAATAAAATTTGATTGTTCACTAATAGATTATTTTTTCTTGATAGTTATTAACATTTATTAAGATAATATAGTTTTTCACAATATAATAGTAATAACAAATTCGATTAGCCATTCTTTTTAGTTTAATAGAGTTTTATGAGTATGAATTGATAGTTCTTAATTTTTCTTGTGCTTTTTTAGTGTTCATATTTGGTTAGTTTTTTGAGAAGTTTGAGTTTAAGTTTTTATTCAAAATTGTTTGGTATTAGAGCTTTTAATTTTTAAGCTTTACCAAAAAGTGTTTTTGTTCTAAAAGCTGAAGTTAGAAATATAAACATTTTCAAATAGAAAACAAGGGAAGCTCCAATGAATATTAATAATTTTTTGATTTAAACAATATAACATTTTTCATATTCTAACATATACTCTTATTATAATTTATGTATAGAATCAAAATATATGAATTAAAAAATGAAAAAAGAAAAAAAGAAAAAAGAAAAAAAGATATACTCTTATATATCTTTTTTGTTTATATATCCAAAGTATTATGTAAAAACATTTCCGAACAACTTGTTGTAAAAATGTTTCAAAACATATATCTTTTAGTAATTCAACACTCAATTTTTTATTGTTTTATTTTCTAAAGAATACAGTCAAATAATTTTTTGTAAATTACAGCACTTTAAGATAACTCATTTAAATGCTTGTTTAGTTTTCTATACAACATTTTTTTCAAACAATTTTACTTAAAAATATTTGTACTTACATTGTTTTTTACTTAGAATTTAACCAAACAAATCCAATAATGACTCTATCTAATCAATGGAACCCTATAACCAAAAGCCACTGGAAGTTTTGGAGATAATTCTTGAAATGCTTTGTGCTAGTTGAAATGCTTATGTGCTAGTGAATTAAGTCATTCTTCAAATATAGGCAAAATTATAGAATTTCAGGATTTCGACTATTCTGACATTTCCTTGGTAAAATTAACATAACTTGACGTAGGAGGATGAAAATCATAATCTGTTTATTGGATTAATGAATATACACTTGTATCTTTATAAACATGAATCATATGTAAAATCTGGATTTACCAATCAATATAGTTTATTTTTTAAAGTTAGAGGTACAAGCAACCTACTTTATGATAAACTAGTATATATGAGTGAATTGTTGTGATTTGAGTGTGAATAATTTTGTAACATAAGTAAATAATGAGTTCACTTAGTAACTAATGTAATGAATAAAAAGACTAAGAGTCTCAAGACCTAGTTGATAACAAAGAAAAGTAATAAACTTGCATGGTAATATACCTTGTTAATGTTAATGGAGGTTTAGGTGGTTGTTTATTATTGCCTCCACTTGCATGCACTTTGAGGTGTTCATTTGTTTGAAGCAAGAGAGAAGGCAAAGCAACTTTTCTCTTTGCCTTACCGAAGGCTAAACAGGAAAGGATTTAAAGGGTTTGAGTGTAAATTTTAGGCCAAGTGCTGAATCAAACTTGTAGATTAGGTCATGAGTATGAAATCTGGAGCAGGCTCAAGCTAGTTCTGAGTTGGAGTTTCCAAGATTTTGTTATGTACCAGTTGGAGTCCAGGTTGCTTTGCATGGCTTTCTTGGCTGAATTAGTCAGAGATTCTAAAGCAAAGTTATTCCAAACACATTGAAGAACACTTATGGAGTTATCCAAGATCCAGTTGCTTATGAAGAGTTTTTTAGGAGCTGTTAACAGCAAGCGCTGAATTTTATGGACTCTATTTTGAGCTTAATTTGACACTTATTTATGATGTAGCTTGGAGTTGAGGTAGGCATGATTCATGTTTACTTGCATTATAAATTGTTAATGAATGCTTGGTATATAAGAGTAACTCTGAGTCAATTGTATACTGCTTATATGTAGAATTGTGACAAACCCTTGCCATATGTCTATTGAGATATGTGGATTATGATACTTGACATATATGAAGAAAGTATAGATGTTTAATTGTGCTGCATGAATATATGACTGAAATGCATTATTAGTATCTTATGGCTGTAAATATGAACTTAGTGCTCTCATGCATGCATAACCTGCTCATTGAGATGTTGTACCCTCATTCTTGTGTTTTTAAATGTTTACTAAATTGTTGCATAGTTCATTAGCAGCAAGGGTGCACCTTGGTTATGCAAGACTTGTTGGATTATTTCTGTGTTGATGTAAGAAGGATTTTATGACAGCTTGTATTTTTGTTTTGTTTAATTGTAATAGCTTGTGATTATTACTATTTTGTTTAATTGTAATGTTAACGTGAGGGGTTAGTTATTATAAATAGTGATAAGTCTATGAAATAGAATTATTTTACATATCACTTAAATCAGCTATGCTCTTAAGTTTTACTTTACAATTGCTTAGTTTTTGGCTTTTTGCTTAGTTTAGTCATTATGACTATAGGATGTTGATTCTAGTTGATTATGGTTAGAATTAAGGTTTGAATAAGAATCCTAATCTTTATTAACTTAGTTTGTGTGTTTTGAATGTATAATGCAACAAAGAGCCCTAAGGAATCGGGAGTACAACTCGTCAGGAGCCATGGCGCCAACTTTTTGGCACCACAATGTTAGCACCACTGCCCAATTTATTGTCTGGCTAAGGCCACGGTGCCACAACAAGGAAAAAGCAGAGCCCTAGTGCTGGGGCCCAAGAGGATGGCGCCATACCACCAGAAAATGGGCACTACAATGCCAGCAACCTTCAACATTTACCAAAAATTACTCTGTCGTGAGGACCATAATGCTGGCTTGATAAACCTAGTCCGAATGGAACTCTAACTTTGGGTTTGAAAGACTATAAGAAAGGAAAGGCTTAGGGGATTCAAAAAGCACAATTAAACTAAGAAATTCTGGAGATTAAAAGACTATCAAGAGTGTAAGGAGGCAAGAGGAGTTTGGATAATTGAAGCTTGAAAACCAATATCCTTCTAATTTTCTCTTTTCCTACACATTTCAATAGTTTTATTGTATTTTCTTGATGTTGAACTTGTTTGAGTTTATGTTTACAATAGGTAGCATGAACTCAATTAGTTTCTAGTATTACAATGGAACTCGTCATGTAGCTTGAATTAATTTATTCTTAATTGCTTAGGTTTTGAAATTTGAGTTATTTATTTTATTCTATACTTAATGATTCTAGTTGATTAGCTAATTGATTTATTAACCTAAACAAACTTGGGAAATAAAGTTTAATGTTAGCGTTGATTAGGATAACATTTGTTTGAATTTATCACACGCACTTAGTGAATTTGGTTCGTACATAAGATAGAAATATATTAACATACCTTGTGTGGCCATATTAGATCTAATCTTAATAAATCTTGCTTAATTTAATTCTCATTGACATATAGTAAAAAATTGGTTAAGCAAGATATTTTTATAAGCAATTAAAAAGATACTTATAATTGAATTAGAACCCTAAGTTCATAACTTAATCCTATTATTAAGCATAAACAAATAGAAACGATTCAAGTGAAGTGTTGAGGGAAATTGCAATTCTAGGTTTTTCTTTATTATATTATAAAGTTTAATTTTCCATTAGTTTAAATGAGTTTTTCAACTCAATTTTGTTTGTTTGGATAAAATTAAGATTGTGCTAAATTTAGTAATTAGCAAATTTTTAGTAGTAATTTCTCGTAGGATCTACACTCTACTTTACTCTATATTACTTGTTACGTTGCATGCACTTGTGTGATAAATCAATAGCAAGTTTTTGACACCGTTGCTAGTGAATTATTTTACTAATTTTTGTTAGTATTAATATCAAGCAATTTTAGTTTTAATTCAAACATTCTTTATGTTTAATTTTTAGGTAGTTTTGAACGTTGTATGCAAAGAGTTCGTAAATTGGAGATTATTCCTTTTGATCATGAGATTTGATAGAACATATAGGAAGGATCATAAATGAGTAGTTACAAGCTTCAACTTAAATTCTAGCAATGGCTAAAGAGTAAGAACCTAAGATTTTATAAGACTATGTTGTGTTTCTTGTGCAAGGTCTCTACTCTAGCATACAATGATCGACTATTCAAGACATGAATGATTCAGATGGCAATTATCACAGTTTTTCAAATTGCCTAATGATGATCTAAATACTCATATTATGAGTTTTCTAAAGCTGTGTGATACTTTCAAGTATAATAGGCTTACAAATGATGTGATTAGATTGCGCTTCTTTCCTTTCTTGCTGTGAGACAAGGCAAACAGTTGGATGCATTCACTCCTAGCTAATTCCATTACAACATGGGAAGACTTGGCATAGAAATTCTTAGCAAAATTCTTTCTACCAGCCAAGACAGCCAAGCTGTGATATGAAATCATATTTTTTATGCAATTGGATTCCAAACCACTATGCAAAGCTTGGTGAATTTGCTCAAAAATGCCCTCATCATGATATTCCTAAATGGCTTTAGGTACAAACCTTCTACAGTGGATTGTTCAGTCAAAGTAGAAGTACAATTGATGCTATAACATGAAGAGCATTGATGGGAAATCCATTGATGAAGCATATCAGTTGTTAGAGATGGATTCCAACAATTACCAATGGACTTCTAAAAGACTGGCAACCCTAGAAAGTTGCAGGTGTTCAAGAGTTTGATGCCATTACTTCTTTAACTGCATAAGTGGCTATCTTGTTGAAAAAGTTTGACACTCTTAGGGTTCATGCAAGTAGAAGCCCAATTTTGGCTTGTGAGCTATGTGAAGATGGACATGCCAGTAATATTTGCCTGAATAATACTAAAGTAGCACATTATGACAACGTGTAAATTTATGATATAAAATAAACAAATTAATTAAATAGCAATATAGTTAAATATGTTATAATTTGATATCTTAGTTTAACCTTAGTATACGTTTAAATTTTTTTTGTATTTGTTGTTGTAAAATAAGTAACATTGTGACCAAGTAAATTTAAGTGAGTGAATAACTAATGAATAGGTATATATATTAAAATCTAATCTCCACCACAAACCAAAGATCAAAACAAGGGATTAAAGTAGGAAATACCACTCACGACCACACAATGGACTTCAGCAAAATAGGGGTTGCAATATACATAGGAAGAAGAGGAAACAAAAACCATAGTCAGAATGAGATCATCACACATCAAGGACTGAAATAACTTAAGCAAGCATGGCTAAACTCTTTGATTGAAAGACCAAAACTCCTCATGGTTAGGACAAAGGAAACATGGAAAGGAAAGGCATGGCATGGGAAGAAAATCCTAGTTGTTATCTCAACCTAACTTCACGGCAACTAAGACAAAAATATAATTCAATCTTTGCATACATAATTAAAAAAGAAAAAGAAAAAAAAAAGAAAAGAAAAACTAAGAATAAATATACACCACAAATTTACTCAAACTTGTTGACTATTGACTATATTAATTTCTTTTCTTTTTATTTTTCCCTTATTTTTTTTTCTTTCTTTCTTTCCCATTCAACTGACTTAATCCTTTGTCTTTTTCATTTCACTGACCTTAGCTCCCATCCAAGAAATTTCAGGTGTTAACTTCATTTCAATCGAGAACTAGTTGTTTAGTTTCTTGTTTATACCTAGTCCTCCTTGGTCTAGCCCTTGATTTGTCTTAGTTGCCGTGAAGTTGGGTTGAGACAACAACTGGGATTTTTCTTCCTATGCCATGCCTTTCCTTTCCATGTTTCCTTTGTCCTAGCCATGAGGAGTTTCGGTCTTTCAATCAAAGGGTTTAACCATGCTTGCTTAAGTTATTTTAGCCTTGATGTGTGATGATCTTATTCTGAGTATGGTTTTTGTTTCCTCTTCTTCCTATGTATATTTCAGCCCCTGTTCTGCTAAAGTCCATTGTGTGGTCGTGAGTGGTGTTTCCTACTTTCATCCCTTGTTTTGATCTTTGGTTTTTGGTTAAACGTAAAGCAGCACCTTGGAAGGATGTTATAATAACTTTAGTGTTGGAAGCAAGGATTACATCCATGGCAGCCATCCTCTACTAGGCCAGCTGTGGTGAGTACTTTCTTGTTTCCATGGAATCTATCTCTTTGTTACCTTAAGTTGAACACCAATTTGTGTGAGTTAAAGGGTATTATTATAGACCAAGGGTTATCAAAAACAAAACCTTATGGGAGGAGGATTGATTGTAAAATTTTGTTAGATTGATGTTAGAATAATTTTATTTCATGTATGTGGGATAAATGCATATATGAATGTATGGATGGAAACTTGAAAATGATTAATATGGAGGTTTTAGGGTGAATTAGTGTTGAACTCTCTTAATTCAAGTCTTTAAAATGGCTAAGTGAATTTTTATGGGATATGTATATATATACAAACACACACATCAATGGAAGGAAATCATGCATTCAGGATGTTTGATAGAATGCCTACAAGAAAGCTAGTTCTAACTTTTTCATTAAAACTTGGTAGATTTAAGTCTTGGTGGTTAGTTGTTGTTGGAATTTGAATAAAAGATCATAAACAAGAAGAGATAAGGTTGGTTAATTTTGTGGATTAAGGAGTTAGTGAAAGTGAGAGCAAAGGAAGGTTAGTTATAGGTAAAGTATTGGAAAATAAAAGTTAAATGGTTTTTGATGGGATGCAGAATCAGATTCGCGGGTTAAAGAAATCTTGTGTTTCGGGTGCTTTTGAGGCTGAATTAAATTAAGAGTTCAAAATAGAAAGTGTAGCTTAGGGAATTGGGATGTTGTTTACAAAAATTTGTACCTTGGTTCTAAGTGTATTTGTTGGTAGAGCTGCTGGATTGGAGCTAGGTCCATGCAGAATTTTTAGTGAGCTTCAGTCAGTCAGGAAGACTTCGTCAGGGGTTATGGTTGGAATTTTCTTAGGACCTCTGAATAAAAGTTTTTCATAACATATTAACAGGATAAATGTGAGTGGTGCAGGTCTTAATTCCTTGTTGTGTGTATTTTGGAGGTATTAGAAGTCATGGCTATGATTTCAGGTCCTAAGTGTACTTGTTTTAAATTAATTAAGATTATGGGGGTCTTAAAAGATGAATTAGGAGTAGAATTCTGAATATAAAATGTTCTTAACATCTTTAAAAACTATAATGGATTCATAATTTATTTTCCAAGTATAAGAATTCTCTAGGCATCGAAATTACAGGTTGGCAACCAGAAATTTGGCCAGTGCTTAGTTTTTGTTCAAATGAAGAATTAAATAAGCTCAAGGATGATTTTAAAAGAATTTTCTAAATAAGAAAGGTATTTAACATCCTAAAGATAATTTTTAGGCTTAGTTTCATTAAATTTAGTTAAGTATATAAGTGAAAATAAATATATATCCAAGGGGTTGTGAAAATACCAAAAAGGAGTCAACTTTAAATAACTAATATACACATCTAAATAATACATATGATACCTATTTAGAAATATATACTTGTATATTAATAAATCCAACAAATAGAATTGGATTTATTTTTTCTTAGAGAAAGTTATGTTCAAATAACTAAGGTAAGATCAGAGCTGCCAAAATCTTGTATTTTACAGAATTTTATGCAACTTCAAAGAATAAACTGTATTGATATATATATCTAAAAATTACAAATGATATACTATTATAAAGCTACATGTGTTTGGTATTTAAAAAAAAATTACAAAACTAGATTTGGAATTTCCTCTAGGAATATAGGACTGTTAGATAGAACACTAGTTCAAACCACAAAGTTTCAATGTTTCTAACTCACTAGTATTTTCTATCTTTTCTAATCGTTTCTTTCTACCCTATGCATTGCCAAGACATCTAAAATGTCTCTTCATTATCAACCTTACCACATAAAGTAAAATTCATACTACTTGACATGTAATGGCTTAATAGAAAACTTTCATAAAAAACCTATATAAGTTGATATATAAGCTTATTAATTAAAGGATTATAACAATAACATTTATGAATTAAGTATTATTTGAAAATATGAATTTTAGTTCTGGATCCTAATGTGAACCTGATGAGATGCGTGAACGCAAGTATAAGTGATGAATAAAATTGGTTAAAGGTGAGTGGCTAATCGTTAACCTTTGGTTACTAGATATTTGATTATTTGATATATATATATATATATATAAGTATATATATGTTATATAGAGGTGAATAATAATTGTATTGCTATGATTAAGTTATGTGAATTGTGTTTGATGTTTGAAATTGTTTGTGGTTGATAAGGGCCAACGAAGTGGATTGTTTTCTAAAATGATTTATTTCCGAAAATCAAATCCAAGTGCACCTAGGATGTTTTAAGATTTTTTGATTTTGATAAGTGTTTTAAAAGAATTAAGTGCTCAGCCCTGGTGGGTGGATTTGAAGAAGGGATTCAGTGATTTTGTTTGGTGTGTGGGTGCAAAATTACCTAATGGGAGATGGTGTGCGGGGTTGAGTTACTCAGTTGACCCTTTACTTACTTTGTATGTTTTGATAGCTTTGTTTAAGATTATGAATTTCAAGTATTTGAATTGAGTTATTTATGTGATAAAACATGTGAATCATGGCTTTATGAGAATTATCCATACGTGCATATACTATTGAATTAAAATATGAAAATTGTTACTTGAGATTAAAAGATGATATATGTGCTTTGAGTGATGCCAATACCCTTTGGGTACGATTTTCCACTCACGAAGTTCGTAGGATTTACTCTTCTCTTGTGGAATTTTTTTTTAGTAACAGAAATTCAATATATCGCATCGCCGAACTTGTGACCTGCTGATAAAGTATGAAAAAGTATTTTCCAAGATCTCAGACTTAAAGTCAAGGATGAAAGTTTGCAGTCACACTAGAATTGTGGGCTATCTAATTTTGTATGATGTAATAATCTAGTTATTTGTCTTGTTTTTGATGTAGATAGAGCAGAGCTCTTGTTGTCTGTGTTGTTGTTTTGTGAAAACTAAAATATATGTGTTTGTATTTTGAGACATGTTCTATATTGTAAGGAACCTCTGTTGAAATTTTTAGTAAATTGTTATTTGTTTCAGTAAACAAACTTTTACAGTTAACTTCTGTTTTATAAAAATTACTTTTATTCTTTAGTTGGGTCAAGAGTCATGTTTGTTACTTTGTTTTAAAGTCAGGGTTATGAAGGTTTGGTTATCCAATCCTCCAACCAGTCATGCCTCTGTGAGGGGTGTGACAATTTGGTATTAGAGCTTGGGTTTAGATGTCCATGACTGCAATTGTGGAACGTTGTTGCTTTGTTTGCGTACGTTATCTAAGACGTATGTGGACCTAATGACACATTCTAATTTATGATGAAACTTTAATTTATGATTCTCTAATGTACTATGCTTGTCCATATACGATAAATAAGCATGGAAGTTGTTTATGTTTGTTTAGATATGATGACACGTAGTGGTCATGTTGTTAGTTGTGTAAAATAGTAGAATATTAGTGTCGATCAGGAGTTAATCAGATCTTAGATGTCTTTGATAAGAAATTAAGTCGTAAAGAACCATGAATAATTTAGTTGAAATCTTCAATTTCACAATATTTGTAAAACTATTATAGTAAGATTTAAATAAGAATAATGAGGAGCAAAGGAAATAAAGAATCTACTTTATGTAGACTATATGAACTATTGAAGAAACCTACTTCAAACCTATTTATTTTACTGCGAAATGGATAGTGGAAACATTTATACATCTATAGTCCATCTAGTTCCTCCTAAATCTTCGTCTCAAGAGGTATGAAAAGCTTCATTTTTAATGTCAAGCTTGCAGACTAGCTCCAATATTAAATATCAAAATTGGAATTAATACACTTATCAATTAAAAGAAAAGAATGATTTATTCTGATTGTGTGATGATTAACAGCAATTGAATTCCTCCTTTTCCCCTATATTATTAATTTATTTAATTGGTTATAAAGACTCAGACTCCTCTTACACTTGGAATATCATTAAGTTTAGATCAAGAAGGAGTAATATTCCCAAACTGTTTGCAGTAACCAATAAGGTATAATGAGATTTTAGTCATGCCTTTTGAATTTATTAATGTTTCATTAACTTTCATAAATCTTAAGAGTAAGAAGTAACATGCGAAATATGTGTGGTTTTACAAACATTTAAAGAAAAAATAAGCTTTGGGTTGAATTCTTTAAGTATGAATTTTTGATATAATGAGTCTAAAGTTTGGAATCTATTGGGATGAATGAGTATGTTTTGATGCTTAATGTAAAGTTAAACCTAAGATGTATAGATTTTTTATTTTTTTTTACGGATTTGAAGCTTTCCATTGAGTTCTAATATTTTTTATTAATTTAGTTTATAACAATTAAATCAATTTTGAAGTATATATAAGTTATATAGAGGTGAATAAGAATTGTATTACTATGATTGAGTCATGTTAATTGTGTTTAATGTTTAAAATTGTTTGTGGTTGATAAGGACCAATGAAGTAAATTGTTTTCCAAAATAATTTATTTCTGAAAATGAAATCCAGGTGCACCTAGGATGTTTTAAGTTTTCTGATTCTAATAAGTGTTTTAAAAGAATTGAGTGCTAAACCTCGATAGGTGGATTTGAATAAGGGATTTAGTGATTCTGATTTCAGTGATTATGTTTGGTGTGCGGGCGCAAAACTGCCTGGTGGAAGGTGGTGTGCGGGGCTGAGTTACTCAGTTGACCATTTGCTTGCTTTGTATGTTTTGATTACTTTGTTTGAGATTATGAATTTCAGATATTTGAATTGAGTTATATATGTGATAAAACATGTGAATCATGGCTTTATGAGAATTACACATACGTGCTTATGCTTTGAATTAAAACATGAAAATTGTTACTTGAGATTAAAAGATGATATATGTACTTTGAGTGATGCTAGTACCTTTTAGGTACGATTTTTCACTCACGGAGTCCGTAGGACTCACCTATCTCTTATGGATTTTTTTAATAATAGGAGTTCAGTATATGATGTCACCAAGCTTGTGACCTATCGACAAAGTACGACAAGGTATTTTCCAAGATCTCAGACTTGAAGTCAGTGATGAAAGTTTGCAATCACATTAGAACTGTGGGCTATCTAATTTTGTATGATGTAATAGTCTAGTTATTTATCTTGTTTATGATGTGAATGGAGCACAGCTCCTTGTTGTCTTTGTGTTGTTGTTGTGTGAAAACAAGAACATTTGTATTTTGAGGCATGTTACATATTGTAAGGAACCTCTATCGAAAATTTTAATAAATTGTTATTTGTTTCAATAAACAAACTTTTACAGTTAACTTTTGTTTTATAAAAGTTACTTTTATTCTTTAGTTGAGTCAAGAGTCGTATTTGTTACTTTGTTTTGAAGTCAGGGTTACGGAGGTTTAGTTATCCAATCCTCGGGCCAGTCATGCCTTCGTGAGGGATGTGACAATACTCCAACACCTTTATGTCACACCCCACACAGAGGCATGACTGGCTAGAGGATTAGGTAACCAACCCAAAGTAATCCTGACTCCAAATCAAAGAAACAAATATGACTCTTGAAACCCATGCATAAAAGTAAATTTTAGAAAACATAAGTTAACTATAAATATTTGTTCACTAAAACATATAACAATTTACTAAAAAATTTGGTAGAGGTTCCTTGTAAACGGGAACATGCCCAAAATACAAACATATAATCTTTGGTTACATTCAACTAGTTTACACAACATCAACATACATATGGAGGTCCACTCCAATTCTTACCATAACAAAAAATAACTAAACTATTATATAATACAAAACCAGACACCCCAAAGTTCTAATGTGACTGCAAACTTTCATCATTGACTTCAAGTTTATACCTTGCTGCCAAACACTTAGCAAGCTCAGTATTAGTCATTGAAGCTCACAGAGATCCTGTTACTAAAAAAATATATCAACTGAAGAGTGGTGAGTCCCACGGACTCAGTGAGTGAAAAAACGTACCCAAAGAGTACTAGAATCAACCAAAGCAAAACGAACAAGTATAAATTAAATAAGCTCATGTAACCATATTTTATATCTTAATTCAATGGTACATATATGTATATACAATTATCGTAAAATCAATAAATCACAATTTATGTAATACATAAGATGAATAAATCAATTGGATTGTTCAGAACTCATAATGCAAACAAAGCAATCAAAACACTCAAAGTATATAAAGGGAAAATAGAGTAACTCAGCCCCACATAACAAATATCTCTCCCACAACAAATTTTTATGCTCGAACAACAAATTTTTTCTCTTTACACAATTCATCACACTGAGGCTGAGTACTCAATCCTTTTAAATCACATATCAAATCAAAATATCTTAGGTGCAACCGAATTCTATTTCAGAAGTAAGTCATTTCAAAAAGAAAAACACTTTTGTTGGCCTTCATTAAACACAAACAAAATTACAAGTCAAATACAATTCAAATAACTCAATTAAACACTACAAATACTTATGCTTCCATATAAATATATCTATTCAAATATACATAACAAATACAAATATTAATCTAGGAACCAAAAGGTAACATTTATCCACTCATCATTTACTGATCTTGCTAGTCACTTCCTCTTGCATTCAATGTTGTTGGCTCAATAACACTTATCAGAGCTGCACTTAAATTTTTTAAGTATTACTTAGTCGGTCAACTTTATAGGTTATAACATTTTAATTTTGAAAATCTATAGATACTAAGTTTCATACATTTATTTAAAATTTACTCTTTTTAGGCATTTTCATAACCACTTTGGAAATATGTTTGACTTCAAATTACATACTTAACCAACTTGAACAAAATCAAATTCAAACATTATCTTTAGGAAGTTAGTTTTCATTCTTATTTAGAAAATTTTCAGAAAATTAGTCTTGAACTTACTCAAATCCCCACATAAACACAAATAGGGAACTAACCCAATTTTTGGTTATCAACATCCAATTCTAGTGCTTATAGAATTCTCATACTTGAGATTATGAAACTTTTCAATTTAGTTTATCAAGATGTTAGGAACAATACATCTTCCGCACCCTCCTCCTAGTTTATGTTTTAAGATTCTCCAAAACCAGTTGCACAAAAACAGGTTCAATTAAGACCCAAAAATTTCAACAATGACTTCCAACACTTCCAAAATACACATAACATGAAATTAAAATCTATAAAACTCCATATTTGTCCCTTAATATGTTAGGAACAATTCTTATTTAGAGGTTTTAAGCTAATTCAAATCAGAATCCCTGACAAAGTCCTCCGGACTGATTGAAGCTTACTTAAAATCCTGTACGAACTCAGTTATAGTCCAAAAGCTCTAATGATAAATATACCCTGTGTAATGTTACAAAAATTTCTAGATATCATCTCAAGATCATAAGCTACACTTTCTCTTTAGAGCCCCTAAACTAATTCAATTTATAGAATACTCGAAATGCCCAATTTTTTTAACTTATAAAATCTGACCCTGCATCACTTTCATAAATTACTCAACCACCTAAAGTCCACATACCAAGTTTTATTCATTACATTACCACTAGTTTCTCTTAGATATTTTATCACATAATTTGGAGGTGCATTTAATTCACATTGATGAGTGTACATTTGTGAATATACACTTACCAAAAATTCAATACAACTCCCCAATTCCAAATTATACATATTTCGAATATTGAATTTCAAATTATTTAGAATTCTTTAAAGTTAGGATATACAAGTCTTAATTTACATGCTTGAATTTTAAACTTCCAATTCTGATAACTATATATATATTAACTACTATATGTGTGCCTTGTTAGTAATCCTTGGTTCACCATAATAACTCTCCTATATTCAAGTTTTTAAACAAGACATTAAGCATATAATACAAATTAACTTGACCAACTTCACCTTCAAGCTCTAGTCTTACCAACCTAAACATTAATGTCATACTCTTACTAAAACCTATAAGTGTAGAAATTTTTTATTTTTTTTTCATAAGTAAACCTTACTTAACCACAAATCCACAACCCTCCAAGAAGCATATTGCCAAGAGAAATTTCCTACCCTTTTTTCGTTTCGCTGTCATGATTCCCCCAAAAGCCAAGAAAATCTCTCCTTCTAACCTTTAACAACTAACCAAGAAGGAAAGGCAACACTTCAAGGTTGCTGCCCTAAAGCAGGGGACAGCCATAACCTTAGAAGGGGCTAGCAAACCTCCCTTAAACTCACACACACACTACAAATAGCTATACACATAAGGAAGTAAACTGCCTAAACCAAGAAGAATAAATAAACAAGTGACCAGCCAAACCCCATTCACACGGTAAGAAATCAGGGCTAACTTACCACAATTACGCTTCTACACAATTGGAACTACCACCACCAAGCTGCCAAGGCTAAAAAGGCAACCAAATAGCTCGCACATCATCACACCCAAGAAGAACCTCACTTATGGCTACAAAGAATAGCTTACTCAACTAAGGACAATAAGAAACCCAAACTGACCAAGAGACACAACATTAAGTATATGGTCAATGTTTAAATATGTGGCACCCATTTAATCTTGTTATATATATATAATTACTTTTTGGCTTATAAATATGTGGTGCATGGTTAATCTTATTGCATATATAGATATATACATATTTTATACCCATGATACACACACTTATCAATAAAAATTATACAAGTAAATTTCAAACTTCAAGTTAACCTATTAGGTAATGAAAATTAATTCTTGAATTATTTATATATATATATTTATTTATACAAGTATATATTTACGTAAATTTTATTTTGTGTAATATTTTATTCACCTAATCATGACAATTTACGTACAAATATTCTAAGACATACATTCAATTATCAGGTTATGACACTTTAATCCGAGCTGAAGTAATCACACTAATTTTTTTATGGAATAATCAAAGGCAGTCCTCTAAAGCAAAGGCCACCTATCCGCGTTGTTTTCAGTCATAAGCAAGGACCCCTACACTAGAAAAGAGACCACCCTTGAAAGACGTGTTCATGTAATATATGTCTAATTCTGATTCTATAATTCAAAGTCAAGCAGCTTCACTTAGAACCCTTGAGAGACAAATATGGCAGCTAGCCAATGCCATTAAAAATCGACCTCAAGATACTATGCCGAGTGATAACTGAAACGAATCCAAGAAGAGGAGAAAGAGGAATTGAGCACTGTAAGGCAATTATGCTAAGGAGTGAAAAAGAGGTATAAGGCCTAACAAGCAAGCTGATTCTTCATGTAGGCCAGTTGAAGAGGAAATAGTGAGTGAAAAGAAAGAAGACCAAGTTCAAAAGAAAAAGACTCACACCTATCCACCATTACCTTTCCCTCAACAGTTTCAAAAGAAAAAACTTAACAACCAATTACAGAAATTTTTAGAAGTATTTCATATCAACATTCCTTTTGCTAAAGCTTTGGAATAAGTAACTATATCAAGTTCATGAAAGACATCTTGTCTAAAAATAGGAGGCTAGGTGAGTATGAAACTGTAGCCTTGAGAAAAGAGTGTAGTGCTATCCTTTAAAAGAAATCCCACTAAAACTTAAAAGACCTAAAGAGCTTCAATATTCCAATCACCATTGGTTAAGTTTGTTGGTAGATTTTTATATGATTTGGGAGCAAGTGTCAACCTAATACCATAATCCATTTATTAGAAACTTGGTTTAGAGAAAGTTAATCAACCTTTGTGACCTTACAACTTGCGAACTACTCTTACACTTATCCAAGAAGAACTATAGAAAATGTGTTAGTAAAAGTGGATAAATTAATTTGCCTAACCAACTTCATTGTACTTGACATGGAGGAGGATAAGAAAATACCCATTATTTTGGAGAGACTATTCCTAACCACTGGTAGAACTCTTATTGATGTGCAAAAAGGAGGTTTTATTATGAAAGTTCAAGACCAAGAGGTAAAGTTTAATGTTTTCAAGGCTATGAAGTTTCCTTCATAATCTGGGGAATGTTTTGCAATTGGTGTGTTAAATGGAACTACGTATGAAAGGGTTAAACACATCACTCCCATTGATCCTCTTAAGACATCCTTGAATTTAAAGCACCCTCTAACTACTAAACCATCTTTTATTGAGCGAAATGCACTAAAAGTGAATCAATGCCAAAACACACAAAAACCCTATTGGAATCCAACCACAAAGCAACCATGAAACATAAACGCTGAATTAACTCTATCAAGAAGGATATCATTAAGTGGTTGAATGTAAAATTGGGAAAGCTCAAGTCTAGATAGTCCGGGTCTTTAAGCTTTACTAAGACAATTCCTTATGGAATTAATAAGTTAGTCGATACCAACTTAAGTATAAGGTACAAGAGGAATAAGAAGATGTTCAAGCACTTTTGGGAGGGCAATCACCATGAGGCCTCCATCACTCTAAGCGACATGGGATAAGTATGACAAGTCAAGCCGATGACTAAAAATCAATCACTCTTGGGAGGCAGCCTAAGCTTTCTAAACTTTTCACTTTTTGTTTTCAAGTTCAATTTTGATTTTGTTTAAAGTACTTTTATTAAGTTCTCTTGTTTTTCTTGTAGGTAAAACATATAATCACCAGAAATACAAACACAACAGTTCACGAAATCACAAAACAGTGGTTTTGGGGCCATGGCTTAGAGAGCGCAACCCAAATATCGACCATTTGGTGCCACGGCACCAGCTCGTGCATCCCAGTAACGCCAAAAAGCTAGAGTCGTAGCTCCCAACATGCAGCCAATAAATCCCGAGCCACCTCCTACTAACTTGGGCACTACGAATGATAATGAGGACTAGGATTTGCATTCTCTTCACCTTGCTTCAATGACAGGGGAGTTCTTTTATCTTTATTCATTTTTCTATTTTAACATTGAGGACAACGTTTGTCTTAAGTTTGGACATGATTTAGCTAGAATTTATTTGATGCTCTCTTGAGACGAAATCATAGAGAAAACCAAGTTAATGACATGATTTAGATCATCTTTGGACCATTTGAGCCTTTCAAGCTAACCATGTTATATATTATACCCCATTAAGTCTAATTTTATTTTTTTCTTGGTCACCCATAATTTTTGCTTAACCGTTATTTTTAAATTCTAGTTTGAACCCTTGCTCTTAAGCGTTTTGATTATTCTAAGTATATATTAAGTTATGCTATTTAAAGGAGAGAGAATGAAATTATGGTAAAAAATTGAAAATCATATATATATTTGTGCTTCATGATCACCCCAATATTCACAACAAAATGAAATAAGTTTGGGGGTGTGATAAGGGCTGGGCAAATAAAAAAAGTATTACTTGGTGGTAGTCTACATGAGTGGAGGAAAAGTTGAAAAGCAAACCTATAAGGATCAAGTGCTAAGCTAGATTTTACATAAACATAAACCTATCCCTATTGCATGCATTTCTTCGTAAAAAAATCATTCACACACATACTAAAAATCCATTTGAAAATGATGTTTGCTTTTGAGTTAAATCATGACTTTAGATGATACCTTTGGTTAACATTAAGTCAAGATTATGAAAAACTTTTGATGATATGTTGGGATATCATTATTTTAGTGTAATGCATCTTTGACTAGTCATTTTTAATTTTGCTTTATTTTACTATTGATCAAAGACTAATAAATCTTAAGTTTAGGAGTGTGATAAGTCTATGAAATAGACTTATTTTACATCATTTTGATAATTTAAATTGGCTATATTCTTAAGTTTTACTTTAGAATTGTTTAACTTTTAGTTTTCTACTTATTTTAGTCATTATAACTATAGGATGTTTATTCTAGTTGATTATGGATGGGATTTAGGTTTAAATAAGAGTCCTAATCCTTATTAACTTAGTTTGTGTGTTTTGAAGGTACAATGTAGCCAATAGCCCTATTTGAAGTCAAATTGTAAAGGAATCAGGAGTCTAGCTCATCGAGCACCACAACGCTAGAAAGCTGGCAGCATTAGTACCATTGCCCAATTCACTGTCTAGTCGTGATCACAGCACCGAAAAAAGGGCGCCACAGTGCCAACAACCTTTAACCTTCTTCAAAAATTACTCTGATGTGAGGGCCACAACACTAGAATAGTAGCGTTGCAGTGTTGGCCTAATAAATCTAGTCCAAATGGAACTTTAACTTAGGGTTTTAAGGCCTATAAGAAAGGAAAAGCTTAGGGATTCAAAACACACAATGGAATTAAGAAATTCTAAATATAAGGGTTATCAAGAATGCAAGGAGGCAAGAGGAGCTTGGATAATTAAACCTTGAAGATCGACATCTTTCTAGTTTTCTCTTTTCCTACAACTTTCTTTAGTTTTCTTGTATTTGCTTCATTGAACTTGTTTGAGTTTATGTTAACAGTAGGTAGCATGAACTAAATTAGTTTCTAGGATTGCAATGGAACTCTACATGTAGTTTGAATTAATTTTATTATTAATTGATTAGATTTTGAAATTTGACTTGTTTATTTCATTCTATACTTATTGATTCTAGTTGATTAGCTACCCATTAGATTGATTTGGTAACCTAAACAAACTTGGGAAAGAGAGTTTAGTGTGAGCTTTGATTGAAATAGCACTTGTTTGAATTCATTCACATGCATTGAGTGAATTTGATTTGTATGTAAGATAGAAATATACTTGCATACCTTGTGTAGCTAAATTAGGTCTAATCTTAAAAAATCTTGCTTAATTTAATTCTCATAGACATATAGTAAATTGGTTAAGCGAAGTAATATTATAAGCAATTCGAAAGATACTTATTGAATTAGAATCCTAAGTTAAAACTCGATCCAATTATGAAGCATGAAAAAATAAAAACAATTCAAGTGAAGTGTTAAGGAAAACTGTGATTCTAGGTTTTTCTCCATTATATTATAAAGTTTAATTTGCCATTAGTTTAAATTTGATTTTCAATTCCATTTTGTTTGTTGGGATAAAATTAGGATTGTGCTAATTTTAGTAATTAGCAAAGTTGTATTAGTAATTACTTGTGGGATCGACACTTTACTCTATATTACTTGTTACAGTAAGTGCACTTGCATGATAAAATCTAGAACAAATAGTCTCTGGTTATATTCATAAAAAGGGACTCAGTGAATTTGTAAGCTATGTATAACTTGGTGAACAAAGAAGAAATATTGATACTTAAGTTTCAAGTTGGTAAATACTAGTTTGGTAGTTTATGAAAGGAGTTGACTAATGAACCTAATAAGTAACTCAGTTATTATTTGCTAACTAAAATGGAAATGTAATTCATGTTTCGGTCATTCAAGGCTTCGCACACAGAGGAATGGCAACAGAGTTGCTCATTATCTTGCCACAAATTTTCTGACCAGGCATATTGATTGTAAATGGGTGGAGAATGCTCCCCTTGATGTTGAAATTATGATTGAAAGTGATTTTAATATCTGAAATCATTTATGTTTTCCCTCAAAAATAAAAAATAAAATAAAAAGACTGGAACAAGCAAGCTATAAAGAAAGTAAGAAAAAATAAAACCTGGCATTGAGGAACTTGGGGAAGTATTTGCACCAAGTTATTTATTAGTTCAACAAGCCAACATGGTGGGGTAATAGAACCAAATGGGCTAAGTTAAAAAGATAGTTATCTAATCCAATGCAAGTGCAGCAAATCAATATTATAATTTTTATTTAATTCTACAACTTAATTTATTTGAATTGTACTCTTTCATTTGAATAAAATGAATGGTTATAAAATTTTATTTAATTCTCAAATGTACTAAATGTACAATTCAAGCAATTATATATAAAAAAAAATGTAGTTAATAATAAGGTAGAGTGCCATTTAAGTTGCAAAACCTAATAAGTATAAAAGTGTCATAAGATTTGGAAATAAGAATAAAATTGTCATTTATTGCGTGAGAAATAAAAAATTATAATAAAAATAAGAAAAAAAAATTATCATTTAAAAATAGTAAGAATAAAAGTGTCAATTATGCTGTATAAAATAATAACAGTAAAATTATTATTTATTGTGTGAAAAATAATAAGAATTAAAGTGTAAAAAATTATAAAGATAAAACTTTCATTGAATGTCTGATCACCACTTATAAATCTCAAATAAAATTAGTCCTATTTTGTGTGAAATTCAAAATTAAATAAAACATTATTTTGAAATTATTTATTTATAGTGTACAGTAATTGATTTATTCCAAACATAAATATGAAATTCGTTTAGATTAAATTGAATTCTATAATATTGAGATTCTAAACACACTGTTAATGTACTTCTACAACACAGTAGAAACCAACAGCGTATTGAATAGAAATCAGGAGACAAGGATAGAAGCTCAAAATGGAAGAGGAACATTAGTCATCTGATAAATTACTTGTACACACATGTAATTAATACATATAATTAATACAAAACAATTGATTATATATATGTCAAAGGGTGGAGAGATCAATCTTCCCTGTAAACTAATGTCGGATATTCTGGATTCCACATGTTATTCTTTACAAAATCAACAATTTCTTCCTGCAAATCAAATAAACAAATCACGCGTCACAAATTTTAGAACCTTAATACTGTAAAACTTAAATCTTGGCTGTATTCAGACAAGGATCAATAGGCAACTGAAAATGTATGTTCAACTTTTAAGTCTGACATAATTGTTTCACAGTTGACAAACAATTCATACTTGGTTAATCGCAAACATGGAGCCTAACTGATGCACCGGTCCAGTACCTTATTCTTTGTTGTTTTGATTTCGATTTTTTTTTTTTTTTTTTCCCAGAAAGTGATAACTAGGTCATGTGTTGCGAGATGAGAACTGCTTAAATTGTCCATGTATTTTGTACATTTCACTAAAACAGTCAGCTGTAACAAATTGTGGAAACTTTGGCAAGATCATGCCCATGAAAGGCACAATTCATAAGGAGGTCACAACTCACAAGTGCAAATCCCCTCTCAAAAAGAAGGAAAGGAAAAAAGAAGCACCTTTCAATAAAACAAATTAAAAACAAAATTCATGGGCTACCCAACAACAAAAAAGTACTTCAGTCAAGGAATTAACAGTTTAAACCATGGGTAATTTTTTCTTCTACAAGTTATCTTTATTCTAGTTAAGGCAAGACTAAGCTAAAAAAGGAGAAAAGACTATCTGACTCAAGTAGTTGAATTATATTTGCCCTTTTCAGATATCTTTTGAATTTTCTATCAGAAATCTTCTCCTACTGGGAGAAGGAACTTTCATGATGAGAACTTGAGTAATGTTTAATTATTGGATTAAGATCCTCTTTAGTACACTCAGCATCCAATACCACTCAGTGCAAATAATGACCGTAGAATTGATATCACTAGTTCAGTACATGCACAGAGGAAAGCGACAACCCCAAAGCATCTCTTGAAACTACAGAAGTAGAGACTTCATTTTTCCCAATGTAACCCTTCACAATCGGAACCATCTTAAGGTTTTAGAACTATATACGAACGAGAAAAAGCTTTCTTACAACCTCAACTATGATCTCCACTTCATCAAATCTGTGTTTCAGGTAAGATTTCTAAAAAAACACCAAGGGCAGTAGAAAAAGCTCTGTTGATGTTTGATATTTTTTCCCAGATATTTGCTTAGTTTTTAATCAGAATGAATAATAGTAGCAACAATTCAAAGATCATAGTTTTTAAGTAGAGGTGAACTCCTTTTTTGGGTTCAAATCCTTTTAATCCTTTCTCTTTTCATACTAGTAAGCATCAGGTGAAGAAAAATAGAAAAATTCCTTCTACCTCATGTTAATTTACTTATCACTTTCCAGTCCACAGTAAAGTATAACCAACAGCTCTCTCCAATTTTGCATATCCTATCTAAGCACCTTTTCTTTTCACTATGATACCCAGAAACCATAAAATCCTATATGTGTTCTGATATATTTTCCTTATATATTCTGCAAAATTAACTCTACACCCATTCCATCTCCCTGTTCATTTTTTGGAAGAAAAGTATTGTGGTTTAATAGAAAATATATCCTATTTCTTTACCTTTTGTTTTTGGCCAAAAACGGGGTGAAAGCCCAAAAACACAAGTTGAGTCATCAAGTTAGTTCCTTCCAATGCTTACGAATAACCCTTTTGATGAGAAGCAACAAGATGTAGGAGTATGAATTACACTACTGCAGTGTAACACTATTCATGATATGATACAGTAGTGCAGTACAGTGGAAGATTTTTAAAATTGGGGGTTCTTCATAATTTATGTCTTATGTTAGCCTTTGCTTAGTTATTAGGTTTCTGATTATTATTTAGTAGTCACATGTCTAGCATGTGACCTTTATTAAGCTTGGATGGCATAGATTAGAAAGCAGTCTCAAGTAATCAATGGCATAGATCAGAGATTTGCTGTAGCCCTAGTATAAATAGCCTCCCATGGTTGAAATCGGCAATCATTTACTATCATATTTCAGATTTAAGGGTTTACCAACCTTCATATCTCTTATCACCTTTCCAACTTCAATCTTCTTAGTCTTTTAGGTATTGTTCTGCTGTTATGTTCTATTCTTGCTGTCTTTACTACACCACAACAGCTATTGTTATGTTCTATTCTTGCTGTCTTTACTACACCACAAATGCCACTTTACACCCTCTAAAACAAGTAGTTTGTTTTCAGAAAACACCAACAAGATAAGTACTATCACAAGAAGAATTCAAACCCCAAAAAAGAGCACCCAGAGATATGCCCAAACAGAACCTGACTGGTACTAGACTTTTGAATAACCCTGGTCCTAAATAGCTCCTATAGGGCACTTTTCAGCTCAATGCTCTTTATTTATTAATAACTATTGGTTTGCATCTATGAAGCACGGATACGGATACGAGAATCCGATACGATACGTATCCGACACGGGAATACACTAATTTCTTAAAAACAAGGATACGATACGTTAAGGATACGTTTAATTAAATAATTTTAAATTTTATTTTATATATATAATTTATAACATACAATTATCTAAAAAACATAAATTGAGCAAACTCATCATATAGTAGTTATCAAACAAGTACAATTCATAACATACTAGTCCAACAAACACAATTCATTACATTAAATTTTTCTCTAATTAAAATTAAAAGAAAGTCCCAAATAAAAAAGAATCAAAAAAATTTATGCAACAGTAATGGATTCAATGCAAAACTCTCTCATATATTCTCACAGATGCAAACTTTATAAAAGCTTCTACAAAAGCAACAAAGGAAACAAACATAGACTAGAACACAAGGAGAATAACTTCATAAGCTAACATGGAATAAAAGAAACAATAAACAATGCACATCAATTCTCATAAACATTAAAAGAGCTAACAACAGCAAGCTTTGGAGCCAACAACACATAGATTCTGGATTAGTGCCAACAAGAAGTCCATAACACCATTTTTCAAACAAAGAGTAGGGGAAGTGAGAGAGGGAGATAAAAGTGGAGGATTACTCACTGGGAAGGAAGATTTGGAGGCCTCAACAGTGATTATTGTGAATTAGATTATCATAGGCTATGGAGAAGATGAATAACTTGAGAACTTTAAAAGCTTCGACAAGTAGTGAAGATGAAGAACAGTTTGAAAATCAGAAGAAGCTTCGAACCCAGGAACGGCGAATCAAAAGCTGCTTCAACGATACCAATCCAGTGAATCGACAATTGTTAATGGAGAACAAAAGACACAGAGGAGAGGAATTCACAAAGAAAAGAAGTAAAAATGATCAAAATGCAATGTTTTAATGTCAGCCGAAAACATGGGAGCCGTATCCGAGCCGTGTCCCACCGTATCCGAGCCGTGTCCAGCCTTATTCGAGCCGTGTCCAACTGTATCCGAGCCGTGTCAAGCCGTATCCGAGCCGTATCGAATTTAAAAAAATTAAAAAAAGTAATTATGAATACGAATTTGATACGTATCCCAGCGTATCAGGGGCCGTATCCGTGTCAGATATGTATTCGACACGGATACGACCCCCAATCTAAAGTATCGGTGCTTTAGAGGTTTGCATCAATTACTAAAGATTTCCAGCAATATTATCACAATTTTGATAACAATTACATGGAAATTGTTTGAACAAGAACAATCTTGATGCAATCAACAAATAAGAAGTAACATGTCAAAAGACTCCATGTCAAATGCAGGCATAACAATACATACAACACAATTGGACTCCTCTACCATATGGATGAAGTGAACATCTATCAAGATATAATGCAAACAAACGTCCATCAGGCACTGGTATGCTGCAACTGTACTTAGAATATCAAATAAGATTTCAGAATAGGATCATCCAAGATGTAAATCATTGTAAGGACCCTCCTTCAAAAATAACAGATATACCTTGTTAAGTTTTCGCAGTTCACGGGCATCCATGTCACGGTATCCTTCTGCTAGGTCCTCTTTAATAGCTTCCTTTATAACAGCTGCAGCTACCTCCTTCGTTATATCTCGAATTCTGAAAACACATTTTGTTCAATAAAAGATAACTAACACTTTAAAATAATTTGTTTCAAGCCTTCAAAATGACAAGAAAGATAAACTGGTCTACCTTGATATTGAAGGGTATATAATCCCATTGACAACTTCCTCTTCTGTCATATATTCAGCGAGGCTGCATTTTTCAATCAAATGTCAGTAAGCCTAATATGTGAAAAGTAACAGCCGGAAGGGTACCAAATATGAGTATTTGTTTGGAAGCATAAATTATTTTAACATAAATCAATAATTGAAATAACAAAAGCAGCTACTCCTTCCATCCCAAATTAAGTGTCACCAATTGACATCACATTGACTACTTTTCATTGCAACACAATATTTCTTAATTTTCCAAATGTGCCCTTTGAAATTTTCCTTTTGATGAAAGTTACCATAAACTCTGATTTTTTTCTCTTTACATTAATTGCTTACAGTGATCTTTTTATTTCGTTTTTCATTAGAGGGGAAAGGACTAGGAAGTACTTATGTGCCGGTATTGGTGCTGCTGAGTACAGGATGCAACATTAATTATATATCCATGGATGACCAGAGCAATTACTTAAACAGGAAGAAGTTATTTTAAGTAAATAAATCAAAACATGTCAACCTAGTGGACTAGCATGGAAGCAATTGAGCCTAATGAAGAGGCATGAAAAGCAAAGACACTTGTCAATATTAGACTAGGAAAAAGGCCCTCCTATAATAAGAGGGAATTATTATAAAAGGATAACAAAGAACCCATGAATTTCCTATTGTTTTTGCCCCTGTTCATTTTCTTACAGCAAATATCAGCCAAAATTTAAAAGGATATTTCCTGTTTAAGTGCATTTCAGGGTATTTCCATCAAGGATATGTAACGAGACTGGCAAGCCCTTTTGTTTTAGACTTGCTTTTCCTTTCTTATTTATATTTCTGTATAAGAGGACTTCTTGTCCTCCTCCTTGTACTTCTCTTCTTCCTTAATAATAATTCTCTATTAGTAATAAACAATTAAAAAAAAAAAAAAAAAGAGGACATTTCCTAGGAGTGATGCTAGTGTATAACAGACCCACCAAACTTCTTTCATTTTGGTGGATTAATTTCATATTGAAGCAAGAGGAGTTGGCAGGTTAGCTGCTACGGTCCTTAAGTGGCTTATTGCAGCATCAAAACCTAAGGTTAATCTTCAAAAGAAGGTCTTGCGTGCAAGTTCATACAAAGCCATGTATGTTCACCTGTATCCATGGCATTAGTAATGTAAATATAATTGATTTAATTGCTGGGTTAGTGCCAGGTACGTAGCCTGCCATTCCCATGATGTAACTGTACTAGGTAAGCACTCAGTACTTGTTTGCCTTGAATTATGTAATACCCGTGCTTCCTGAGATAGAAAGGGTAAAATTTTCTCACTGCCACCGTATTTTTTGTTTCTTTAACTTATTATTCTCACTACATAACTAAATTATATCCATTGTAAATTACCAACAGATTAGTCAAATTTTTTGATGTCAATGTCTGCAATAGTTCGTGTGACAAAAGGTTCCCATATCTAGAGTTCTCTGAACTATTCATTTAATAAATTAAGTTCATACCACTCAGCTGCAGCCTGTAGCATCCCATCAGAGATGACCCTAGAGCCAGATAAAAGAGTGCCTAGTCCAATTCTGCAACGAGATATATGTCAATATTAAAATATGACAGTAGCAATTAAAATTCAATCCATAAATGAAATGCGGGCTAACCCAGGAAAGAGGTACATGTTGTTCCCCTGATTGCAGTGGCCAATACGACCATTTCCTGTGCAATTTAAAATTGCAGTTAACAATGGTCACTTTTAAGAATAAATTTATAAACTTTTTGTAGCCAACTTTACTACAAAACTAAAAATCATGAAATTAGGCAGCACACAATATGGACATCCTGGTGTAAAACCAAATGAGATTAGAGATTACGAGAGATAAAGAGAACCAAAGAGACCAAAGAGATAAGGGCATAACTGCACAAATTAAATATCAATAATAATTCACAACAAGCTGTCTTTAAGACAACATAATAGGCCTTAATAAAGGCATACCCCGATAACTATAATAAGACCAAGACACGAAACCCTAACTTAATCTCATATTAATCCTAATTATGATAAAAGCACTTAATGTTATTAATCCTAATTATGATAAAAGCACTTAATGTTATTAATCCTAATTATGATAAAAGCACTTAATGTTATAATAACTCCTAACTAACCCCAATTCCTAATCTAATAAATCCCTCACCCTAACTACGTAGTAAAAATCCATAATAACAATTGCAAATTCCACTACAAAATTTCCTTCTATATCCTACATCATTCTCCCTTGGTTGGAGAAAACTCGACCTCAAGTTTTGCAATGTCGCAGCAATACGAAGTTCAAACTCAGCGAGGCTATCAACTCAAAAAAGGCAAATAGAAGGAACATTACAGATAGGAAAGCTTTGAAATCCTAGATTTCCTCTTGAAAAGGAAGTGGAAGGACAAATTCTATAATCAGAACATCCATAAAAAATAGTGAAGTCTCAAATTTAATTTCCTCTTCCTCAATTATGTTTTCATCAATTTGCCTCTCAAGTTCATCTTCCCCAGTTGTTATGCATTCAAATGTAACCTTGTTGTTCTCATTATTTGCAGCATTGGCTCCAAAATCTTCAACAAGGCTTCCGTGATAAGACATGCGTCCACTGTCAGCTCAAGTTTCTCATCCTTAGGTACCACTGTAGAAGTTTCTATTGCAGCAAAAGCCTCAACGTAACTTCAATAGGAGTAGAAGTTGTATTCACAGAGTCCATTAGTTTTTCGAATTCAAGCATGCACCCCAACTTTAAAAGAACAGAGATATGGGATGATGAGTACAAGTTGACTCATTTTCTAAGTGCAATAGGTAGATATCAATCATCACAAACAAGAGTCTCAAGCGATACGTACGGATTGGAGACTTACAATTCAAAGGAACTTGAACTAATTGTGAAATTGAGTTTGGAATTGACTTTTGGCAAGGTAAAGCACGTCAGATGGCTGCACTGTTATTAAAGGCCTAGGCGCACCTAGGCGCAAGGGGTCTTTGGAGCCTTGGTTCTAGGTGTGCCTGAGGAAAGCCAGGCACCTACTAAAGAAAACTACAAAAATTGCTACAAGAAAGAATTTTAGACTTCCATCAAGTAAAATCTAGCATCAAAATGTTATGAAAGAGTAAAAATAGGAAGAAAAAAAATAGCTACAAGCAAGAATTACAAGTAAAAAAAAGAAAAAAATTAGCTAAAGAAAAGAAGTTCAACATATAGTCCACTAAGTTCAACAAGTAAAAACTATCTCTAACACTAAAACAACAAAATTAGTGCTTTTACTTTCTAAAATTCCTAGTAGGTTTAACAAGTAGTCAACTAAGTGCCTGGGCGCTTGCCTGAGTGGGCTAGATGCGACTTGAGGGGTTAGGCACGCGCCTGAAGGGTCAGCCTGAGTGAATGAGCCTCGCCTGAGGGGTGTTGAGGAGAGAAGGTTGGAGCCTCTCGCCTTTTAAGCTTGAGGTGCGTCACAGGCCGACTTCGCTAGCACGCAAAGAAGCCGGTGTATCACGTGCTAGCCCCTTGTGGGTAGCAAGTCAGTTTTTCCAATGCCCTTCAAGTCTCAACCCGCAAGGTTAGTGCGGAACGACGTAAGCAAAAAATGTAGCAAGAAAGGCCTTCAACTTCTTATTAATTAAAAAATGATCAAATTACAATGCTAGCAAAATGCGAACGACATGTCCTCGATATGACTACAACGTGGGCAAATGGGTTGGTGTAGAAGGAGTTACAAGCAACACCAAGGCCTTTGACATTCATTCGACAAGCTCGTGTAAAATTTTAAATTTTCTTACATTACAACCCCCCTTAAAGAGTATTTTGCACTATACTCTCTGGCAGGAGGAGACATCATTTTTCCCAGTTGTCAACGGTGCCTCATTTACAAAAATGCCACCATGTCATGACATATGCCAATGGTGCCCATCACAAGGCAAGCAGCCATGTGCGACATGCATTTGGATTGTGACATTAACACTAGATAGCTGTTCATATTTCTTAGACTATATGTAAGCAAATCATCCTTTGTCATCTTCATAGAAGCACACCTTCCTTATTAACTTCATCCTTCCTCATTATCTTCTCTCCCTTTGTCTTCCTTGTCCCTATGACTTCCTTGAAAACATGAAATTATAGCAACCCCCTTGAGCTTCATAAGTCAACTCTTCCTTACTCTGACTTTCCCTGAAAGAATGACCGAGAGAAGTAGACTAAATGGTAACGTCTTCCTTTTTGGTAAGTGAGGGGGTGGCACTTGTACCTCCTCTAAGTTGCCGAGTACCTAATAAAAATTACATTTAAGAGCCCTAGGATCAAGTTCAAGTTCAATGATTTTTTTTTCCAAGATCATGCAAAAGAAAGCACAACCAAATACTTTAGAAGGAACAATGAAGGAACACTCCCCTTGATGAATATACCATCACCCGAATAAACCATGTGAACATCAACCACCATGCAATCTCTAATAAGTGTCGAATTTTCCATTATGCCATGTCATTCTAAGCAGGCGTATCAAGACAACTAGTTTGATAAATTATACAATGATCATGTAAAAGTGTTGAACACCTACCTGAGTATATATACCTTGTACTATTATCACTCCTCAAAATTTTAACTTAAACTGTGTACAAATCATCTTGTAAAAAATATGAAAGCACGTAAACACTTTGTTTTTGGCATGAATTAAATAAATGTAGTCAACTATAGCAATCAATTAATGAAATAATATTGATAAAGGAGGATATTTATTTTGGTAAGAGTATAAATATAAAATTTCTTATTTTTATAAATTTATAAATTATTTCAAATTAAGAATAAGAGCACAATACTAATAAAAAGGAGGACATTTATTTTGGAAAAAAAGGATATTTATTCTAAATTATAATGATAATCTGAAATAAAAGATAAATAGCAAATTCAAATTGAAAAATCAAGATTTTAAGAAATATTCCAAAATTAGGGTCCTTTTAGCTTTTTAGACTCAAGGTAGAGACTTACTTTCAGAACTACAAAACAAAAAACAAAAGAGGAAAAGGAGAAAAATGGCATTTCCTCTAGCTGTATGTTACTTCCCATCAACTCCTTTTCAGAATCAGATTTAGAAAGAGAAAAAATTTTGAGAGTGAAGAGAGGACAAGAGCGAGAAAGATAGAGGAGGAGAGGAAGAGGACAGGAAGAGAAGATCGACCAGCAGCTTTACCTTCAGAAAAGCTTGAAGATGGGTGAAACGATCTTGTCTTTCATAAGGCTTTGGGTTACAGACTAAGTGCATAGAAATTCCAAATAGATCTGAGCAAAATGCTTTTTTAATATTGAGCTGTATTGCCAAGCCGAATTGAGCCGTATCTTGATGTATTCCAGCTGTATCGCAACTGTCTCCGGTAATAAAAATAAAAAATAAAAGAAATTATTTTAGATACGTCTGGGATACATTTCCTGAGGTATCCAAGGCATATCCATATCGATACACATCTGATACTATTACACTCATATGTGGCCGTATCCGTGCTTCCAAGTGTGGTACATATGCAACAAGTACCTACTTACTAGTAACTCAAGACTATCCATTGCAGGCCATGTAAATTCGGAAAGTTCTTCAAGTTAGTTTGGCCATCTACGCTACTTAGGGAGTGACAAATCAATTTCTCAAGGTCACACCTTAAGACCTAGAGCCAGGTAACTACATCTCATTCCCTTTCCATATAAGAGGAATTTGTCAACCTAAAAATCCAAATCATGTCACAAAAGCTTCTACAATAACATGCAAGTTGGTAACAGTTTCTGCACTATAGAGAGCAATAAATAATCTAATTGTAACAACTTTCACACTGGAGATACTATTAAAAAGACTAGAAAAATCATACACATGAATACAAGTATAAACTTAGCACGTACCAAGATTCACATCATTAAAAGGGCTTCCACTTGCAAATATAATATTCTCACCCACGATGGAGAATGCTTCTTCAGGTGTGCATTCAGCTGTTAAAGAAAAGATGAGGATAAAAATATAATCACAGAAGTATCCAGCCAATAAGTACAATAATAATTATATAATATATATCAATGAGAAAACAGAGAAAATATATATACCATTTGTTGTAGGGTTTGACATTGCAAATATTGCTGGTCTTGTTGAAGTTGAACCTTTAAGAGCCTCTAATACCTGAAGTAACAAGCCGACATCATATTAAGAAAAGCGAAAAATTCTACTTTCATTTATAATTATGACAATCGATATTCTTTATCTATTCCATTCCCTTTTCTCTTTCTTCATTTTTTTTTTTTTTTTTTTTTTTGCTAGAATAAAATCACATAGCTGCACAGAAGCAGAGGTTTTATTTTTTTCTTTATTTCTTGTTAATGAATATTTAAGGGAGTCCAGGCTCAAATTGAAGACCTTTCACTAGTTAGCTTCCAGGGCCTCAGTCACTGGCAGGAAAAGAGTGCCGTCTAAAGGGGTTTACATGAGAGAATAGCAACTTCTTCTTAACCATAGGGATAGTGAGAAATGAAGGAGAGGAGAGGGCAGCCACAAATGATAAAAGGCATGAAGCTTTTCATAACAGAAAATCCTCTCCCTTTTAACCATATTCCATTCAGAAATGAAGGAGAGGTGAGCTATGAACGATAAAAGGCAAGCGATCAAATAAGATGATTGTAAAACGACTTCAGATTTTGTCCAATTAATTGGAACCGTCAGTTCCCATCACTGGTCTCCATTAAACTATAATTAGTATAATTGAGTACCAGAAGAATCTGCACAAGATGCATTGCAAGGAGAGTACTATAGCAGAATTATTCTCAAGTCCTTCGAAACTTGATTTTCTTTAAAATCTTCAAGTGACAACAGATCAACTATGAGTTTGTGATAGGAAGTCTTTTTCCTCAAAGTACTTCCAAAGAGTAAGAACTAAGGTTAGTCGCCATTTAGTAAATTGAAAACTGTTTTACAAAAGTAATTTGTGCACATACATTTAGCTGATGACATCAAATTGAAACAAGACCTGGAAAAGGTTAATACAAGAAAATGAAGACAAAGTATTAGCTGACATTTGGAAGTTTGACAAGAAATGAAACCAGTTGCTGCAGTAGCATTTTGCAGGTATATGAAAAGATATGCCAGTAAAAAGTAATTGTTGGTGATAAAAGAAAACAAATACATTTTTAGGTAACCATTCCACTTTAATTGTGATAATAATTGACAAGGAAACTAGTTGGTATATACAACGGAAAGAGTAAAGCAGTATGGAGGAGGCCCATGAAATCACCTATCCATAGATTCTCATAATACCACAACCCCAACTTATACAAACCTAAACATCTGCTGGTTTGAAGTTGGAGTCGGGCCTTATTTCCACGCTATTACGGGTAGGAAAATAATGGGACGAAAAACCATTACAAACTATAAAGAAGGAACAGTGTACAAGAAATCATACATAAATGACTACAAATAGACTCATCGAAGTCATGTTTATGATGAAAGTCATAGTCATTATAATTTATTTATTACAAATAAGAAATCATATATACATACATACATACATACATATATATATATATATATATCCATATCCTAGATTTTTCAGAAAATTGTCATACCGTGTACCCAATAATATATCGTATTCATACCTGTACCATACCAACCAGTTTTAGTGCTTCGTAGTTAGAACAGCTTAGGACATAGAGTAATGGGAGCAGGAAATGCAGCACAGAAGCTAGGAGTTAGAAACTGATGTTCCGTGAAAGTTATTTGAAAGTTAATTAGAAAGAAATCTGTTTTTGTAGTTGAATGTATCAGTTTTGAGAATAAGTTTAGAGCTCTGATATTAATGTCAGATATTATTCTTTATAATGATTTTTTTGGAGTTATTACTTATGCTCTAGTTATAAACTTATAACACTGTTTACAGGTTATTCTGGAGCTCAAATACAGATTAACATAGTTTGATTTGTTTATTTAGGAACTTTTCATAACTCAAGAGTAGGCACAGTTTGAAGATTTGGTACTGTCCTAATCTCGGTAGTAACAAATACATAACATATGTACATTACTTAAGTACCCAATTGAAGTGCACGTATGTTGCACCTCTAATCAACTGTCCACATTTTTAATGTCTCAATGAACTTCAAAAATCTTACAATCATGCCAAATGGAGAAATCTGAGAAGCTTATGTCATGGGTATTCAAAGTAGTTTATCTCTCAGAAAAAATGGCTTAAGGCCATCCCGTGGAACATAAATTATTCCTAAATACTCAAAATTTTCTCGAAGGCCAGTCTAGAGCCTATTCTGCAAGCTGCTATGCTAGTTGCAGCGCACTAGCAGGTAGAGGGACATCACATCTCCTGTGTTGTTTTAATAATCATCTGTAAAACTAGAAAAATGTTTCTTCGTAGTGCTTTAAATTATATCATCAGTTGCATACCTCTTTTGAAAACAATCCCCCCACAGCAGATAATCCAAGAAGCACATCAGGCTTCACTTGCTTCACCTGGTTTCCAAAGAAAAGAAAAGGTGTATCCATAAAATATTTAACAATAATATATCAGAGAAGTGCTACATACAAATCCAGAGTTCATAAGCTACATAGCAGTGGCTTTAAATACAATAGAACATTACAGAAACAATAATGAATGAAACAAATATAACAAACTATCATCCAATAGCACATAAGGTCTGGGTTAGTACGCAAGTGTTTGAAAAGAGGAGGTGGAGAAACCCAGAAATCATAGAAGCTCCAATTTACTTTCAATCCTAATTACTGCATCTAATGACTAATTAGATGATTTCAAATGCTACAATACAATGTTGATAATACAACATGAGAAACAATAAACATATTTTCCTGAACATTAGACATCAATTTAAGCAAGTACAGTTAATAGAGCTATCATTTCTAGGATGCTAATGAGTATTGTTGTATAATATATTTAACTCAAGTTGGTTAGAGTAAACTCAAAAAACTTTCACAGGGTAACCTAAATAAAGGCATAAGAAGTGATATTTTAATAAATCATATATAATATACTAGTATCAATTGATATTTTCACGAACCACTTCTTCAAGGCTTGCACCTTCACATAATCCTTGACGAGCAATTTCTTTGACATTTCTTGCAAATGGCAGCGCATCTGGATCAATATTTTCACGTTCCTCTGTGATCAGACCCTAATATGCAAAATAATAACAAGTGTCTCTTTCAATAAGCATAAAAGAATATCAAAGAAATATGGCATATTCTTATATCTTAAGTCATAATGTGGACCAGCCTTACAAACAAGGGGGCTCTGAAGTCACCATGAGTTACAGAAATTAATAACCATATTACAAACAAAAGTAATATAAATATAATCTTGGCTCTTGCAAATAACATTATTAACTAAGAGATAACAAGTATTGCAGTAATATATGCAATCAATAACTACTAAGACAACAGCCATTCTTTTTGTTGATCAATTTAGGTGCACCTACAAACACATGAAATCAAAAAAAATGTGGCAAGGGAAGAGCTCCTAAAACATTGGCATCCAATGAATAGAAAGGGAGACAGATGAAACATCTTTCATTTTTTATGAGTTAAGAAACCATGAGGTTTATTTAAACAAGACATAAAAGTATTATATTATAAACCATTCATGAGGGTGCCACTGCCAAAGCACACAGATGAAGGCCAACTTTTATAGCCCAACATATGTTAGTGGTACAACTACCATAGTGTATAAGTATAGTTGGAGTTTGGCAAAAAGGAAGTATAAGTATTTGGAGAAAAATGTGAACATTATAGAACTTTGGGATGAAGTTGTAATTTTAGGATATTGTAAGGACTATCATGCACAACAAAAAATTGGATTTGGGGTGTTTTTAGTTGTGCCACTGCCACCTCATGCTTGATAGGTTGCAGCATTTTAACATTTGAATATTATAGCATTTTGCTGGGTTTTGGAGCGGCAAAGACAACCAGCTCTCAAATTTGGGGGAAACTAATGTGATGGAGAGTTTGCAAGTATTTGAGAGAGAGAGAGAACGAGAATGGATGTGAATTAGAAACATAAACTTAGTTTTAGGTAAACACAGTGTTGTCATGGGCTAGAGAACCTCTAAGGCAATAGGTTCCTAAATAGCTGAGGTGAGAGGCATCAAAAAGGCGCTAGCCAGAGGGATTTGAGTGGACAATCTCAAAATACTTCTATATTTACTAAATTGAAGGCTAAACTAAAAAACTTAAACTACAATACATAAACAAGTAATGATGTTGGTTTTAGACAAATAGAAAACCAATATTCAAATTAGGTTAAGGTAGCAAATCAACATCATAGTTTTCAATAATTTAACATTTATGCAATTTGGTTACCAAACACTCAAGCATCACTCTCCTATCCTCCTAAGAGAAAGACCTTATTACATAAATAGTGTTTCTTCACTTTTTTTTTCCTTAAACCTGAGGCGACAATCTCAAACTTGATCACACCATGTTTATTAAACATTGTGATGGGAAAATTAGTGTCCTTATCGTTTAATTGATAATGATATATTTGTAACTGAGGATAATCCTCAAGAGGTATCCAAATTGAAAATCATCTAGCTAGGGAATTTGAGATCAATAACTTCAGGAGACTTGTTACTTCTAGGAAATTGAAGTTGCTCGATCTTTAAAGGTATCTTCTTATCTCAAGTGAAGTATGTCATTGACTTGCTGGAAGAGACAAGTATGCTGGGATACAGGCCTGCTAACACACTAATTAAAGCAAAGCACAAGTTACAAAATAGTGATGGGAAATGCGTTGATAGGGAGAAATATCGAAGGTTAGTGGGAAAACTAACTTCGTATATACCTCATCTTGAGGGGAGTGTTGAGTGTGAATATGGGTATATAAGTCATTAACCTTCCAAATGTATATGTTAGAAATATAACACTAATGCATTGTTAAGTCCCACATTGCTTAGATGTCGAGTCTTTTTTTTTTTTTTTTTTAAATTTCAGGGAGGGGGAGGCCAAACTCTAACACTGAATCTGTACTTTAGGGGAAGGGGAAGGTGCCACTAGATCACAAGGGTCTTGGCTAGATGTCGAAGTCTATGTTATATTGTTTACTATAAATAAAGGTTATAGGTGTAGGCCTTGAAAAACCATTCAAGCTACAACTTTCTATTCATTTTATTTACTTTACATGATATCAGAGCAAGTTTGAAACCCAAGCCCGATCTTAGCCGAGCAAGTTTGAAACCCAAGCCCAATCTTAGCCCGATTCCAAAAACCCTAATCCTCTCTTTCTTTTCTCTAGCAGCCACATGAAGGGAAAAAAAAAGTCTTTGCAGCCAGCCATCTTTTCAAGCCTAGTTATTTTGTCTTTACAAGTCTAGTTATTATGTATTTCATCTAAAGGACAACTCAACCCCTCTACTTTTCAAGTCCTTCTAGGATTTGACAGTTTAAACAATACCTGCATAAACATTCTTGTTGTGTCTCTTTCTAGCCGTGCCCATTTTAGTTTTTCAAAAAAATCCTCGTGTTCACGGGACTGTTGACCAATACAATGGTACAATTGACCAGTACTGTTCACAGTACGATTTCCCAGTACATTTGTAAAACAGAATGAAGGTTGACCTTTGTTCTTAGGTGGTTGTAAGTGATCGGAGTGTTGAGATTAGTAAATGTGTTTTACTTGTATAAGATTGAGTATTATATGCTCTATCTGAAAAGGGGGAGTTAGAAATGTAATAGTAATGTATTGTTAAGTCCCACATTGCTTAGATATGAAAGTTTATGTTTTATTGTTTACTATAAATGAAAGTTATAGTTGTAGGTTTTGATAAACCATTCAAGCTTCAACCTTTTTCTATTTCTATTTACTTTACAGTATATATAATCTTCTTGTTATTGTTTGTGAATATACCAGAAAAATATTTTTTTCCCACAAAACTACACTTTCCACACCGCTTCTACCCAATAGTTTTTGGTCTTCCTATAGACTTCTTTTGCATGCCTTCTCACTTTATCGTAATAGAGCATTAACATCTCTACGATGCACACAGTCAAACCATCTTAAGTGATTCTCTTCAATTGGAGCTACCCCTCCCTTGCACCGAATTCCTTCATTTCCTTCCTATTTTATCTAGTATTACCCAACAACCACTAACATTCTCATCTCTGCAGTACTGTTTTTCTCAATATTTTGCTTCTTGAGAACCTAACACTTTGTGCAATAAAGCATAGTAAGGCGTTCTATAAAATTTATCTTTCAGCATCAAACGTACCCTACAATCAAAGAGACACGACGATAACAATCTCATAATTTCTAAACTAAAATATCCCTCACAATTTTTCTTATTTTCATCAATTACCCACGGGAAACAGACCTGAACCCCATTTTTCTCTCGATCTGTTTCTTGCAGCCAATGTCCTCTATCCTCATATCTCGGAGAACACCTAGTACAAGCCTCTCTATCCATTGGTTGATGATGAAGGATTCAAGCTTCTTTCTTATAAAAAATAAAGGGTTGAAGCTATTTTTGAAAACTTGGCTGATTGGCAGACCATTTGAAAACAGAGAAGTAAATCAATTATTTCATGATTCAGCAGAATCAAAGAGGCTCATCGGAAAAGTTGGATTAAAGGGTTTAGATTTGCAAGTTGGAGACTTGCTCGTTGCCAGTGATGACTGACAGTGATGTTCATCACAACTTACATTTAACAAATATTTTCTGAGTAAAATATTGTTCTACATTGAGGAATGTTGTCTTTTAGAAAAATAATGAATTATTGTTGTATTTAAGTTCCAATTGTTTATTAAAAAATAATGCTACTAGTCATTTTTGTCATTTATATATCCCAAATTTTAAAATTAGTAACAAAACACCTTCTGTAACAACAAAATCACTTTTAAGTAGCTAACCAGACACATGCATGCACAGCTTCCCAAATCTCTACTGCCAAAATAAATTCTAGCAAACACCGAAATCCCAAAGCTAAACCAAACTAGCCCTAAGGCTTGTTACTGGTTTTCATTATTTGGAATTTCAGCTTTGTTAGGGTTACGTTTTGTGACAGCTTAACAAAGACAAAATGTTTAAATACAAAAACAATGAACTTCTTGCATTCTAGTAGAAATGAAATTTGATAGTTGAAAAGAATGATCTGACAATTCACAAAGTCCTAGTCTAATTACCTTTGCATCCACTACCCAGAATTGTGTCTTGGCACTCTCGAAAGCTACTTCATTGTTCCCTAACATCCTTGCCATTGTCTTCCTTGCAGCATTGAGAACTCCAATACCTGCACTGCAGAAATAAAAGCATATGCAAACCTATGACACCATGTCTTGAAGAAGGAAATCCTTAATTTAAATCACGCAAACCATATTCTCCATTGATACATGTAGCTCTTTAGAAGCTTTTCATAACTGAACAACCTCTCATCCAAAATCCAGGACACGAGATTCTATCACACAAAAATTGTTAATTTTTGGAAAGATATTGCTAACAATGCAACATAAATTCACTAACAAGGTCATTGCGATCAATTAAACTCATTTAAAAGAAAACTTTGCATAAATAATCAGTGGTTAAAGAGAAGATATGTTTAGTGAGAGAGTGAAAGAGAGTTTGAATTTCTTGAGCTGTTCCCTGATTGTACAGTATGGCGAGAGACAAACTTGCCACAGCCTCTTCATGTATACCAGTGACAGTTCTATGTATTGGGATGTACAATTTAATCGCCCTTTCCAAGATTGGGAGCTTGACAACTAGGATGCCTTTCTCTATATGTTTTGCAATGTTAACACAAATAAGGAATGAATAGATGTTATGTGTTGGGAACACGGCAATTCTGATTCCTTCTGCATTAAGTTTTTATATCCACCTCAATACAGGCAGCATAGTTTCTTTCCCTTGGAATCTATTTGGCAATGCTAAGGCACCTTCTAAAGTTGAGGTTTTTGTTAGGGCAATCTTCCTAAATTGTATTCTAACAGCAGATAATTTGATGAAGAGATGTTTTTGCATCATGAGCTGATGCTATTTTTGCAAAAGTAGTGGTGAAACTATAGTCCATTTGTTTATCCATTGTTTGATTGCTAGAAACTTGTGGGAGTTGTTTAGGAATTTTGGAAGTCTGTTTAGCTGGCACAAGGGAGGTAGAAGTAGTTGCTAGCTTGGCGAGCTCCTCCTCTTTGTTTGATGTGGGTGATTTGGCTTGAAAAGAACAATGTTACCTTTAATAATGAGGAGACGTCATTTGGAAAATTCATTACATATGGGATACCATTGGATGTTTATCCATAACTCCATATCTCGTTTTCACTCCACTAGAAACTCTTGTGGATTTCTTAGATGGTTTGAATTGTAATTTGTAGTTTTCATTGTTTTTTTTACAAATTGGTGAGGTTGTGTCTGTTCTCCCCATTGTACATAGAATTTTCACTCTTTTCTCTTAATAAAGTCATTACTTAACCAAAAAAATAAAAAAGGGAAGAAGAAATTGATGGTTGCGTTTATGAAAAGGAAGCTTAAGCTTCTTAAGATAATATCAAGCGCAGCAATGAGGTGTTTGGTTTGGTGATAATACAGAGCAGAAGAAGAGTTTGCTTCTAGAAATTGATGGTTTTGACAAGCTTAGCTTGAGATTGGCCTATCAGATCAGTCCTTTAGAAGGGCTAACTTGTGAGATGATTTGGGGATCCTTCTCCTCAAGGAGCAATTAGTTGGAGAAAAGAGTCTAGGTTGAAGAGGGTCAAGGAAGGCGATGATAACTAAACTTCTCATCATATGGCAAGTGCCTGTAGGAGCAATAGTTTATATATATATATATATATTTGGGGATAAGTGATTACTTTATTAACAAGAAAAGTGTCATATCTTTGTACACAAGGTGGGTACCTACACAAACCACTGAAAACAAAAGCAAAACTACTAATTATAATTTATTCCATTTAAGAACTCTACAAAAGACCAAATTGAGTGAAAAGAAGGCTGAATAGACATCCACTGGCACCACAAATAAAAGGTTCTTTTCAATTTTTCCAAAAAAGTCTCCTTACTCTTGAAGATGTGGTTGTTCCTCTCAAGCCAAATCACCCACATCAAACAAAGAGGAACTGTCTGCCAAGCTAGCTTAATACATTTTTCACTTTCGCTCTTGTGCCACCAAAAGAAGAGATCCATAACAGTGCCAGGCATTACCTGAACAATCCCAAAGAACCAAACACCAACTCCCACAGGGTTCTAGCAATTGAACAGTGAATAAACAAGTGGTCCATAGATTCACCATTATTTTTTGCACAAACAACACCAACTCACAATACAAATACCTCTCTTCATCAGATTATCCACTGTCAGGATTCAATTAAGGGAGGTTGTCCATGCAAAGAATGTGACTTTAGAAGACACCTTAGCATGCCAAACTGATTTCCAAGGAAAAGAAACTATGGTGTCATGCCCATAATCAGCCAGGCGTAAAAACTTTTATCGGAAAAGGACTTATAACTTTGGGGTCCAACACATAACATCTTCCCTTTCCCATTCATGTTAGCATTGTAGAGCATATTGAGAAAAGCATCCACAAAGTCAACTTCTCAATCTTACAACAAACGATCAAACTGCATATCCGTAACACAAAGAGCCTCTACTACTGTCCATGCAAGAATAGACTATGGTAAGTTCGTCTCTCACCATACTATATAGATCTGGAAATACATTCATCAAAGGATTCTCCAAATACCACTTGTCCTTCCAAAACAAAACATGCTCCCCATTACCCACCTTAAGCGAGTGAACTTTTTAAACATGTCCCAACCCTTTCTAATTGCACCCAAAAGATCATCTGCCAAGAGACAAACAATACTTCTCCACAACCACCTTCCTTCATAACCCATAGGTTCGTGGGAGAACCACCATAGCCTTTTCCCATTAACGCTTTGTTAAATGTTCTCAAACCTCTAATATTCAACCCCCAAATTCATAAAATTGGCATGGCATGCCAAAGGATGTTCGTATATAACTTTTCGAGACTCCTTGATAATGTTCGTAGTAAGTCGGAAGGCTAGACAATGTATTTTCCCCTTTTGATAAGTACAACCTTTTCCATTCAACCAAGCACTTTTCAGTTCTTTCAATGACAGAATCCTACAACTGAACATATTTAAAAGATGACGCCAGCAGTAATCCCTAATAAGACTATGAAAGGGGAGACCTAACGTTTGCTAACTCTTAAACATTATCAACTTCTCCCACTGGAGCAACCTCATTCTTGTTTAAGTTAATTTTTAACCCAGAGATAGCTTCGAAACTGAACAATACGAACTTCAGCAACTTCAATTAGTCAGTATCAGCTTCACAAAATAAGAGGGTATAATCCACAAACAATAAGTGAGTGATCCAAAGTTGACTAGTGGAATTTTTTGCTGCAAAACCATTCAACCAACCCAAGATTGCAGCTTGTGAGATCAATCTACTAAAAGATTCCATAACAATAATAAAGAGAAAGGGATATAAAGGATCTCGTTGTTGAAAACTGCAAGAAATCCAAAACAAAAACAAAAACAAAAAAAAACCCAACCAAAGGCCCATTGATAAATGAAAATCACTAAGAATCAGACCATCGAAATGCATATACGGATCAAGTCTATCCACTATGAAACAAGAAATTCCAACTAACATGGTTATAAACTTTCTCCACATTAAGTTTGAAAACCAAACCCGGTATTGATAATCGAAATCTAGAATCAACAAACTCATTGGCTAGCAAAGCCGAGTCAAGGATTTGCCTTCCTTATACAAAAGCATTTTAAGGAATTGGAGATGATCTTTTCCAAAATCACCTTAAGTCATTGTGCAAGGACTTTTGCAAACAGCTTATATGCACTTCCACTAAACTGATAGGGCAGTATTCTTTGTTATTTGTCGCATCACTTTTCTTTGGGATATAAGACAAGAAACGTAGCATTGAGAATCCTTACAAAGAAATCATTTTCATTAAAAAAAAATGAAAGGCTACCAAGACATCGTTTTTCAATACACCCCAGCAAGCTTGATAGAAAGCCATGGTGAAGCCGTTTGGGGCTAGGGCCTTATCCTCGCTGCAAGAGTTGAAGGCTGCCAACACTTCCTCCTCATTAAAACATCTCATGTAGCCCTTTTAGAGACAAAAGCCACTTTATAAGTTCTAAAAAAATAGCAATTTTTGTAATTATCTCCTCATCCATATTAAACGCATTCCATTACCTGAAAGGTTACTAATAACATAGTTTCATCTTCTAGAATTGGCCAAACGTTAAAAAAAAAAACTTAGTATTTTTGTCTCCTTAAGCCAAAGAGCTTTTATCTTTGTCTCTAGCTAATCTCCTCCCTTAGTATTAGGTTTTCCAGAACCCCACCCAACATCGCATCTGTTTGAACCTCAGGCTCCCGTTCCTCCACCAACAATTCCAAAACACAACTCTTCTAAAGAAGATTTTCAAAAGAGTCTAACATCCCAAAAACGTTTCTATTCCATTTCACCAAATCACTCTTTAGTAGTTTCAGTTTTCTAGCCAATGCAAAGCTAGGTTTACCCTCCACGGAATAGATACTCCACCAGCTTCTAACCAACTTCACAAATCTTTCCACTTTCAACCACATATTTTCAAACTAGAAAGGAGACTTACCGCGCATCACTAAGACGGTGATCATTAGGTTCATACATACTAGAAAAAATCCATCTAAAACCATCATCTACATTCTCAAAAATACAAGATGCAGAAAATCTATACAAAAGAACATCGGCTTCTTTCACGAGTCTAGTATCCCCACATAATCAACCACATATTTTCTAAGACGATGTTAATTAGTTCATACACACCAAAAAAAAATCCATCTAAAACCATCATCTACATTCTCAAAAAAACAAGATGCAGAAAATCTATACAAAAGAACATTGGCTTCTTTCAGGAGTCTAGTATCCCACACAATCAAAACACCTCCAATTGATCCACTAGCATCCAAACAACACCAATCCACGAAAGGACAGCTCCAAAGACTACGAACAATGCTACAAGTAGTAACCTACCTAATTTCTAGGATACACTATACCAAGTTTATAACCTTTCAAATGGTTACTAATAATAGAGTGTTTAGCTCTATCATTTATCCCCATCACATTAAAAGAGATTATGTTAAAATGGTTAACCATCAGAACCCAAACTTCCCCTAGTTTGGGAGAAAGGAACTTAGAGGAATAGGCAACACAACCTCGTCCCAACCAGAAGGTGCATACCATCAAAAAGAGAATTTATTTCATCACTAAATCCATCTGATGATCTCCATTGCAATTGAAGATGGTTACCTTGTTGGTCATCCGACACATCTCCTTCAAACAATACAATCATTGAAGAGAAGAAGTCCTCTTCAAGAATATGTGGAGCAAGAGCAATGCGAAATGGCTCAATAGGAACTCGGAAAGCTAATTCGATCTCCAATCGAATGAATAAAATTGAACTCATGTTCTTGTCCACCCAAAAGTCACAATTATTCACATTAACCAACTCTTCTTGCTCTAAAAAGAAAGGTTGGTTCTCTTGCAGCACCAAAGGTTACAAAGTTTGATCCCCAAAGCTGAGATGCCCCAATTGGTGGTGATGTATGTGAGCTAGAGGAGCTAGCCTGAAGATAGAAGGATCTAGAATAAGGAACTTGAGCTTAGTCGTGGGGTTGCACTATGCAAGCTGATTTAGGCTTCAAAATCCACTTCTTGTTTGAGAACATACTCTCTCACCCTAACTCTAGGACCTTGTCTAGATTTCGGTTGCTTTTTCAAACTCAAGTCATAACTCTTGTGCCCCGAGTGTTTGACACTCTTGTTGCCTAAAAACACTTGCCTTCTATCTTCTAGATCCATGATTATTTTTCAAAGGACAATCTACAATAGAGTCATTGTGCAAACGATGCTCTAGTGTTCTATGACAAACGATCTCCAAACCACTACCACCCTTGGCTGTAAAGAATCATTCATCTTTCCAAAAAAATGTTTGGTTATTCCCCTTTAGCACCATATGATTGCCTCAAAAGGTTCCTTATCTTAATAACCCCAATAGGAAGATTGCCTATCTCGACTTGCCTAATGTTGCCATGGAGGCCAGACAAAACCACCATGCCCTTGTCTCCTTGATGATGATGCCTCAAAGGAGGAAAATTCTCAAGAACTGCTAAACTTCTCCTTAATAAGATTTAAGTTTACCAAAAACCAAATCTTTAAGATCTAACCTAAAGTTTTCACATCCAGCTAGCCTTAAAGTGTAAGAATGATGATAGAGCCCCTCCTTTGGCCATTGCTAAATTTCTCGACTAGTAAAAACCACCTCATAGAGTTATATTACATTTGAGAGAAGCAAGAAAGCTTCCATCATTTTCACGACGCATCCTCACAAAACTATGCAGCCGATCAAAATGAATAGCCTCCTCACAACCGATATAAGCCACCTAGACTTTTCCCCTCTCAATCACTCGTTTCCCTTTTTAATCACTTTCAAAGGGAAGAAAGAACCTCTCTCTTTGAAAATGAGCTCGAAATTCTTGAACTCAATCATTAGCAACTTTCTCCCACCCATAATCGGCCTGAAACAATGGAAAAACCCACCCAAACAAATCTAGTGGCTTACAAAAAGAAGATAAGAGGGAGTCGACCAAGAAGGAAGCATAAATGAGATGAAAACTGGCAGGAAAATGTGTCACACGCCAACATGTGGTTGTGCATAGACTAGACACGCCTTTAAAGCAACCATGTGTGTGGGTGTCTCAGGCCTATGGCCTCTGTCAGCTAAGAGATCAGACATTTTTGTAACAAGCCCAAGAGTCGCTCGCCAAAAAAAAGGCAATGGATTCCACAACCAAATTTTGGAATTTGAATACTAACATAGAACTTTGGCATTATTGCTCTCTGCTTCCTTATGTTCAATAAACAAAGGAAGTTACTTTTGGGGTAACACGAATAAGGAATTCTTCTTAATGAAAAGACGAACAATAGTTTAATTATAGAATTAGAGATCAAATTCGAGTACTTAGAAATTTAAAATATTATATAAATACTATAAATTTAATAAAAAATATATAAAATATTCAAATAGTATAAGTAAAAAATATTTGAAAATAAGTAAAAATAAATAAATTTATATATTTATTAGATTAATATAATTAATATTTTTTGAAAACATATATAATTATTTATTTAAGAGTTAATATACATTTTTCTAAAAAAAATATTAATTTAATCTCACTATTGATCAAATTTGAGTACTAGGAAATTTAAAATATTATATAAATATTAAAAATTTAATTTTTTTTTTAAAAAAATTTTCAAATAGTATAAGTAAAAAATAAATTTATACATTTATTTGATAAATATAATTAATAATTTTTTGAAAACATATATAATTATTTATTTAAGAATTAATATACATTTTTGTAAAAAAGTTATTAATTTAATCGAACTACTCGTCGAGTATCGAACTAAGTAATTAAAATTTGATACTTGACTCGAGTAATTAAACGAGCCTAAACTTGAACTTTGGCCCTTCTAGGGCTTAAGCCGGATACCAGCCAAGTAATTTTCAAGCCGAATCCAAGTGAGACCCAAACTACTCGACTCGATTCCAATCCTAGGATTTGGCTTGCCTGAAATCCTTGTGGTACGCACCACTCAAATAACCATCTAACCAAAACCTTTCTCCTTATCCATCTCAAATATATAGTCTGTTGGACTTGTTCATCTCAATGGCCTTCCAATCCAACCATTACTATGATCTAAAATATGGCACAAATCTAGACCCACGATCATAAGCGTAAACATGTTCTTGATGAAAAGAGTCGTATAAAACTCAATAAGCTCAGCAACAATGATATCAAGATCAGTGATAAGATTGCAAATATCTAATTCTAGCTCCTTAACAGAACTCTTATGACACTTAACCTATGCCACTCAATGACAGAGCTTAGTGTTAAAATCGCCTTCCCTAACCCAGTATAGTCTTTCTACCTTAGCTAGTCTCCCTCATAACAATCTCATGCTCATTTAGTACTCGCTCATATACTTAACTGAATATCAAAAAGACCAACTTCCATCTCTAATTTATCGCTTCCCACAAGCTCCTGAAGCATGGAGGCTTTCTCTAATTTAGCCTCCAAATTTCATGGTTAAGTTTACCAATTAAAACCTGAGTTTCATCATAAGATAGAAGCCAAACCATAAGGGGTAAGCGGACATAATCACAAGGGCAGAGCCAAGTTTACTTGAGTGGCGTCAATTGACCCACTTAAGTTTTAAAATTTTCTTTTTTACCAAGTGAAATTTTATAAATTTATTGAGATGAAAGGAGAATTTAAAAATGACCACACTAAATTTATGAAAATACATATTGACCTCATTGATTTTGACAAAATAAAATAGACTAATTAAATAGTTACATATTTTAGTATGTTAGGGAAAAAAAATAAAGTTAAATCAGTAACATGATTTAAAAGTATATAAATTAAAAAATACATAAAATTGAATTATAACTTAGTTTGAATTTTTTACAGTATAGATTCTCTTATTTCATTTACTTTTTAATTTAATAATAAAATACAATTTTGTAAATTCTAAACAATTTTAAATCATTTACGCTATCTATAGTTAGACCGTTTGAAGTGGTTTTTAATGAGTTTAATTCTAACTAAAAATTAAATGAAAATAGCATTTCATCAATATATGAATTTAATTTTCTTTATATTTAAAATAATATAGAAAATTAAATAGTTTTCTTGTTTTGTTTTGTTTGTTTTGTGGTCAAGTAGTGTCCAAGCCAACTTAAGTGCACCTCAACTAATCCACTTCTCTGGTCCGGTCAAAGGTAGGTCATTCACGTAAAATCTCCATAAATAATTTATAGAGATTTTACTGTTCACAACCTCCCTAAGAGATTCAAACCCAAAATCCAATAAAGGGAGCATGCATTCTCGACCATTAGGCCAATCCCTTGAAGTAAAGATAATAAAATATAAAAAAACTAAACGTGTACAAAATACTAAGCAATATTGGATGAAGCTAAAGATTGAGTAGAAAAATATATTACTGAGTTTAAAACTAACTAATTTTATATTTAAGCAGAAAAAAAAATAAAATAAAAAATTGACCACACTAATAAAAAATTTATACCTCTGCCATTGCATAATCATAGAAGCTGTCAGGATCCAGGATGGAATAGTGACGACGCCCATTCCAAACAATTTTTGAAAACCTTTTCCCTAAAGAATGATGCTAAATCCACATCATATCAAACTTCTTTTTCTTTTCCCATTTTGGGTTTACCCTCTTTTTATCAATTAAAGCACATTTTTTAGCATCATATATGTTTCAAGTTTCAACCAGTACATCTAAATTTCTTCATTTCATATGCCAGCATTACAAAGTTGAAGTAAGAATTTATTTATTCATATTTGAAAACAACTATTTAACAAGCATAGGTTTCAAACAACAGCAAAATGATGGACTAACCTTCCAGCACCAGCAACAACAATCTTTTGCTTTGGGAAGTCAATCATTGGCCTTCCTTGTGCTCTTACAGCTCCTAAAAGTCCAGCAATTGCAACCCCAGCTGTCCCCTGCATGGAAAATAATCTATGACTTACGACTCAATGCAACAATAAAGTGTCGAGAATAACTAAGATCGCTGTTGTGACATGATGTACATGCAGTTCCCATTTTTATACGAGCTAAGATCGCTGTTGTGACACGTTGTACATGCAATTCCCATTTTTATACGAAAAGTAAGTGAGGGATATAGTGGCTCAGACAATAGAATATAACATGCACAAGAAGCATTGGTATAATAAAGTTAAGGCAACTAAATTGTACACATTGGTATCATACATCAATTGCCTAGTGGTTATACCCACAACAAAATCAAATTGTTTTAAAGATGTAAAAAAAAAAAAAAAAAAAAAAAAAAAAAGGAAAACTTGGTTCTGGCCTTACAGTCTTACTGAATGAAATGTTAAGAATAAGGCATGGGATTTTCTAATTATAATCCCATGAAGAGGTTTCCTCAGATAATTATCCAACAAGATACAACCAGTAACTCATTAACTCGACTGGTACTTTCAGCAATATATAAGTTCAGAAAGCAAATTGCAAAATCCGAATTTTACATCATGTTGTCAGTTCATAGATGTTTCACTAAATCAGTAACTATGTGTTTTGTCTCTATCAAAAAGAAAAAGGCAATAGTCAGCTACAAAACATAAGAAGCTGGAATCATAGCTGTTTATGTTCCAGCAGCAGGGAGTGTTCAATCCTATGTTCAGTGAAGCACAACATCACTATTATTATGTAGGAGCCACCAGTAAACACGGAAGAGAACTAAGAAGGTTTATTATAAATCAACATCACTATTATAATAAGAATATTTTACAATTATTATCAAAACAATATAGAAAAGCAAGACTAAGGGTCAAGTAGAATAATATCAAATAATAGAACACAGAAGAGTTCATGCATAGAATTTGGGAAAGTGCAAGCAGACCATGTTTCATACAGAAACAGTAAGTCCACTTGCTAAAATCAACAATGATTTATATAGAAAACGAGAAGAGTGAGAAATAGAAAGGAAGATGGAGGAAGGACAGGTATAGGAAGGAAAGCGAGAAAGTGGGAAAAACAGAGAGCAAGAAAAGAAACAAGAGTAATAAACATGGAAGAGGTAAAGGGAGTGAAAGTTTTAGAAATTTTGCCCACTTGTTGAATTTAAAACATGTTCAGTTGAATACTTTTTATGTGTTTACTTTCTCCAAAAAAAATAAAAATAAATAAATAAAAAAAAACATAAACCACCAAGATACCAAATGCACCCTAAAAGACTAAAAGGTTTTCTCTTTTCTTATTCTGCCACCAAAGACTCAATCAGAGTATTATCTGATTTAAGAATTATGTGTCAAATGAAACAGAGAAGATGTCAATAATTAAAAAGAAATTAAATATATATTATTTAGAAAACAAAGAGTCACGGGGGTAACTGCAATCTTCTACTGCTGGCTCTGACTTCTCACTTTGTAGATCTCTATCACTTAACCAAAGACCAATGATTAAGTCAATGAAGCTCATCTCGGACCAATGCTGGCAATCGTCTTCAAGTGGGCTGCTCTCCTCCTTCATCATCTGCAAGTATGAATCCATCACAGATCTACTGAAAATAATGACTATTTGCAGCTCATCCAGCCCTTACTGTAAACGACTATTCCCCGCTCATGCTATCATGTAGAGGTTGTGGGTCGCCTTGGCGACCATTGTCAAGAACGCCCAGCATTTGTGTTCATGCAAACTGGTACGAGTTCCAGGGGTAGACACAAATTCGATAATATTGTTCTAGACAAAAATGTAATGTTTCAGTATAAACCTACCTCCACCAGTCCACAATGGCATAAGGGATATCCATGCCCACTCTCACTCTGCGCAACTATTAATGGCTCTGAACTTCATAGGTTGAACTCAAACTTTGACTACATGAAATTGATTGTTTTGATCCTTCCCTTCTGAGTCCAATTTTTCTCTCTTGTAATCTTTATCAATTGTATTTGCATATTGGTTTTTTGGATAAAAGTAAAAATTATATTGATAACAAGAAAGTACAAGGAGGAAGAGAAATTGCATTTGTATATGACGTACTTAGTTAGTTGGTCTGCATATGTTCTTCTATTTGCAAATTTGTGGTGTCACTCTGCAGAACTGAATGTTAAGCATCTCATCTACATAGGTTTAGATCAATCTTGAATACCATAAACTTTGATCCTCATTCTTTTCCAGCTCCAAACTTTCCCTTCTGAATTTTTTGGGGGTTCGATTTGCATGCAACCCTTGTTCTTTGGTTGCAAAATTTGGTGCTTCTTAGTTCTTAGTAAATATATACTCATGAAAGAGAGGATAACAATTTCATATCATTACTAATTACAACATTTAAGAAACAATATCAAACCATTTAGTGCACAACAATGATCACCACATACTTTATGACTAAATGATCAAGGAAAGTAGCAGTGGTATCACAACATTGTGCTATATGCTAGTGCTGCATCTTCAAAATTCCAGAATGTATCCTCATCAACTACTATGTCAGAAAAGCAACAAACTTTTTACCATGAGATACAATTATACTTCACAAAACTGTTTAATTGACATGGAATACAGAGGAACTTGATTACCTGAACATCATCATTAAACATTCTGTATGTATTTCTGTAGCGCTGTAATAAATTAAAGGCCCATTTGCTTTGGAAATCTTCAAACTGTAAAAGCCCAAAAATCAAGTGTAGCCGTATGAAATATCTAACTGATGCAATCCAGCTCCAACATATGTAGCAGAACCTTAAAACATAAATTACCTGCACAATTAAATTTGGCCAACGTGTAAACACAGCCTCCATGAATTCATCAATAACAGCAAGATACTCGTTGCCTTCAAGACGGTGATCTTGCAATCCCAAATCTGAAAACAAGAAATAAATAATCATAATTACAAAGTAATGTTGATTTGATTGTCAACTAGTTATGAGAGGAGGACAAGGAATCCTCAGATACAGAGAAGAAAAAAAAAATAATAAGGGCCTGTATACACGAGGACTTGCTAATCTCTTTGTATGTGAACTAAAGAAACACGTTGAAATGCTCCCAAAGCAAAGCACCAAAGTGAAGCATGGAAAACAATCTTATCCCTGAGAAGAGGCCATGGGAGATAATAATCACAAAAAACTCTTGCATTGCATTACAACCAAACTCCCCAAATCAACTTTTAAAATTACCTTGTCAAAGGCACATGTGCTAAACGCAATACATATTCCATTCATAAATAGGATTACCAGAGCTACAGTCATAATAATGGAAAATGTCAATTTTTCAGCAAAAATGTGATACAGGAACATTATAAACGATAGTATGTTTCCTGTCATTTCTGATCTTTCTAGACGTTATGGCAGATCAGGGCATCAATATTGTATTTCATATAATATCTTTACAATAATCGCTAATATGATTTCCTAGGATGGAGCATATACATGGATTAGGATCCACATACAATTTGACTATAAGGCACCACTTTCGAGTATGTATAGAAGACACAACTCTCCCTCCTCCCTCTCTCTCTCCCTACCCCTCTTCTATCTACGAAATTAGTCAAATTAAACAAGCCACTGGAAAGAAGTGCATCTTCATTCTTTTTCAATTTTTCCCTTGAAGGCAACTTTTTAACTAAATGTTTCAATGTCCCAGTTTATGCCTTTCATAAGTTTGCAACTCCCTTTCCTCTGTTTCCAACTATCCTACCATCCCCACTACCAGAAAATCACCATTTTTTCCTCTCTAATTACCATTTGTTCCTCTCTTGATTATAGGAAAAGAAAATTTTATTGAGAAAGAAAGAAGTATAAGGAGGACATTGTCCTCCAAAGCTTAAACAAGAATAGTAAAGACTAAAGAAAAATGTAAGCTTGAACAAGACTCCCCAATATTGTTTCATATCAACCAAAGAAACACCCTGAAAAGCTCCTGGGGCAGAACAAGTAAAGCAAGGAAAACGATCCTAGCCAAAAGAGGTACTATGAGAGACGACAATTAAGAAAAATCATCGCATCACGTTCCAACCATACTCACCAAAGCACTATAATGAAGGAACATCTCCACAGACACTTAACATCCTTTCTTACACCAAAACTTCGGTAACGAATCATCAAAAAATCACACAAGAGCCCAAACAGGCCCAAGGAATGCGGAAAAATACCATCATCTATCCCCTTACCATGTCAACATGGCACTGCCTCCTCAAATGACCTAAAAGTTGCTGCAAGGATCCTCAATTTCAAGAACCATCAATACTAGCTTAGATTAAAATTAATTAGATCCAGCCACACCAACATTGTCACCAAAAATCAAAACTCCAACAAGTTTATTGTTATTTGTTTTAAAGCAAGATCAAGATTAGAGAACAGCGTGTTTCAGTTTATTCTCCATTAAAAGAAATACAACCAGTACCGGTAAATAATATAAACATCTTTTCTAGAAAGAACGATCTTTTTTTTTTCCCCTCAACGTAACAACTCAAATTCCCTAACTTTGAAACACAAAAACAAGGAAGGCATAGTTGAATAGATAACCAAAAAATATTTTTGTTTGATTAATTAACATAATGATTAGCAATTTTTAAGATGGTCCACTTAAACAACTAATTGCGCATTTAGACACCAACAGGGCTAGGAGGGCAGTTTGTCCCCTATACTCAACTGGTTGATATGACTTGACAATTGTTTTCCTCTTCTTGCTCATAACCAAATTGGGTCTAAGTGAACAGAAAACTTTTTATCTTATTAATTTGTTAGAGCTTCTCACACCTACTCGCTTCCCTAATATACTTGATAGTCAAACTTGGTCTCTTGATTCTTCTGGATCTTTATCTTGTAAACCTTTTATGATTTTCTTATTCATGGTCCAGATTCTTTCTCATTTCCCTTCATAATTTTCTTTGGAAGGCTAAAATTCCATCTAAGGTTAAGGCTTTTGTTAGGACAGCAATATTTAATAGAGTCAATACTCAATGCTAATAACTTGCTGCGGATGATGCGACCTTCAAAGCCATTATCTCATGATATTTGTGTGATGTGTTTACAGAATTATGAGACAATGAGCATCTCCTTCTTCACTTTTGTCTGGACACTTTGGTGTAAAGTATTTGATATTTTCAGCATTTCTTGAGCTGCTCAGGCTATTTGTGGGATTTTTTAATGATTTGTTACCGAAGTTTTGGAGGAAAAAAAGATGTTAAGTGTCTGTGGAGATGTTTTCTTTCTTTGCAGTGATTTGGGGTGTATGTTGGAACGTAATGTGAGGATATTTTTTGATTGTCGTCTCGTATGGCATCTCATATGGGATAAGTATTTATTTTTTTTTTATTTTTTTTTTTTGCTTCTCTTTGGTGTTCTGCTTCAGAGCACCCTTCAAGGTGTTTCTTTAATAGATATGCAAGGTGATTAGAGAGCCTTATGATTTAAACTTACATTTTTTTTATTTTTTTTCTTTTTTTTTTTTTGTTTATACTTAGGAGGACTTCTTGTCCTCCCTTGTACTTATTTCTATTGTTCTACTTCGGGAGCCTTTTGGAGTGTTTCTCTTTAGTAGATATACAACGTGATTGGAGAGCCTTATTGTCTTAAGTTACCATTTTTCTTTACTACTTTTGTTTATACTTAGAAGGACACCTTGACCTCTCTTGTACTTTTTTTCTTTTTCAATAAAATTTTCTTTTCCTAACCACAAAAATGCTAATTATAAGTTCAATTGCTTAATGAATAACAATTTATAAATGGTTATGTCCACTCACTTATTACGTGGGTTGAGATACCACTATAACAGTCTCATCTCCTATAATCAATCTGTTGATATAACTTAAACAATTATTTTCCTCTTTTTTATCAGGAGGAAAATTCTCAAAAGAACAGCTAGACACCTCATTAACAATAGGCTTTTGTTTTCCGAATATCAAATCTTAGAGAACTAATTTTGGGTTAGTTCTCAAAGATTTGGTATTTGGAAAACAAAAGCCTAATTTTAAGGAGGCACCTAGATGTTCTTTTGAGAATTTTCCTCCTTTGATGCATCATCATCGAGGACAAGGTGGTTTTGTCCAACCTCCATGGCAGCTTTAGGTGGGTCACAAAAGACAATCCTCCTACAAGGGTTATAATGACAAGAAACCTTTTAAGACATGGTTTTCGTGGAATCATGTGGTGTACAAGGTGAGTAACCGAACAAATTTTGGAAGGAGGAATGGTTATTCAGAGGCAAGGATGTCGAGCGGTGTGGAGACTGTTTCGCATAGAACACTTTTGAGTATCATATGCATTACACAACGACTCCATTGGATATTGTCCTTTGAAAATAGCAGTGGATTTAAAGGGTAGAAGGAAGGTGTCTCTGGGAAACAAGAGTGATAAGCTTTTGGGGTACAAAATATCTGACTTAACTTTGAGGAAAGAGCAACACCTGAAGTCTAGACCAGCTAATTAAGTTGGGGTGAGAGAGGATTCCCAAGACATAAGTGGATTCTGAAGCCTAAATTAGTTTCTAGTGTGTAACCGCAACCCCAGCCTCTAGTTCCTTTTTCCGAATCATTCGACCTTGAGGCTAGCTTTTGAGCCCACATAAATCACAATCAACAGAGGCAACTCATAGCTTTGATGATTCAACTTTCCTTTTCCAACCTTTGGTGCAGAAAGCAAACCATCCTTCTTTTCCAGAGCAAGAGGACTTGGTGGATGTAAAGAATTGTGATGTTTGGGTAGACAAGAACTTGAATTCAAACCTACCCATTCGACTAGGGGTTGATTTAGCTTTCCAGAGTTCTTATTAAGCCGTTCCATAGTGCTTTCTCTCCATAGATCCTTGAAGATGATAACTTTTCTTCAATGAACGTACTATTTGAAGGAGTCATGTCAGATGAGCAACAAAGAAACAATGTTCAGTTGGAATTTAGATCATCATATGGATTAAGTGATGATATTGACTTCTTTTTTTGATGGGTATGCACCTTCTGTTTTGGAGAAGGTTGTATTGCCTATTCCGTTAGATTCCTTTCACCCTCACTGACGGTAGAAGTAAGGGAAACCATAAGAATGTTTTGGGTGTGAATAGTGATGTTGGTGATCTTCATTCATCAAATGAAGTAGAGGATATTGTGAGAAATTAGAGAAATTTTGGGTTTATCCTTTGATGGGTATGAATATTTGGCATGGAAGCTATCTGCAAACATCGTGAAGAGCAACACAAGACCTAGTGTATTGAAAAAGCCCAACAAACAATTGATAACATTTTCTAGAGAATTGAACAGATTGAGTCTGAAGTTAATTATTAGAAATCCCTTGAAGGGATGGAATGTTATAGTCTGCCTCCAAGACACTAAATTGAATACTATGTCTAGTAGCATTGTTCATGGTCTTTGGAGTCACCCTTTTGTGGAATGGTGTTTCTTGGATGCCTGTGGAACAACTTGAGGTGTTTTGACTATGTGGGATACTAGACTTGTGAAAAAAGTTGATGTTCTTTTGAAAAGATTTCAGCTTCTTGTCTCTTTCAGAATGCAAAGGATGGTTTTAGATGGACCTTCTCCGGGTTGTATGGACCTAATGATCATTGTTTGAGGACTGCTTTTGGGATGAGCTGCTAGCAGTCAAAGCTTCCTAGGACACTCCTTGGTGTTTAGGTGGGGATTTCAATGTTGTTTGGTTCTTGGATGAAAGAAAGAATAGTACAAGATTATCGGAAACTATGCAATTATTCTCAGAATTTGTTGTTAGTCTCTTGGGGGAATGCAGAGAGGTAAGATTCCTTTCCAGTTTGAAATATGTGGCTGAAACTTGAAGGCGTATTGGACTTGATTAGAAGCTGGTGGAGTAGTTATTCCATGGAAGGAAATGCTAGCTTTGCTCAGGAAGCGTGACTTGGTAAAATGGAATAGAGAGGTCTTTGGGAGGCTAGATTTTTAGACAAGAAAAAAAAATTCTTGAAGAGTTGTGTTTTGGATTATTTGGTTGGTGGATAGGGGGAGGCTGAGGCTCAAAGACATGATGCAATGTCGGGTGATATTAGGTAAATCTAATCTTAATGGAGGACATTAGTTGGTTACAAAAATCTAAAACCCTTTGCCTTAAAGGAGATAAAGATACTTAGTTTTTTCATTGTCTGGCAAATTCTAGGAGGCGATACAATTATATTAGTAACCTATCTGTTAATAGAATGCATTTTGAAACGGATGAGGATATGATTACAGGAATCACTCATTTTTTTTCAGAACATGCACAGTGGACCTGAACAATGATGTCTGTCTTCGAATGGGCTACCTATTAACTCATCTTTGAGGGGGAGTGTATTTGTCTTAAGAGAGGTTTCGATAAGGAAGAAGTGTTGGCAGCAAGGTTGTTAACATCGAGATCTTAAGTAGGATTGTAGAGGATGGGTAAGAATGAATCGTAGGATCGAATTGGTAGGATCAAAAGATCTTACGAATTTTGTAAAATAAATACTTATGTGCAAAATTTATACCCTTAAATTGTAGAGATATTTTCCTTTAAAACAAGGAGTTCACAATCAAAATTCACAACAAATCAAATGCACCATTATCAAATTAACAACCCAATAATAACAAATTTCTACCTAACAAATCAAAATTTATAAAATAAAAAATAAAAAAATTATATATCCTTAAATTAACTACCTAAATCTTAAATTTTCACTTCTGAGTTAACATCCTAACCAAAAAAAACCAAAAAATAATAATAATAAATATGATTATAAAATTAGATTAGCCACTCTAAAGTGATTAATTAGGAATTAATTAAAAAAATTAGACTAAAGTAAATCAGAAATTAAAAAAGAACACACTGACTGGTCCTCTACAAACTTAAGAATGAAAACCAGAGTTGTAGACCTTCACTTGCTCTACAGAAGCAAGTTGGAAGCCGAAACTCTTTGAAGTTTCAAATTTCGATATTGATACTCTGCTATACAGATCAACCTAGCTTCACAGACCCTAAAGCATCTCTTCGACAAATGCCCAGCTACCCAGGAAGGAAGGACATGCTTCGACTCGAAGAGGAAAAGGCTGCGAAAAAGTCTGAGCAAGAAGAGGGATACTGGGTTCACTTCAAAAGACTAAGAAACAGATGAATTGGTTTGGATCTCTGAAGCCCAACCAAATTTTCAAAGAATCTAGTGTTTTTGGAGACTCGACAATAGCTCGCGATCTCAAGCTTTGTCACTGATCCTGCGATCTCGCTTCCGCGTTTGGCAGACTCCAATCTTCAATCTGTCTTAACTCAATTTGATGGAGCTAGATCGTAGGATCGTATGATCCTGCGCACCAACACGCGATCTTGACAACCTTGGTTGGCAGCATTAAGCTCTTGCAACAAAGATAAGGTTCCAGGCCCAAACAGATTCACAATGGCCTTTTATCAAGGTTGTTGGGATGTAATAAAAGACGATCCATTTCTTCTATGAAAATCCTTTCTTTCAGAAGAGCCTCAATGATTCATTTGCTATATTGACCCCAAGAAAAGTGTTGTGACATATATTCTTTAATATCGCCCAGTTTAGTTGTAGTGTGTATCAATTGTTGGCAAAGGTACTTGACAAGAGACTTAAGCTGATTATGGAAAAGATCATCTTCAACTCAAAAAATGCCTTTGTAGATGTAAGGCAAATCCTTGATTCAATATTGTTAGCTAATGAGAACGTTGATTCAAGACTTAGAGCATCTTTAATGAGTTTGATTTGCAAACTTGATATGGAGAAGGCTTATGACCATGTTAATTGGAACTTTCTTTTATATCTCTAGGAAAGAATAGGTTTTGGGAGGAAGTGAATGAATTGGATCGGTGTGTGCATTTCGACATTCTGCTTCTTAGTGTTAATCAATGGTTCTCTGATGGGTTCTTTAGGAGTTCACGTGGCATGCGTAAGGAGATCCTTTATTTCCTTTTCTCTATATTATTGTTATGGAAGCCTTTAGTAGATTGATCAAACAAGTTGTTGTCTTGAGTTGGTTGAACGGTTTTGCTGTGATTAATGTAACCAACCCACTTTGAATTATTCATTTATTGTTTGTGGATGTTATACTCTATTATTGTTGCAGACAATACTATATTTTTTGTGAAGCTGATAGTTTTGGTTTAAGAGGAATGATGTATCTTCAATAATGTGAAGGTGTCAATGTAAAAAATGAAGAGAAACTTCTTACTTATGTGGTTCCATTGGATGTCCATTCAACCTTTTCTTCACTCAGTTGTGTCTCTTGTACATTTATGGCTTGAACTGTAATATGTAGTTTTGTTTCTTTTGCTTCAGTGGGTTGTGTATGTACCCATCCTATTTACAAAGATATGACCTTTTTCTTTAATAGAATTATTACTTATCAAAATAAATATGCACTTAATCCACATGAGCTATGGGCCATAATCACTCAACATTCAAGTCCTTCTATTTTTGTTACGTAGTGGTGCTCTGTTTGTATATCACCATGACCCCCACCAAAGGCACTTACTTTTTTGTTAAGCGTAGACCCATTAGTACCTTGTGGTTTCTCCATTATTCTCTATCTCTCTATATATATTTTATCTTCCATGGAAGCCTAAGTTTCTTACAGGGAAACGAAGTAAAACCTCTTTTGGGATGTTAGATAAGAAAACCCTAAGTTTTCATAAGAACTTAAAACCAACAGCTGAATCCTTTTCATTATGAAAAATATATCTGAATTCTTTCATTATGGAAAATATATCCTTTTAAAGCCTTTATTTGATAAATTCAAACCCTGATAACACTAAATCATAGCACTTGATTTTAACTAGCCATACATAATAAAACAACACATAAAGGACATAAAAACCCTAATTCCTTTAATTGCTACAGTAATCTGCACAAGACCTTTTAAACCTTATCTGTGTAAATATCAGCATGGTATGTGGAATTTACAATTTCTCATTTCATGAAATGATGATGCCATTTCTATATGATGCTTCTACAATAACTACAACTGACTTTAAAATATAAAGATACTTTACTTACACAAGGGATCTTTAAGTAGTTTCTCATTGTTGGTGCCAACATCAATCATTACGGGAAGTACCTAATAAGGTAGAAGGAATAAATTTATCAAAGATATGCTTGGCAAAAAACAGACCCAGTAGAGTTTACACTAGGCAAACTACCTGCAAAGATATTGATAATTTTTAGTGAGAAGGATCGAAACAAGGTTTTTGACAACTACCCCAATTGTTAAGCAAAACTATTTTTGAATAACCGTAATGCCTTACCAGGGATAATAGAAGTTTTAAGTTCCATCAATCTCATACACATGTTTAGGGAGGTAATACAGCTTACAGGACTCAACAATAAACTTCACTAACAATTGGTTTAGAAATTACAGTGTTCACTTTTGGAACTTGGAAACATATCAGTATGCATTCACTTACCAGATTAAGTCTCTAATATTAATTCACTTTTGGTTTCAAAGAGGATAAAAAAACCTTCTCTAATCAGCTAAGCACTGAACTCTTACTCTGCACATACTATCTACATTTACAAAAGAAGAAGTTGCTGAAATTTATATACCAAGTAAAAAATTGATTCAACAATATACTCGATCTCTTTGTACACCTAATCTGGACTGTCAAAGAACCAATCACCAAAGACTAAGTTGTAAGGTGAAGCCACAAGGGTGGTTATTAATCTCTAACAGACCCCCTCATGATGCAAGCCCATTGATATTCTCAGAAGGATAAAGCATTTGTCCAAGCCAATGTGATGAGATTTAAGTAGAAAGATCGGAGAGACGAGCTTTTGACAGATAGATAATAGAAAGAGCAATAAGCAAGCAGATTAAACGGAATCCATAATCATCTTTTTATGACACGAGTCCTCGTTGCAAGCTTCTTCCTTTTTTTTTTTCTTTTTTTTTTTTAATATGATAGCAAAAGAAATTTTATTAAGAAAGAAAGAAGTACATGAGAGGACAAGGTTGCAAGCTATATTGTTTCAATCACTAGGAGAGAATAATGTGAAGCCAATTTGAAAGTGAACCTGGCTTTATTGAAATCAATGAGAGGCTCTCAACTGCCACAGAACTAATAAACCACTAGCACTCTGAGGCATGAGTAGATTACTAGCTTAACTAGACTTAGATTCTTGTTGCTGATTTCAGTCACATTTCTAAACTAAAGAAAAGTAGAAAAAATCACAAGTGGATGCCACATGAGGTTGAGAATATCCAATTCATTAAGTTCTAGTTTCAAACATTGCACCACTTGTCATATACAATTAAATGTATATAATATAAAATAAAATAAAAACCTGCACCATTTGGTCACAGAGGCTTTGCTAATAGGTCAAAGAACCAACCTAAATGCTTAAGTTGTTAAATGAGACCCCAAGGGTGATTGTTGACCTCTAAGGCTCTAACATATGCATGGATTACACTGTAACCAGGTTACTGTAATAAGTTCCTCAATATGGCAGACCAAGACAATAGAAGTTAAAAGATAATTAATTTGAATATAACTTTTTAATACTCAAGCAAAGTAAGAAGTTTTCATGCAGACCAACTAGGAAAATACAGTGAAAGATTTTCAAAGACAACAAATATTACCCTGTGAGGGTTTATCCCAGCAGCTGCAACATATAAATCCAGCTTCCCTATTGCGATGCCAATACCTTGAACTCCAAGATCTCCCAGACCTAAAATTCTGCTTCCATCTGTAACAACAATCATATCAACCTGAAAAGAAAATATTCACGTCGCATTAAGTGATCTATTCTATAGAGATTCACAAAAGTGATAATCTGATTCACATCACGACAGGTCCACATGTCTAAAATATATCTTTTATTTTTCAAAATATTGTTATTCTAGGAAGACTGCCAATGACTTTAAATACTGGAATTCTCAGAAATAAGCTTCATAAAGTTGAAAACTCCGACTAATGTGTCACTAAAAAGGGAGGACCTGATCAGCCGGCCAGTTGTAAACCATGGACATCATTTCTCCACGATCCGCAGCACTGAAATACATTCCCCTTGGCCTTCTAAACAAACCACTATAGTTCTGACATACAAGACCTACTGTTGGAGTATACACTATAGGTGCATATTCCTCGATGTTTGCAATCAAAACCTGTCAGAAAAAATAAGATGTCATAATCCAACAAAAAACTAGATCGGTATGAGTGCTTATTCAGTGACATCCAGAATCCAGAATGAAATGCACTAAATGCATGTAGAAAGTATGGATGGAATCAAGCAGAGCCAAATACTGAGGTATTCAAGCTAGGCTGAAAATGTACATTTCGAGCTCAAGCTCAGTTTGACAGAAATGCTCAAATACTCGAGCTCAGCCTGAGCTCAAGTTCCTGCAGAAGAGATCGAAGAGAGACAAAATGAGCCTAATTTTATTTTTATTTGTCTCTTTTATACGTTTGTTTTGTATGAACTAAATTTCATTAATTATACAATTATTTTTTATAAGTAAAATTCAATTAAACAACGGGGCTAACCCATGTAGATAAGTGATATACGAAGCTCATATTATAATTATTAAAATAACACAAAATTTGAGTTATTGAAATACACGAGCCAAGCACCAGATTATTCGATCTCAGCTCGTTTAATAAACAAATATGTAAACAATCCCTACATCAAGCCCAGCCACTTTTTCGAGCTGAGCTCAAATATTTTCTAATTGTTTGGTCCGAGTACCAGCCGTATACAAATGTTTGAGAATGTATATATATGTAAGCAGACAAACGAAAAGTATGTCTGAGATCAGATGGTGAAGCATGCATTTTATTGCCAATTTCATCCAGAATGAAGAAGCTGACCTTTTTTTTTATAGAAAAAGAAATTATATGAAGATAGAAAAGAAGAACGTGAGGGAGGACAAGAAGTCTTCAGTTATCCTTAGCAAAAGTGCAACCAAAAAAAAAAAAAAGTCGAGCATAATCGGCATTAAAGATAATCAGTTTGTGATGCTGGTAGGGTGGTAGGTGCCACGAAAAGTAATTCAAACCATAATCAGGATACATTAATTAGAAACAACAAAAACAAGATCCTAGGTTTTAGTGATATATACCACAGCTTACTTCATTTTTAAGGGAGCAATATATAGCACAGCTTACTTCTCCAACAGCAAAAACAAGAACCCTGGCTTTAGTGATATTCCTTTTATGTCCTAGATGGCCTATTGTATACTTTATTACTTTCAGCATGCATGTCTTGTGCAATTGACAGCTTTCTCCACTACTTTATATTCATTATAAATGATATTTTCAAATCACCTTGTAGTACATAGTCTCATTTCTGTCATGCAAGCGGTTAAGTATCCGCCATTTGGCTAGAGCATTTGTATCAGAAGGTCCATCTCTTGCTTGCACTTGAAGTCGCTTCAGGTCATGCACTACCAACACAATAATTGTTTTTGTAAGAAAATAAATTTTATTAAGAAAGAAAGTACCAGGGAGGACAAGAAGTCCTCCTAAGCAGAAAAAGAAAAGAAAAAAAGAACAAGGCAAGCTTATATAACAAAAGGGCCTGCCAATCATGCTACAAATCAACTAAGCAGACACCCTGAAAAGATTCCACCATTGAACACCAAAGAGAAGCCAGGAACACAATGTTATCCCAGAATAGGTGCAAATGAAGATAAACATCACGAAAACCCTTGTATTATGCTCCAACCACACACTGCAGGCCCCCGACCCAATACAATAATTTAAACGCTAATAAAGGTGAAAGACAAGTCAAAAAGAAATAAGAACCCAGTTTATAAACTGCTGATAAAAATTTAGAAGTAAAAAAAAAATAGATCTTGACCCCTATAGCATCATGAAATTGTACCCTGATTAATGTCCAGGGATTTTATCTACACCCCGAGTACCAATAAGTCATACTGCAACTTGATACAAATGTAAAATGTAAAGTGGCCTACTTTAGTGTCCATATGAAAGAATCAAATCTGAACCTACCAGCCTAGCTTCAACCCACCAAACTCTAAAATAATAAAAATCTAGTATAACTTCACTGACCAGTCTCAAAAGATCCACACGATGAATTAATCAAAATCCTCCTCTTTAAAAGTGAAATGAACACCAGAGGCATTTAATTTCAATCTTTTACAATGGAAGAGTCTGATTTCAATCTTTGTAAAAGGAAAAACATGATGATAATTTATACATTAAGTGGTCAACCTTTCCATTAATGTTGTCTTTTCAAAAGGGAAAAAGAATCATTAAGCCCCATAACCAAAACATCCAGGGACATGCCAGCTATCCACTGTTCCCCGGCCATTAGAAATGGGGATCAAAGAGTTTCTAAAATTAAAGATCCATTATGTGAACAATAAAATTTAATGGTATATTTTCAACAATAAAAAAGTAAACAATTTTTTTTTTTCTCATTTCCATGTTTAATTCACCATTAAAATGTATACAACATACAAAAATTTTGCTTCAGCAATCTTTATAAGGGTGAGAGATATCAATTTTTGGTGTCAATGTCTCAAAAAATGAGGGCTAGCCAATTTCGATTGGAGAGAAGCTCATAATGTGGAATCAGATTGAAAGCATAGATAAGTACATATGTGTTTATGTTAAAATTGACAGCCAAAGGCCATTTCATTAGCAAAAAAATATACATATAAATAGAAATAAAGACAGTCAAATGCCATTTCAATATTTTTAAGCACATTTTTTATAGAAAATCTTATAGCAGTTATGTCATTCTTCCTTAATATTGATCTTATCTTTAACCCAAAGGCATAAAAACTGTTTTTCCACAGAACAAAATTAACAAACATAAGGTACCGGTTGCTGATTGTCTTCTTCAACAGCTTTAACATTATGTAGTGGTCTAATAAAACTGCTCCAAATAGTATCCCGTGTAAAGTTCAGGAAGCCAAAAACAATGTTTGTTAATTCTTTTTCCCTACTAGCAATTTCCGTCATTTTATAGTTATGCAATGCCACTTTTATGACTGCATTATATTGTGATTTAGAAACTAAGAAACGAATGCAGCTTACATTGGCAAGAAACATCAAAAGTTAAACAATAAGATATAGGAAGAGATGATGCCGGCCAGTATTGTACTTAATACAAACAAGGGGAACAATGAGCAGATAATTGCATGTCACTACTGTAGACTAATCATGTCATATGATCCAACAATACGCCATGATACTAGGAAATGGAATCCTAGAATGTAAGCAGAACATCTAGTTCACGAGTGCACCAACACTTATTTCTTATCATGATTCAAACATAATCCTCACTGAGACTAAGATAATCTAACATGTAGCTTCTTTAAAATCTGTTAAGTCCCATAGAAGACATAGGTTGTTGAAAACAGATGTAAGTCTTTTTCTTTATTCTTTCCAAATTAACAGCGAAGTGTGATCCCAAAATCCCAAATAGATTGAAAGGAAAATTTTATAAGACGGTAGTGAGGCTGGCTATGCTGTAGGTACCGAATGTTGGGCAGTTCACATAAGATGGGAATAGCCAAAATGAGAATGTTGAGATGGATTACCAAACATATAAAAAAAAAAGGATAGAATAAGGAATGAGGAGATCAGTAAGAAGGTGGAAGTAGCACCTATTGAGGATAAAATAAAGGAGAATCGCCTACGTTGGTTCAGGCATATCCAACGTCGGCCAATAGACGCAGTAGTTAAGAAAAGTGACTTGGTACAAGTGTCAGGTATTAGACGTGATAAGAGAGACCAAAACTTACATAAGGACAATCATCGAGAAAGATATGGCTACCCTAGGGATTACTGAAAATGTTGACTCGGATCAATGCAAATGGAGGAAAAAGATTTATATAGCCAACCCCAACTAGTTTGGGATTTAAGGCTTAGTTGAATTAAGTTGAGTTACCAAATTAATAAAAAGGTTTGGTTGTACAGTCTTCTTCACTGCAACATTCAGATTATATGCTTCAACTATCCACAAATCCAAGATTTTCTAAATCAGAGACAGATAAGGTATGTTAGCTACACCTCCAGCAAGTATTCTTATCCATGGGGACATTTACATCTATAAGAAGAAAAATTTCATCCTAAAGGACACTTAAACTAGTTATAACATAAGCTACAGTCAGAGATATGTTTTACTAATGGCAGTTAGTAATTAACTAAGCTACAATCGAACATTGATATAGTGTTAGGGGATACTGTATGAGTGCAATCTGATCAATTATCCATGAAGTACTGAACATTAAAATAGAAAACCAAGGTGCATCAGCAGTGTTGGCATAGGAGGCAGCAAAACAGAAGAATTCAATGATCCAACTGTTGTAAAAATAAAATAAAAACTTTAGAAACTGAAATTCAAATTTGGTAAAGCTTAAATGCCTCAAGTACTATGATTTAAAGTCAAAAACGTGAATTGCCTTCCTTGTTCCACACCATTTAAATAATAAAATAAAATAAAAGGTGCAAGAAAGTACAATAAATACATTCTATATGTTTGACATTGGCAAGACAGTAAGGAAAGAATATAAACACATACTGAAGCGTTCAATTTGTTGTTCAGAAGACATCACATTTGGAGGGAGGAGGCCCCTTAGATCAAGACGATCTCGTTCCGTCATGGAAAATGCTGTTCCCTAATTTAAAGAACCAAAATGCAAATTTCTAACACAAAGTAAGATACTTAAAAATTCTTAGGGAAGAAAAAGAGTAACATAATGAAGAGTATCAAGTAAGAAAAATGTAACATATGAAGATACCAAACAACTTTATGATCAACAAATTAAGCAAACAAAATGCACCCTTCAGTCAATTGTCTAATTTATTCATAAATGGTTGACTTGATAGGATAAAAACCCCAATACTAAGCTAGTAAGATTGACTTGAGGATAGATTATGAAAATTGCTTGACAGCAACCTAGCTAATCACTCAAATTTAAGTTGCCACAAAATTTAGAGAAAGATACTCAATTTGACAAAATGAAGATAAACAAGGAGATTACTTTGTTGAACCAAGGATCGTGGAGAATATCGAGGCTGCGTTTATGGACAATGGTAGGGCGGTGGCCTTCGGTCGTAGTGAACGATCTGGTAAGCAGCAGCAGCGGATTACCAGTAGTTGTCTTCCGCTTAAGCCGTCGGAGCAAAGAGGAGGAGAGCCTGATCTGATTGGAGAAGTTCGACATATTTGAATTGGATTGAAATATTCTCTTTCCTCCAACAGGGGGAGAACCGGAGAATACCAGAACTAAGATGATGCCAGAGTCGTGAGAATGCTAGTGCAATGTTATGAACGGTCTGCTAATCGTGTCTCTATACGAATGGGTTCCTACAAGTCCACGATTACTGGATGAGAAGTCTTTCCATTGGGCACATCGAAGCTAAGTCTGGTCTATGAATTTTAGTGCTTAGGACTACGGTCCAACACCGCCACTGGGAAAAAGTAATGACAAACGGTGAGGGAGTTTTTTTTTTTTTTTTTTTTTTTTGGGACAACTCGGTCCAACTTTTCAGAGTTACAGCCAATATGATAGGTTGCAAACTTAATAACCAGAATGAGGTAAGTGTCAAAACTCAAATTTTAAAATTCGTTTTTATCCTCATGTTAATTGTCTTTTCTCTCTACTAGGAGTGAGCATAAAACTCGAAAAACCAAAATTTCAACTCAAAATCGATCATTTTGTCCTAAAAGTGACCCTACTCGAATTCTAGATTAATTGGGTTGGATAACAAACTCGACCAAAATATAGCTATTTTATTTTTTTATATATATACATACAAGCCTAGGTCGAAAGCAAATAAGGGCTAATTAAAGTTTAAGTTCCAGAATAGTCATCATTTCATAGACAAACCCAGCCCAACTTATATTTATACCTAGTTAAACTAAAATTAAGTTATAGCACAATAAAAAGAAACCTTAAATCTTTTTATTTTGCTTTTGTTGCCTTCGCTTTCTTAAGCTTTTTTTTTTTTTTAGTTTTATTATGACGGCTACAGAGAATGAAAAAGTGTTATACCCTTTCAATCTTGAGTTGAGCAGAAGTGATTCTGGCACCGATTTATCTGTTATCTTAACCACATGTCAATGAAGTCCTCCTAGTAGGATCTTTAAATATCTGTAAATCTAATGGAGACAAAAATCTGGCAGAGATTTTAAGTGTTCACTTGTGCGTGGGTTATATTGTTTTTCATTTTTTAAAGTTAAGATTTCAAGTGAAAAGAGGGTAAGATGTAATGTTTAGATCTTATGTTTATTTTTCATATTTGTGCTCCCTTGACGAAAATCATGGTCAAATATGTTTGTATCTAACTCTTCTTCTTTTTTGAAATTAAAAAACAAGATTTAAAGGATCTGAATTAATAAGATCAAAATTGACCAATTATTTGACTTTTTCCGACTATTGGAAAATTCTAAAAACCAACTAAGTTAGGTTGTTCAGGCAGGTGTTGAATTTTTGGAACCGATATAGTCTGGTCGGTTGGAAAAAAGCTCAAAACCGATCCTACCTGACTGATTGCTCAACCCTATCCACTTGTCCATACTGATCATGCTTTAAGAAACGAGATTTTGTAAATTTAGTATTTTCATAAATCTGTAGTATTTTATTGTATGATAATTTATGTAAAAGTAATAATATTTAAAGTATATAATATTTTTTAAATTTATGGTATATAATATTTTTTTAATTTTAAAGTGTTAGATAATTTTTAAATTTATATTGTATGATATTTTTTAAATTTAAAGTATATAATAATTTTTAAATTTATAGGACTCTTTTGGTGCATCATATAGGGATAACAGGATAGTATAAAACTATCTTAGACCATCCTGTTAACTCTTATACATTGTTTAGTAATAACATGATAGTATAAGCTTATATTATTGTTAATCATAATACACTATCCTATAAGGTGGGAAAGGATAATACAATCGCATAACAAATTAAATACCTAAAGCCCACTTTACCCCCAAATACCTCACGACTTCCTTTCATGAAGATACTCCTTCATCCCTTCCTATCTCTATCACTTTGTTGGAGTCGATTCTAAATGCCACATCAGGTGATCACATCTCCCTCTCCTTTTTTCTCTTCTTTATATATTTTTTCTTATTGGCTTTAATACCTCCCCTATTTCATCTGGGTATTGATTTATCCCTCTGCTACATGTGTTATAAATTTTTTAAGCTGATCATAAAGTTTATCATCTAGTATAAAAAATTAAAACACAAAATACTTGAGCATTAACCTACAAATTTTCAATTAAGTGGAGATTTTTATGAATTTGGGGTTGAATGTGTCTGTTTTGTTCTTAGGGGTTTCTTTTGATTATTTAGCTTGGTGATATTGGTTATTCTATGACTCGTGACCTTTATGCTTGTTCTGCTTATTCTTCTGGCAGTTGGTTTTTTAAGTTGTCATTATATTTTTGAGTTAATTAAATGCTTGTTAAAAAATAATCAATTACGACAATATCCATATTAATTGTTATTGATTTGAGAAATATTTTGGCCCAGTTAAAATTTTTAAGCATTTCACTATATCAAAAAGATATTGATGTCACATAACTAGTTAGAAATTGATTGTGGATGAACTTGAAATGTTGTGGTAGAGAGGTCAACCTCTAACCTCTTACTGGGAAAAGATTTCATGCACATTAACTATTGGTTGTTTTTCTTTTGAGTGAAGGACAATGCTAAAAACTATTGATATAAAGACACCAATATTTCTATAAAAAAATAAAATAAAATAGAAAGCTGGTAGTCTTTCTTCTCATAAGAGAAAGAACTTGACACGTCATAATTGAATGGATTAACTTTAGTCAATCAAAGACAAATTTTCATCTTTCTTAATTTCACAGAATATCTATATATCAAATTTTCATGCATGTTTCTATGTAGTAAATATGTGTAAAGGTAAACTTTTGTATACTACAATTGTATTTAGATACTACAGTTATATTGTATTAATTATATTTATGTTCATGGTTATAATTGAAATAATTTGCATATAGGTATGGATCAAGAATTACAAAAGAGGTTTCTTGCTATTTGTACGACATTCTTTTGGGCCATTTGTCTTTTTGTCTTGCTTGTTTACATTATGAGCATAAGGATACTATAAAACTTAGGATCAGGTCTAAGGATGAGTCAAGATTAGATGTCTTAGAACGAATGTTTCATATGGATGATATATCTTGCATCGAACAACTGTGTACGAACATTCACACTTTTAATATATTATATGAGCTTGTTCGTAGTGAGGGTAGATTAAAAAATAATGGATTAGTATCCATTAAGGAACAGGTTACTATGTTTCTATATGTGTTATCACATCATAGAAAGAATTATGTTAAGTTTAAGTTCATTAGATCTAGGAAAATAGCCAATAAGCACTTTAACCTAGTGTTGAATGTTGTATTGCATTTGCAAGGGACATTATTGAGGTGCCTGAACCAATTCTTGACAATTGTACTGATAAGAGATGGAAGTGGTTCAAGGTATGATTTATATGTTTGAGTTCAATAGTTCAAGCTAATTATTCCCCTTGTAGGATTTTTATTTCATTATTACTTTTCTCTTATCTACATACTAGAATTACATCAGTGCACTAGATGGCACATATATGTAGGTGCATGTATTCGAGATCAATAAACCAAGATACCGAACACAAAAAGGAGATATAGTTACAAATGTTCTAGGAGTTTGTTTTAGAGATATGAAGTTCATATATGTTCTACCTGAGTGGAAGGGATTAGCATCAGATTCTAGGGTGTTACAAGATGCTAAGGTAGATAGTGATTATGTTTGGGAGGCATATATTCAGGGTAGTTAAATATATATATATATATCTTAGTTTCTTTTTAATTTTAAGTATTAGTATTAATGTTCATTGATGTAATCTTTTATGTAGAGATTTCTAGCTGCTAAAGGCTATCAAAATACTTTTATCCTTATTTTTCATATATTGAGATATGTGTTTGGAAATGATCGTACTACTGGCCTAGGTGTAGAAGCACCTGCTGATAATGTAAAGGCCTTGGATAAGGAAGTGGAGATGAGTTTAAATGATTTGGAGGGTTTAACACAAAGTTATGATATTCAATCTGATATTGGGAGTGATGGAAGGAAATCTTCTATAAGGAGAAAAGCAAGGAGAAATTTTTTTGATTCAATTGGTGAAAAGCAAGGAAATCTTCTATTGGGAGTTTTGATTCAATTTGTGAAAAGATTGATGAGTTTACCAAAATAGTAGAAGAAATTATAAACACCACTATTGATGAACAACTAATTTTGGAAGAGTTATCCAATATGCCTTTCACTAAGGATAAAATTGTCAACGTAGCAATAAACTTTCAAACAATAAGAATTATGTGAAACTTTTCTGTGGCTTTACCTTTGAGCGTAGGTTAACATTTTTCACAAAATTACTTGACAATTCATTGGGTTTAGGTCATTAAGACATTTTTATTTACTTTTATTATTATCTTTTTGGATTAGAACACATTGATGATGTGGTTTGAATCATGCACTTGAACTCATTTTGGACTCTATATTTTCAATGTTATTGGTCATGTTGTACTTTTTTTATTTTTTTTCTCTGTGATGCATTCTATGTTTAAGGTTTGGCATTTGAATCTTGATTATATAACTTTGTGTTAATATAAAAGAATTTAATAATAAATAACCTATGGGTATGGATATGAAATTTTCATTTTCTTTGTGCAATCTATCATTTCCTACCTAATTTGAAGTGCCGAACAACGAATAGAATACAAGATTAATTTTCTCAAAAATTAAAAAAAATTATCCTATCATGTTTTTCTCCAAACAGTTGATAATATATTTTTATCCTGTCATGTTTATTATACTATCACAACCATACAAAATATAGTATAGATGTCTTATACATTATACATTGTATAAGCTTAATATTGTCTAATACAATGTATAGCTTATACTATGCAATTTTATATGATGTACCAAATGAGCCCATAGTATATGATATTTTTAAATTTATAGTATATGATAATTTTTAAATTTATAATGTATAATATTTTTTAAACTTATGATATTTTTAAAATTTCAAGTGTATGATATGTTTTGTCATAAAAATTAAACATGCATTATTTATTGCTCACCAAAATTTGAATTTTAGGGTGTGTTTGGTATGAGGTTAAAAATATGGGAATTAAGTATTAATAGTGATAGTTTCATGAAGCATATATTAAGGATGAAAATATTAAGCCTAATTGTATTTGGCTTCTTATAATGAATATGAAGTTATAATTTAAACCCAACTCAACTCAACTAAGCCTTAAAATCCCAAACTAGTTGGGGTCGGTTATATGAATCCTTTTCCTCCATTCGCATCGATCAAAGACAAGATTTTCATTAATTCCTAGCACAGTCATATCTTTCTCGATGACTGCCCCCCATGTAAGTTTCGGTCTCCTATTTCCCCGTCTAACACCTGGCACTTGGACCAAGTCACCTTGCTTAACTACTGCGTCCATTGGCCGACGTTGGATGTATCCAAACCAACGTAGACGATTCTCCCTCATTTTCTCCTCAATAGGTGCTACTTCCACCTTCTTACGAATCTCATCATTCCTTATTCTATCATTTCTTGTATGTCATGTCATCCATCTCAACATTCTCATTTCGGCTACTCCCATCTTATGTGAATGTTGCTTCTTAAAAATAATGAAAAATTAATTACTTTATTTTATCTAACAATGTAATAAGTAGTTAATTATTTGGATGAAACATCATATACCATATTGACTCGATTTTAAAACTTTAAACAGTTAATTTTAACTTTTTATACTATAAAAATTAAAATGATTTCTAATATATATTATAAAGATAAAAAAAAAAATGTAATTTAGTTATTTTTATATTTAGGGGATGCTAACCCCTATGGCACTTAAAAAATATATTACATAAGAATTTATAGTTTTTGGTAGTAAATTTTTTATAAATTTAAGTTAAAACCATGGTTTCCATATGAATTTTTAAACTTATTTGAAATGGTCCCAATAAAAGGTAAAAATATTAAATAATTTGAAAAATTAATAGAGCACACTTATATTAATTGAGTACATATTATAATATTAGAATTTATTAAAAAAAAAAACTTGTTACATACTTGTGATAATGAAAGAAATATGTGTGTCCTTGTTTAGCAACATGCTGGCAAAGACGATGGGAGCAATTATGAATGAAATCATCATCACAATCACTGTTAAGATAGTCAGACAAGTTATCACCACTCTCATATTATACACCAATTTCAACTTCTATCTTGGTCGGAGTTCTTAACTCATCTTGGCGAGCTGCCGCCTCATGCCAGGCATGGTACTTATCAAGTCTTCAATTCAGTTGGTTAATTTCGTGCTTTAGTCTTTCAATAACCTTAGTTATTTCACCTTGTGTTTAACGAGGTAAAGTTGCCTAGATCGCTTTTGGGACTGGCAGCTTATATAATCTACAATATGATTTCATCTCGCACCTTATCTCTTACCATCTAATGTACTCAAGTTCCCTTGTCCAAACTACCAAATTTTCTTGTGGAGCATTAGTAACAAATCTAACCTATTATATGATTGGCAATACTCTGACTATTCGTAGAATAGATAAGAACACATTCAAACTCTCTTTTCGATCTATACAATATGACCTCATTAGGATCAGTATATTTGTCCACATGATGAAGGCGTTGTCTTGTTGTTAATAGCTTGGGTCTGGTTCTAGTTGAAGATCTGTTACCACCACAATATCCATGATAGGCACAATGTGAATAAGGGTATAACATTTTTCGATCCATACAATGTGACCTCATTAGGATCAGTAATATTAGCATGTTCACTGTTGAAATGTTTTATAAAGTTAAAATGCATGAACGAGTAGTCACTTCATTGAAAGATTACGCGTTTCATTATAAAAGTAATGCCAACATGTTTGTTTATTAAAACAATACTCTAAGATTTAAGTAATAATTTCAGTATTTAAGATAATAATTATTAGTGGACAATTTTATTTTATTTTTTAATTAAAAATTTTCATCTTGAAGTGGTGGGGGGTTTGGCAGACCCTTACTTATTTATTAATATGGAAATTGTTTACATGAAATGGAAGGACATAACGCCTAAATCTTGCTTTATAAAAAACTGCAAACAAACCCTCACTTATTTATTAATATGGAAATTGTTTACATCAAATAGAGGGACATAATGCCTAAATCTCTCTTTATAAAAAACTGCAAACAAACCCTTACTTATTTATTAATATGGAAATTGTTTACATGAAATGGAGGGACATAATGCCTAAATCTTGCTTTATAAAAAACTACAAACAAACTTCCAGTTTACAAGTAAAACTAAAATTAAACATAAACAGGGAAGACTCTTCCTATTACAAGCAACACTAAAATAAAGAAACACTAAATTAAAACAAAAATAGGGAAGACTCTTCCCTTTACAAGGAATACAAAATTAAAACTTTAATAGGGACAATGGCTTATCCAGGTCTACAAAAATTAACCTTTTTACCACAAGTTTGTGGTCTCTTCAGACCTAATAAGGATACAACTTTAAGAAAAAAAATTAAAAAAACTCCTTATTTATAATTGTTATCTAAATAAAAATTGTGAAAATAAATTATAAGATTATTTTCTTAAATTATTTCCTTGAATACTCTAATCAATTCCTTAATATTCTCATTTTCCTAAATTATTTATATTTAATTAATTTACATATTATTTCATGTATAGAATTTGTACTAGGCCTGTTTGTAAGTTTTTTTACACTTGACTAATTTGTTATTTATTTTTTTTTTAAAGTTTTGTCAACAATTTTGAGATGTGATTAATATATGCTTTTTTTTTTTTCCCAGAGGTGATCCTCACAAGCTATTGCACCGTGAGACTAATTCTCTTTTGGCCTAAACAGTGATTCGGTTATTAAAGTTTTTAAAATATTAATTTATTAATTTCACAATACTCAATTAATAATTGATTATTGTAATAAATTAGAATTAATTATTTCAGATATTGAGTCTAATATTTAGGTATTAAATATGTTAAAAAATCTTGTTAGATGTATTGTATTTATGTTTATATTTTTTAAAACAAACTTGCTTGATTTTTGCAATTTAAATTTCATTGAAATTGATGACCAAATTAATTAAGAAGTAAGTATAAACAACGTGATTTAAATTTTATTTTCCTTGATTACTACAAATTAGTCATAATTTAAAATTATATTTTGTCAACTTATCTAATTATGAGTGGGATTATATTTAAAAAAAAAAAAAACAAGGGAGGTAAATGTTCAGGTTGGGTTTGTGCGAGTATGAGTCGAGCATTCCCACCAAAACATGGTTCACAATGGGTATAGGTTTGGATCCTAAAATTAGTGTGGGTAAACACCAGGTTTAGGAAAATGGCACCAAAAATTTAAGTTCCTTTTGGTTTCCTTCTCGATCAATGACAATCGCAGCATTATCATCATATCATATTATCATAACATTTTGTAACAAGGAGTTACTTTCTACTTATATTGGATAGTTGAAATCAACTATCCAAGTTCTTGATTCCATATTGGTAAATGATTTTATTTTGTTCGAAAAATAGATGGAATGAATAGGTTTATCTTTCTCAGTTTTTTTTTTTTTTTTCATCTACAATCCTTATCTCATTTATTATCATTTTCATTGCCTGCATTTTGCTATTAAAAAATAAAAAATAAATAAATAGGCAAATGGATCGGGTTTAGGTAACCCATAGAAAAATGGGTTTGAAAAATGGGTTCGAGTAAATGCGAATTCGGGTTAGGTAACACGACCCATTGCTAACCCTAAATTCCGGATCCTATATAATAACTAGAGGGTCTCACTTCATCAATAACAGAGAACTTGAGTATATCGGTAAGCAAAAGGAAGCAGAGACACATGTTGACGATTACTTGTATTCATCATTCTATAAGGAACAACATACGTATATTTCAGAGATCTGATTATCTTCTCTGACACTGATCGCGTTAGGTAAATTACTTATTGAGATAGTTTATTTATTTGATTGGCTATTTGATAATTGTAAAAATTGCAAGCCCTAGTCCTCTATTTGTGTTGGTGAATTTCTTCTCTTGTAAGAAGAGAAAGAGTCCATTCAGTTACCTGATATATATTTCATATATAGTAGAATACGTGACCTTAAATTGATGCATCTTATATCACATCTCATAATGACTTGTAATGTTAAAGGTTCTGTGATTTGGAAAAAGGTTATGTGAATTTGTTAAAGATATGCTATATAGAATTTCTTTTCGTTCTTCTCTTTTTCAAAATTATTTGGAATTTTATGTCAACTGTTAATTACATTACAAAGAAGCAAAACACCTAGGAACTTCTTGCTATAGAACTAATGAAGAAGAAGAAATGAATTGTTTCTCCATCTCACTTACAAAGGATGTAAGAAATGCAAAAACACTGTAAATGCAATAAAATAAAATAAAAACATGCTAAATATGGAATTACAAATTCTTGCAAATAAAATCCAAATTCATAACATATTAGATATACCAAATTCATAATCCAAAACACAAATAATAAAAAATTCTTAATCATACCATTCAAACTCCTAAAAACAAGTCTAAAATTCCACAATGTCATTGTAATATTTAATATGTATTATATATAATTAAAAAAAATTTAAAAATTAATGAGCTACTCATTGAGCTTTGGAGCCAAGTATCTGTGTTTCGATACTTGGCTCGAAATGATAAATGAGCTTACAACTAAATTCGAATTTGACTCGTTTTGTTTTGAATTGGGTACAAATCGAGTGATTACGTAATCGAATTCAATTCGAGCTTTAAATTGCCCTGCTCGTTTCCATCCCTAATTGTAACTAGATTGCTTGTTTGCACCAAATGTATACACACACATATGTATACATTCATATAATATATAGACGAATGAAAAGAAAATAGTATAGGAAAAATTCAAACATTTTCAACTCATACTTTTTGTGGTAGTAAAATGTCTTCAAATAATTAAGTGCAAGCTTACAATTATTTGAAAGTCTTTAAAATTTCTTTAAATATGTTGTTATGTATACGGATTTTCTTTTTAATTTCTCCTTGGTATTTGTGCTTATAGTATGTCTGCTTTTGAGATCTATTTTAAGGAGTCATCTTTTCATTATTGATGCTTTACTATGTTTAAATGTTAGCATAAAATAGTGATTCCGATTTCTTTTTTAATTTGTCATATAGGTCGTCCTTGCTGCATCCATAGTAAGCAAGTCTAGTAAAAGTTAGCTTTTTCTTGTTCTTGGACCTCTCTTTCTATGTTAGAGCTGTATCACTTTTCAGCCATTTACATCAATATATCGGACCATACACTAAAAATAAGAGAAATAATTTACATTTAGTTCCCGTTGAAAGATGACAAAAAGGGAATTGGTCCACTTTAAGGCTAGTTAGCCTGGAACCCATTCCAGGACAAGGTATTATTTCCAATTTGCCAACCTCCTACCAACCGGACATGCCAATGATGTTACAAAGGATAGAGCACTGCTGCTCTATGTCATAATGAAAGGTAAAACAATTGATATTGGTAAGATAATCCATAGTGCTATACTGCAGAGCACTGATAGGAAACATTTACGCCTCTGGTTTCCGTCTTTGATAATGAAACTATGCTACATGGTTAGAGTGTGATGGGAGGATAATAAGCAAATTGAGCATACCAAGAATCCTATTCATGACAACGTAATGAAGAAGTTTTTGAAGAAAAACCATGAGTCTAATAAAGGTGATGGTTCAGCTCTTGAGTATCTTGAGCCTATGAGGGTTTAGCCCCTCACAATGGGTTAACACATCTCTTGATTAGAGGTGCAAGTAGCAAAGCACAGGTGGTACGATAATAAGATACTATAGCCGAATAATCAATTCATTCGGGAATTGATGGTTGATAGAAAGATGGACCTGAATAATTTCCCTCATTGCCCTGAGTAGCCAGCTTCTTTCTCTTATCCGGGGGTCGTCGATGAAGACATAGACTTCGATGAGTAAGGGAGTTTCTCTTTTATTTATTTGCCTTGTTATTTTTACTTTAAGTGTAGGTAAAGTTCATTAATGACCTTAGTCCAATCCATTGTCCCTCATGCATAGGCCACATACTTATCTCCATCAAAGCTCAGAACTCCATAAAAATTATTGATGGTATCACTGTCAAAATGGATTATCCATCGAAGCACAAATACGTGGCCATCAACCTATTATGGGATATTTGCATAGAATTCCTAGACCACAGGTAAGATTGATGCTCATGGTACCTCACCCAACTTCTGCTAGTGGTGTGCCTCAATGAAGACATACACGAATGGATAGTATATCCGTGTGATAGTGAACCCACATTGTAGCATCGTGCTCTTGTGCAACATTTAGGTTTTGTAGCTTCTCTCAGCCTCTGGAGATGGAAATTTGGATGCATCATGGCGGGGGAGACAAAGAAGTAGCAAGTGCGAGCACACTTGGGAGCCACATACCTACAAAAAGAAACCTATAACTCACTAGATATCCAGCCATACACAACCTTATAGATTCAAAAAGGTTTCAGACTCATATAGCAACAAAAAAAAAAAAAAAAAAAAAAAAAACAATACACTCGGGTATATTATCATTAACCAAATGTAACTTATGCGATCCCCATTATCAATTAATAGCACTATCAAACCCACCCCTAAACTTAGTCCATAAACTATATACATGAAATTTCAATCCATTTTAACTAAGCGAGGGAAATGAGAAGTAAGCAAAACACAATGTATACCAAAACAAAAGTAAACATGAATTCCTCATCTTCGTAACCTTCATTCTCTTTCATGTGCCCCTCGTAGAATTTTCAATTTTTGATACAATTGATGTGAACAGATTAAATACAGTTCCAGTCTACTAGTTTCTAAAATCAAGTGCATGAGGTTTTCTAGGTGATATTGTCAAGTGGAATTTTGAGCAGTTTTGGTTGATAAAAATGGTAGAGTTATTGAAAGATACCCCTAGTGGTGATCTGAGCAGATTTTATAAAACTGAAGATTGTATAAGCATGGATATTGATAAAACTATATCAATAAACATGGATGGCCAGTTGTACAAGTACTTGGAGGTTAAGGAAAATGATAAACACCCCGAGATGTGTCATCCATTTAAAATGTCTATGTTAAAGGCTTTCAAGTTAGCAGATAAGGAGCTAAAGTTGCTTCCCAATAGGAAACGAGAAAATGAAATTATCAAACATAAAGGCTTACATGGTAGTTCCATTTGTTGCCATTGAACTATTGAAGGTAACTCTAATAAATATTTCAAGAAATGTGTAGAACTTAACTTTATCATTATGAAAAATAAAATGCTAACATGTATTGGGATTCTTTAAAAATAATTATTTGAAAAGTATATAGTATCTAGTAACTATATCTTCTTTATCAGCAGTAGTATTAAAATGGTATTCTCCATATTTTATGAATAGATCTAGTGTTGTATTTTTCTCTTACTGGTCTTCCGTATTAATATTTCATTGTTATCATTACTTCTACACAAGAGATGAAACTAATTATGCCTTTTAAAAAAAAATTATGAGCAAAGTAATAAAGAATTATTGGTTAAATGGTTATTAAAAGGGGAAGCAAGGGTTCATATTTTATAATTTAGAGAAATTAGGTATTTCAGGTGTACCATGGACTGAATTAGTTTATGAGTTCTAAAGAGAAATCGTAGCTTAGTATCTTAAGATGATATCTGAAAATTTTCGTAATCTAACTTAGGGTATATTTATTGTTAGAATTGTTGGACTACAGCTAGGTCTATGTTGAATTTTAGGTGAGCTTTAGACAGTTCAGAGGACTTTGTCGGGAGTTATGGTTTGATTTAATTTAAGATCTTTGAATAAGAATAGTTCCTAGCATATTAAGGGACAATTCTAGAGATTTTTCATGCTTTAATTTCATGTTAAGTGTATTTTTAAGGTGTTGGAAGTCATGGTTGTGATTTTGGTTCTGATTGAACCTGTTTTAGTATAACTAGTTTTGAAGGGTCTTAAAGAATAAATTATGAATAAGGGTATTGAAGATGAATTATTCCTAACACCGTGATAAAGTAGACTGGAAAGTTTTATAATTTAATTCCCAAGTATGAGAATTTTATAAGCATTAGAGTCTGATTTTGACAGCTAAAAATTTATTTGTACCCCGTTTATGTACGTGTGGGAATTTGAGTGGTTTCAAGAGTAAATTTCAGAGAAGTTTCTAAATAAGAAAGATAGCTAACGTCCTAGAAATAATATTTGAACTTGGCTTTGTTGAAATTGATTGGGTATGTAAGTTGAAATCAAACATATATTCAAGAAGGTTGTGAAAATGCCTAAAAAGAGTAAACTTTAAATAAAGGCATGAAACTTAGTACTTATAGATTTTTGTAATAATGAGGTTATAACATATAAAATTGCCAAACTACATAATACTGGGAAAATGTAATTACAGCTTCGGAACTTGTGATTAAGCCAACGACACATGCAAACACAAGAGGGAATGATGAGTAAAATCGGTTAACAATAAGTATATAAATGTTACATTTTGGTGGCTAGATTAGTATGTGTAGTTATTATGTATATTTGAACAGATATGTTTATATGAACATAAGCATGTGTAGTGCTTAATGAGTTATTTGAATTATGTTCGATGTGAAATTGTTTGTGGTTGATAAAGGTAATAAAACTAATTTTATTTCCGAAATGAATTTTTGTCCAAATGATTTTTTACTTCAGAAATAGAATCCAGGTGCATCTAGGATATTTTAAGATATTCTGATTTTGATAAGTCTTTTAAAATAATTGAGTACTTAGCTCTAGCAAGATGAATTGTGTATAGAGAATAAATTTATATTGTAAGGGTGCAAAAATGCCAGGTGGGGGGAGATACTATTATGTGGGACTAAGTTATTCTAATGACTCTTTATTTACTTTGAGTGATTTGATTATTTTATTTGAGTTGTGAACTCTGAACATTCTGATTGATTGAGTAACCTTGCGTATTATATAAATTGCGATTAATTGGTTCTATTATAACTATACATATGTACGTGTATTAGTGATCTAAGATATGAAATATAACTACATGTGATTATTTAATTTAAATGTATTATTTATGCTTTGGATGATGTTAGTACTTTTTGGGTACATTTTTCTACTTACTGAGTCTGTGGGACTCACCACTCTTTTGTTGATATTTTTTTAGTAACATGATTTCAGGATACATCATCGCCGAGCTCGGGACTTGTCGATAGCTTGCAACAAGATAATTCTTCAGAATCTCATTTTTAAAATCAATGATGAAAGTTTGCGGTCACACTAAAAATATGAGGTGTCTAATTTTATGTTGTGTAATAGTCTAGTTATTTGTGATATGACTGGAGCGGAGCTCCTCTATGTATACTCTGGTTATTATGATTTGGTCGTACATATAACCAGATATACTTGTTTGTATTTTTGGCATGTTCTAGTGTATAAGAACCTTTGCCAAAATTTTTAGTAAATTGTTACACTTTTCTGTAAATAAACATTTTGTAGTTAACTTGTGTTTTATAAATTTTATTTTTATTCTTTAGGTTAGTCAAAAGTTATATTTATTTCTTTGTTTTGAAGTTAGGGTTACGAAGATTTAGTTATCAATTTCTTCGGTTAGTCATGCCTTCCATGTAGGGTGTTATATTCTTGTAAACAAGTCCTAGTGGATATCTCAAATACTTCTAGTAGTAGGAGAGCCAGGACTCTAGTACTTGATCAACCTAAGTCTCCTGATCCTAGTTTGCACTCTGTTGATGCCTCTTCCATAGTAGAAATGGTTCATGACTCTAGTATGAGTTATTTGAATGACAATTATATTGGTAAGGACAATATGATGGGTGTTGTCACTTAAGGTCTCTATCTTGATATGGTATTAACTCTGTTTGATTTGGTTCCCTTTTTTGTTGGTATTTTTATGTTTAAGATACTTACGTGGGATGTTAGAGGATTTGGGAGTATGTCTTTCATGACTTATGTCTTTGACCTTTTTAGAAGCCATAAACCTGCTATTGTTAGTATGGTTGAAACTAGAATTAATACTAGAAAGGCCAAATGTGTTATTGAGAAGTTGGGATTCTCCCAACAAAATTGATGCAAAGAGTTTTAGTGGTGGCATTTGGTTTTTATGTTAGGAATGATTATGCTCAAGTGAAAGCTGTTGCTTCATGTCCTCGGGGATTAATATTGTTATTGGTAATCTTGAGGGTTCTGATTGGATGTTAACCAAAATTTATACTAGTCCTACTTATTCCAAAAGGACTGAGTTTTGGAGATTCATGAATTCTCAATTTGATGCACTTTGGATGTTTTGTTGGAGATTTTAAAGATATTCTTCCTTATTCTGAGACTTCCAATCTAAATACTTGTTGGGCTGGACCTAACTTGTTATTTATCCATACCCATTAAGGACCCAAAATGAGACCTGTTTTAGACCCATAATTTACTTGGTATACCTAGACCCTAATGGGTCTGCCAATATACATTTAAAAAAAAAAAAAAAAAAACTTTGTTCTACAAGTTTTTTTAAAATATTTTATTTTTAAAAAGCTTAAGTTTTCTTTATTTTTTTGTTTTTTAAGTTGAATTGATTTTTTGGTCAGTTAATATAATTTCTTACTCTTATGTTTAATTAAAATGGCAAAAAAAGAGTACAAATACACTATTAGCTACCTCACATTTCAAATTAAAAATGCAAAGTAAAATAATAATAGAATACTAGTATTAAAGAAGCTAATTTTTTTTTGTTCAAAATTTCAATTTTCTTCTTTGCTTAAATATCCTCAGTCACTAAATAATTTAAATATTCTCTTGCTAATATATATAAATGTTGACCTAATTTATTACTAATTTTTTTAATGTTATGTAGTGACATGTAATTAAAATCTTGATTACTCATAGAAAAAAATAGAAATGAAATCAATTGAATGACAATGTCAACTAGAAATTTCAATGAAAGAAATATAAAATTGGAAAAAATAGATTATATTGTAGGGTCGATAGATAGTATAAAATTTTAACTTAAGTGGCATGCATGTGCATATATGAATCAAAGTTTAACCATAAATTTTAATATTTTGGATAAGTTACAAATCAAGTTTAATAATATTTACATTCAAATATTTGATAAAAAATTAACGATATTAAAAATTGAGTGGTAGTTTAATGGGTGAGAAATTGATCATAGACCCATAATTTGTAAATTCTCATATCAAATCATGAATTTTCAAAATTAATCTTGCTCATTACATTTTAAATTTTCATATCAAAATTATTAGTACCAAATCATTTTTTTAAATGATAAAATTTTGAAACTCAAAATTAAAATCTAATGTTACAATTATTATACACCTTTTTTATCATAACAATCATGAATTTTTCAAAATAAAAAATATAAATTTTGGTATTATTGAAAAATTTATGTTAGATTCAACGGGTCTCTAAATTTTGCCTAGACATAGTGAGTAAAATGTAAAAATACCAAGACCCATTAAGGACCTAGTAGCAGACCCATTAGGATCGGGTCAGGCTATAATAGCCCTCACAACCTAGGTCTTCTATTCACTTGTTAATATATTCAATGTTGTAAATATAGATCACTTTTATTGTTTTTGCATGAAACTTTCCCTTGCTGTTTATTGATCTCATTAACTCTTCAATAATCTCCCAACTACAACAATAGATACCTACTTCTATTTAATCTAATTTAAGTCACATATACATATAATACCGGTTATAAAAATAAAACTTGTAATTGAAGAAATGGGATTTTAGGAATAAGGTCTGCGTTATATAATAATAGGAAATTTCATCATACTTGTACGTTTATACACTAGTATGGTATAAGTAGTTTCCAAAGTATTACATTTTAACTTCATACAAGTCTTTTCTCTTAAATGGAGTTACAATTAGAACTAGTAACAAACTTATTCTCCTATAACTTATAGCATGTTAAATTCTTATGTATAAAGGAAAAGAATTTAGGTAAGTTTACTGTACATCCAATTTGATTAAATATTTCCAATTACTAATGTAGTTAAGGAGTCATTGACATTTGCTTGTAAGAATAAATTAAGAGTACTACTTGTAACTTGGCTTAACCAAGGATAGAAGACCATTAACATCAAAAGAGGTCATTGCCGCATTTCATCTTGATTTTATATACATGATGAAGAGTATGTACAACAAGTTCCCAAAGACAAGACCTCGGCCTCTTAGACATTTAGAGGACTTTCGAACAAAATACTACAAAACAGAATTCTACCCGAGACCATTACATTATATAATTTATTTTGTATCATTGTCAATTAAGTAAACAAATTACATAAGAAAAGGCATTCCCTCATCATAAACTCCTTTGGACCTACTACATCACACCATCCACTCCATTGGTACCAGTACTCATAAACATTGTCATAATTTGGATAATGCTTTACATAATGTACACAAAAGCAAAAATGCAACTCCACATACATAATGCTAGTGCCAAGCTTGACCCGACTATATGTTAATTTGTAAATCCATAATTTAAATAAAATGAGACAAAAAATCTCAATAAACAATCAACACAATTTTAAAGAAAAGAAGTATGATGAACAGTTTTCATAAAATGAATTATAGGAGTAATTGAATATGGCACATAAGCAAGGCATTTCATGGACTAAAACAGAACATTTCCTAACCATTTACCATGGTCTTTCTGTGAGTATACTCTAGGGAATTATCCCTCTATAACTTGGGTCCAAGAATAGGTAGTTCATGGCTCTTATAGGCCATTGACATTTCTAGGGTCAAATCCAACTCAACCCGAGCGACATACAACCAAAACTCTATTTTTCCATTTAATTCTAACAAGTAATTTATAAAGCATGAAACATAAATCCTAGAAGGAAAAGAACCTAAGTCTACAAATTTCTGAGAAAATAATAAGTTAAGAGGTGTTAAAATTGTTTACTGTTTCAACCAATGTCCCAACCAAGAATTTCTAATAGTTTCTCATTTTCTTGTCTTCAATCTCCCTTGAATTTCATTTAAATGCAACCTCTTTAAAGTTAGAGCCTCACAATTAGATGCTAGGAAACCCAGTAACAATATTTACCCAAAAAAAGATTTGGGAACCAAGCAATCTTACCTTCCAAGTGTTTTAATTTCAATTCCCGGTTCATATTTTTAATTAAAGCCCTAGAATCCTAACATGCAAGAGCTTGTTTTCTCACTTTTCTTTCTTTCACTCTTGATTAGAAATTTTCAGAAATTGAAGAAGATGATGATAGTAGGTAATTATTAGACACATAAGTAATTAGGGTATAATTCACCAAATTTTCGGAATTACCCCCCCCCCCCCCCCCTATTGATTATTTGATATTATTTTATTAGTTTGCAAGTGTATTAGATACTAGATGTGATATGTATTTGTAGAGAATGATGAATTCTCTTAAATGCCAAACATCCCTTTGTCCCCCACTTAGTATTTATACATATATAAAATTTTTCACTATAGTATATACACTAATATTATATAATATACGTATACTTGTACATATACACTCTCGGTATACATCATTCTATTACAATAAATTACTCCCTTTAAAACTATTATACTCATGATTCTTCATCAAATTAAATAAATTTGAAATGAAAATTATTTCCATTAACATCTCTTTAGTAATTTAAGTGCTAACTAGCAATTCTAAAGGTCGAATTCTCCAGTTCCTTCTTTATAAAATTACAACCTAATCTAAATTAGTTAAATTACTAGCTCCACATTTCTATGAATTTAATACAACTCATGCACTCCATCTAATCTTTTATATAAATTTAAGGAGTCAAGTAGAATCCTTACCTTTTGTTGGCTTCTAATTATTTCCCTTTTTATGACTCACAAGTTTCTATTTGGGTTCTACCATTTTATTATCAATTGTATAAATAATGCAAGCCTCGACAAGTCTCATTTAATTTACCTTATGCTAATTAGATGTAAAATAGTTCATATACTTCAAATTTTAAATTATAAAGTCCCTAAAAGTATCCCTTGTTTAACCTTTTCTTAACAAATCTACTCCATGTTCATATATAATCAATTAACATCTCCAAATCATATAATGAAGTTAAATATCTTAAATTCATAGTGTGTGTGCTTTTCATGCCATTTAGGTGGGGTGTTACACAGGCTGGGCCAGACATGGACCAAGCCCAATTACCATCTTTAGTAGTGCTGGATTCTGCAGTTGGCTTAACAGAAATAACTTAATGATTTAGGATTTTTTAGACCCAAATTCACTTTGAGCAATATGAGACATGGTAATGGTTTAATTTATAAAAGGTTGGATAAAGGTCTTTGCAAATATTGATTGCAATACCATTATCCTGAAGCTTTGGTTTAACACATTCCTGTAAAAAAAAATATAACCTTTGTCCAATTCTAGTTAATTTGGAAGGTATGCCTCTTCCTTTTCATAATTTGAGGCCTTTTAGATTTGAGGCTGCCTGGTTCCATCATGGTCAGTTTTCTGATTTAGCTAAAGCTTTTTAGGTTGGTAATATGAATAGTATGCCAGCTTTGCTTCTTGTTTTTTCTGCTACTTTGAAGCATTATAATAAAGAAGTCTTTGACAATATTCATAAGACAAAGATGAATTTGCTTTCTAGAATTAATAATATCCAGATTTCCTTATGTAGAAGCTATAACCCTTTCCTAATTAATCTTGAGTGTATGTAACTAAAGCAGTTTAATAAAGTTCTTGCTCATGAGGAAATGTTGTGGTTTTAGAAATCTAGAGAAAAATAGGTTAAGCTTGGTGATAGAAACACTAGTTATTTTCATACTAGTACTCTGGATAGAAGTACTCTGGATAGAAGGCGTGGAAATAAAATTAAGACCCTTAAAGATGATTAGGATATTTGGGCGGAGGATCCCAACTCTTTAAAAGCTTTTGTTGTTAATTTTTTTGAAAAAGCTTTATGAAGTCTCTGATAATAACTATTCCCTTATTGACTTCCCTCCTTTCCTTGCTTATCTACTATAGAATTAAGAAGGTTTAGATAATGTATTTCTCAAGGTGAAATTAGAAGAGTTGTGTTTTCAATTGGGGCTTTTAAGGCACCTCCCAGTGATGGGTTTTAAGTTATTTTTTATCATCAGTGTTAGGATATTATCTAGTCTCACATTGCTGGTATGGTTAAGAATTTCTTTCAATCAAGTATTCTCCTTAATGAGATAAATACTACTCTAATCACTTTGATCCCTAAAGTTGATGTTCCAGAATATGTGAAGCACTTAGACTTATTGGTTTATGTAATGTGAGTTATAAGATTATTTCAAAAAATTTAGTGGCCAAAATTAGACCCTTGATGAGAAAGTTGGTTACTCCTACTCAGTGTAGCTTTATTCCTAGTACGCAAACTAGTGGTACTATCATTATAGTGTAGGGAGATCATGCATACTTCTAAGCAAAAAAGGAAAGAGTTGTGGGTGTCATTTGGAAGATTGATATTGACAAGATTTATAATTTAATTAAATAGGATTTCATTCAGGACATTCTAACAGAATTAGGTTTACCCGTGACTAGATTAAGCTTATTATGAAGTGTGTCAGTACTATTAACTACTTAGTTCTCTGGAATGGAGAGAGAACTGAGATGTTTCAAGCTCAAAGGGATCTCAGGCAAGGTGACCCTATTTCACCCTATTTGTTTGTGCTTTGTATGGAAAAGCTAGGCCATCTATTTACTGATGCTATTGTTGATGGTATTTGGAAGCCTGTCCAGATATTAAAAGATGGCCCTATTCTTTTCCATCTTTTCTTTGCTGATTCTTGTTATTTCTTCGATTTATATTCCCCAAAAATGGATCTTGGTCTAATATCTTTGAATAAATTAAATACATGCATTAGGATACAAAGGCTTTTTATTCCACAACAACGAAAGCACTTTTACGCTTTTTCATATACTAGGGGATTTCTCTTGGATAAAAAGAAAATTTTCCATCCTAATGGACTCCGGTCCATAACTATGGGTTCTAATGTATGTGATCTTGTAGCATTTATAATTGAGGCCCTATAGATTAGTATTACACAAAAGAAATCAATTATAGACACAAATATAATTAGATATGCTCTTCATAGACAAACTTGGGATTTGCGATCCCAGGTAAAATTGATTCAGGATTATAGGATCCTTTTCTATCAAATAAGAAAGGTTGTTTTACAAAATGTACTTCTAAGTAATTGCTTTATAAAACCTATATCTATCTATATAAAGAAGAAATCATGTAACGAAAAAGATTTTTATTTGCATAAATGGTACTTCAAACTTGGAACAAGCATGAAGAAATTAATGATTCTTCTTTATCTTTTGAGTTGTTAAGCCTGATCGGTCACTCAAGACCTTTGGTCTCTACCCGAACATGATGGTTTTATACTTTTTCTAAGGCTTATATGGACTAGATTTATGTTGTTTGGGACTTCTTCAACACTTTTCAAATCTTTCTAATTTGAATAGTAGTGCTGCCAAGTCTAGAATTATGAGTTCTTTTAATATTCAGTCTTTAGTTAAGGATGCTATTATTCAAATGGCTTATGTTGCTACTATTGCAAAGTTGGGCAACTATCTTCGGGTGTCTTTACTTAAGTCTAAAGTTACTAAAAGTACTTATAAGGAGATTTGTGATAAAGTTCAAAAGAAGCTAGCTGGTTGGAAAAAAGAAGCCACTTTCTTTGGCAAGAAGAACTATTCTTATCCAAGCTTCCTCTTTTACTATTCCTAACTACACTATGCAGACCACCATGCTTCCTATTGCTATTTGTGATCAATTTGATATAATGCATAGGAATTTTCTATGGGGGGACTCTGTTAAGCATCATAAGATGCATTTGGTAAATTGGGACCAAGTCTATCTTCCTAAAGAGCTTGGGGGTTTAGGTTTAGAAAGATGACTAAAACTAATCTGGTTTTTCTTGTTAAACTTGGTTGGAGACTTTATACTAAGGAAGAAGCTTTATGGGCTCTAGTTCTTAAAAGTAAATATTCAAGCATGAGAATTTGTGGGGATGTCATTATTAAACCATATCACTCTTATACTTAAAAGAGTTTGGTAAAAAGGGTTCCTTAAAGAAGGTTCTAGAAGGAGATTAGGGATGGGGACCACATTAAGGTTTAGATTGATTGCTAGAGTGGGAATTATACTTTACAGGATAAGGCTATGATTGATATTCTTGTGGAGTTCTTGAATCTTTATGTTGCTAACTATCTATTTGATTGAAAGATTAATATTAATATTATGGATCGTTTCCTTCCTAATGATACCTTTTGCAGGCTCTCCTTTTTTCCAACTGGTACTTATCAAAATTATTAAGATAGGAGGATTTGGAGACTCACTTCTAATGGTGAGTTTTCTACTTCTTCAAGTAGAGGCTTAATCATTTATTTGTCCTTTTGTGAATCTTATTTTTTATTATCCTTGTTTCATTTAGAACTTAGAACCCTCATATGACTAATGGATTATATTATTGTTACATGTATAGATTTAATGTTAACTCTAACCATGGCAAAAATAAAAAAAAGGTAATCATTATTTACAATAAGAACCTTTCTTTTTAAAGCTTTTATTGAATTTTGAAGATTATATATTTATATGTTTTAACGCTTGGTAGCCTAATGCATAGGTTTATTTCACAAATAGTCTGTACACAAATTTTAGACCTAAATATTTGGTTCACTAATGTTTCTTTGGCATAACTTCAAATGGTATTCCTAGAAGTTCTTCTACTAGAATTTTATACTACTTCCATTCATGATTTAGCATGACTTTTTGACAACAAATTTAAATGATGCTACAACTAAGAAACTTTTAATACTTTTATTTATTTGTATATCATCCAGCTTAGTAGCATGACAACAATTGCTAGTATAAACCTTGCTTATTAGTTCATACTCACTGGTTGGCAATGCCACTGTCTTTTTCATAGCATTGTCGCTTCACGAAAATAATCTTATTTTGCCACACAACTTAACACATTTTCGGGCCACTCAGTATGGTTCATGTATATGAATCTACTGATGAAATTATTCGTCATTTTTAAAAGTTATCAGGCAATAATTGATAATTAAGAGAATAAAAGAACTAGGAAAGTCTGCAACACCAACAATTAACTTAAAAGTGTATGAGCCTAATTTGAAAGAAATTGTTATTGACAATTACATCAACAAATGGTGCAATAATTAGCAAGAAATAGATGAACAAGGTTAAAAAGGTAGCCACAATACAATGAGGATTTGTCAAGGTGAAATAGAGTAATGCAAGTGAAGACATAATGAAATGTAAGGATGGATCACATATGCCACCATCATCCACTTCATATGTCTTGAACCTATGCAATTTTTTTTTTAGCTGAAGAGAGATTCACTGCTATGAAGTATAATAAGAATTGTCAATGAATTGTGACATACTTATATCTAGAAGTACTTACATCCTTCAAATGTACCCTAAAACTCTTGACAATCAAGTGTATAGTTCAAGACTGTAATTCATAATACCCTAGGTTTCAGCAATACAAAAGAACCGATTGAATATAAAATCTTGCCTAACTAGACTACAAGACCATCAAAAAAGTATGTAGTCTTTCAAAATGGTAAAGGGCCAAACTACAAAGAGTTGAGTGCCTACAAAACTTTGTTCCTGGTAAGACTTTGGCTCATAGGCTTAAATATTAAAATCACTTGAAAACATTAGTATTATAAACCACCAAACACCTGTAAAAGGAAACGTGAGCAAAGATTCAATTAACATATTATGACAGATTATATAGAGCTATAACTTACTGAAAAACTGATACTCATTTCATCCAATACATCTCCCGATAGTCAAGGTTTGATTTATTGTGGTACTACCTGCAACCGGCTTTATTTGATGGAATTGGCGAACCACCTTTGCTACTTGCTGGTTAACAAGGTGCTCAGGGTTCAATGCCGATTCTCGTTGGACCTTTTGTTTTTGAAAAGCAAAATGAAAGCTGTTAAAAGACATCATTATACATTCGTATTGGAAACCATGAAGGAAATCAATAGCTAGATATATAATATATTACTGAAAGTAATTAAAGCATATGCAACATAAGAAAAAATAAACAATTACCATGATCACAAGAAATTATGACTTCTCTGTGACTCTTTACAAAAAAAAAAAAAAAAAAATAGCTTCATCCACAATTATAAATCCATATCCTACTTCCCCAAATATTAATAATTTCTCTAGCTTTAATGGTTTTCTTTTTTATTTCTAGTTTTCCTTCCTCATCTTCTTTAACTATTAAGTTTTGATAGTTGGAAAGAATTCTTAGTTTCACAAATAAACTAGTTGATTGAACAAATGCCAAAAGTACATGTAAAAGGCTCTACCTAGAATATTCTCCTTCTGCTTCTCCTTGTTGGCTCATTGTTTTTATACTTTAAAAGATGCAACATCTCATAATAATTACACGATAACAGGAACAAATTTTAATTTAAAATACAATTTTTTTTTTTTAAATATAGAAGATCAAACCATTTCTCAAAAATCAAAATTGTGTGCAAAACAGCATGATACTTCAAGCAAATGAGTAACTCCCCACACACAAAAAAGTATAGAAAATGTTGTATGGAACATCATACCCATGCCCATGTCCACTGCAACAATTATCAGTAAACTGCTAAAATATAGAAAAGCATTACTTTTCCAAGTCACAACAATCAAATAAGATTTTGTATGGTTCTGACATCTTTAATAAGAGTCCATGCTCTAAGAATTAACATTCAATAAATTTAATTGCAATAGAAGTTACAATAACTATTGACATCCTGCCATTTATCCATAAAGTGCACTAACAAGTAATATCCTTTTTATCTCCAAGGGGCACATAATTATCCTTTAGCCAACATATCATTATAAAAGGTACCCTTCTTACCAGCCATAACAAATTAATTTTAATGCCTGCTATTTATTTCTATAATTGTTTAGCCATTAACATTTGCTAGTTATTTCTTAGTGGAAATATTTACTAGTATTCTAGTAATTTGAACTGAAGCAAAACTATACTATAGAAACCATACACGATCTTGAACCAACCCAAGAAAGTGAATCAGAAAAGGATTTTTGTTGTGCTACTGTTAAATTCCATGTAAAAGAGTACAAAACTAAGTTCTTTTTTTTTTTTTTTAGGTATATAATAATAATTTCTCTTTTTTGGTTTCTTAAGTTTGGTTTGGTAATATTGTGGCTTTTTGAGAGGTTATATGTTTTTTTGGTTTATCTATAGTTGCTTTTAAAAAACTACAATAATGGTATTTGGTAAAATATAAAAACTGCTTTCAATAAATAGAAGCTACAAAATTCATTTTTGGTAAATTCATTATAAAGATAATTAACCTATTGTATTAATTAATCAAATGACAAATACATATTTTCATTAAAAATTAAGGTCATAGTAGTTTTTTAAAATTTGTAAGCAAAATCTAGCTTTTAAAAACACCACTAGCTTTTAAAAGCCAAGAGCAGAAGCACTCTAGTTTTTTTTTTTTTTTTTTTAACCAAATATTAAAAAATTGACTTATATTCTTCGTAAGCATAAGCACCTTTCCATGAGCATTACCATATCAATCCAAATACATCAAATATCCTTCCAACAAGAAATCTGATTTCTTAAACAAACAATCCAACGTTTTCACCTTTGCTGTTTCTTTTCTAGCTTAATACATGTCTAACACATGCAATGCCCGTACCACCATATATCTTAAAAAATAAGTCAAAAGTGAAAAAAGGATTTGATAAGCCAATATCTTATATTATTTTTTACCAGTATAAACATGGCATACCTTCTTTAATCTTTCTTCTATATAACTCAAAGAACGAGATTGATCAACTTTAGACAAATAGAAATCCTTTTGCCTTTTAGCAGCAAAAATGTCCAAAGCCATTTTTTCCTACTGAATGGCTTTCTTATAAGCTGCAATATAGATTAATGCCTTAGGAAAAGTTTCTTAAGGACCACAATATAAAATCTAAAAACAAATCATACAAGTATTTACTTAGCTCTTCAGTTAGGTCATCCCACTTAAATTTACTTAAATATTTGATATTCCAAATGTCATAGTAGAATGATGACCTCTTCTTCCCTCCTTAACATTAACAAAACAAGCACACAAGTGAATGGTGTCATGACTAGTCGAAGAAATTATATCAACTGGATTCCTCATTTGTGAATAATAATTTAGCCACTTGTCTAACAAATGTGCAAAATCATTGGACAACATTGGTATTTCATACAAAATTATGAAAGTGGCAAGATAGGAAAAAGGGGTTTTATGATTAAACTGTATACCTATTTTTTCACCGTTTAGCATATTAGCAACCTTTTTAGCAATAATTTTATGGAAAATTATATCCAGCTACAAGGTATGGAGAAACCAAATAATCAGATGTCTTAATCAATCTTTACGTAACTAAAATGAGATATTAATTGAAAATACACAATACCCTTCTGAAAATCCTTGATCTCTAAATTTATGAGCCCATTTAGGATGTGTTTGAGTAATAGGATCTGTAATATGCAATAACAATTTTAGATTAACTTTAACTAATCAACTAACACCCATATACCCATATGCCATATACCCAAATTAGAAAAAAGAAAAGAAAGAAGAAATAAATAAATAAAAAAGTTACACAAAATAGCTTTAACCTTCAAGTGCGAGATAAATCCTTTGTTTTTCACCATATTGAGAGAGAATATTTCGAAGCCTTACATGGTCCATATGAGGAGGTATCCGGCTCATATAGCACACCCTTCGCATATCGGCTTTTGCTACCTTATACAATAACCTCGTTTTCCTTTTAATTTTTCGAGCATCCAATTTCTCTTCATTAGAAGGTGAATTTTTTGTTCCTCAAAAGCAATAATTTCAACATTAATGGGTTCCTCCAACAAACTCTTCTTTTTTATTTTCTGAGATGTAGGTACTACATTATCTTCGTTAGAGATTCTATTCATATTCTCTTGGGGACTTTCCATATGAACGTGAATTTCTTCTTTCCAAAACTTAATATTAGAATATTCTTTCGATTTTCACTTTTTCATGTTGTTTACTTGAATTTGAAGAGCTAGAGTCCAATGGAGATAAATTTTAACTAAAAAAATGGGATAAACTACCAAAATAAACTAATTTCTTAAAAATTTGCTCATATGCCCCAGTATTCTTAAATTGTGTCTTCAAGACACAATTTCATAACAAGTTTGTATTTTAAAGACACAAATTCAAAATGCCATGTCAACCAAACATGCTAAATTAGGTTCTATTGGTGGTACTTGGCTTTGTGCGTACAACCCACAAACTCAAATCGAATTTGTGTTTTGAAAACATGAACTTAAGTTTGTGTTTAAAAGTATATTATGTATGCCTACAAGCAATATGATTATTACTTTATCAAATTATACTTGCAACAAAGCCATGAAGTCAACAATTATTTCAAAAAGAATATATTCAATCCATTATACTTTATTAACTTCTACTCACAACAAAAAAATAATTTAGACATTTTTTCCAAGTTTAACAAGATAAGAAATTAGAAAGAAACAAACAAAACAAAAGATGACATACCAAGACTCATTAACTTCAGACCAGCCTACAAAAGTAGCAGGGTTATGTCAAAATATGACATTCAAAAGCAGAAGCTTCTTTTGCATATTAAGTACAATATATAACTGTGCAATACACATAATATTTGTAGAGTTTTAAAGACAGATGTTTTCTAAGTTAAGTTGGAGGAACTACCACAAAAATACTTAGATGATTAAAATATTAAGATCAAATAGCAACTTTAAGAAGCCAAAGTACTGAAGTAGAAAACCTAGAACACTTGGATTCAAATTTCATGAAAAAAGCCGAATTTCTCAAACAATATGTCACCAAGAATTAGATCCTAACCAGCTAAGTTTTCAAGATTGTTTAAAGGAAGAGCAACTTTTATGATCATGTACGAAGGAAAGAAGACAATTTGGGACTTCTAATTATAGTTCTTTCTTTAAGTGATTTAAAAAAATGTATTGATTTATAAGATCTTTTATTTGGAAACTTAACTATGCATATGTTTTTATTGTTTGGGTTGAGGAGGACAAATAATATAATGGCAGATATATAGATTCCAATTGAAGCATTTAAACAACAAAGAATAAAGTGTTTTATGTTGTAGCTGCAACTTGTTTTACGATAAAGTGACAAATAGGAAAAAGTTAAATTGGATAGATTCAATAACTTGGAACCTATCATACAATTTATACCAGGAGTTAGCATTATGAAAGTGCTCGTTTAAGTCATAAAATCATACAAATAAACTAAAAATATCAGCCAAGGGTATTCATCCTTCCTATAGTTCAAAAATAAATTTTAGGCTCGTTTGGTGCATTGTATACAATGTTTAATAGAAATATAATAATATAGACTTATCCCTTCTCATACTATGCATGACATTATAAAGCTATATAGTAGGGAGGGAAAATATAAGACAATAGTATAATAATAAAATATACAGTCTAATATATTGTATAATCCTATACTATGCAATTTTATACGATACATCAAAAGAAGCCTTAACTTTTTCTAGTCCAGGAAAAGGTGGCAAGTTCTACAATTGATTTTAGTTTAGTATAATTTTGCATAACCCATTAACCTAAAAAGCTCCCTGAGATTTTGAAGACAAGAAAAGTATCTCAAATACTACCAAGGCATATATGAACTACTACAAACTATAAAGCATGGATACGTGCAAATAGGTGCCGTACCAATGTCAGATACAAATATGAAACAGATACGGCACAAATACGTATCCAATAATATATTTTTATTTTTGATACAGGGAAAATATGGCGTATATACAGAACAAAGAAGGCTTGGATACAGCTTGGTTGCACTAACCTAAGTTTTTGAAGATTTCTTTCAACTGATTCACAGTTATAACATACAAAGTTCCAAAATCAAGGATTTATAAAACGATGGACTCTTATCTTCTCAAAGGCATCAAACACAATTGAGAGAGAGAACCAGCTACAAAACTTACTAGATGGATCTGGTATACAATGAGAGAGAAATATATCAACTATAAGATGGAAGAAACAGTCAAAGATGTTCACGATACTAAGTTAAAATAGTGTGAAAAGTTAAAAATGTTCTTAACAGAAGAAAAAAGAAGAAGATATTTTAACTACAGGATTAATGATGTTATAGCATTCAACACATTGCAATAACAAAAATTCTAGAATATTTTAATACATACCATAATATTCATAAAACATAAAAATATTACATGGTACAAGAAGGTATAGTTCTAAGCCATAAGGTATCTAACAAGGGAATTGAGATAGACCAAACTAAGATAGAAACCATAGAAAAATTACCTTCCCGTAGTTAAATAAAAGGAATAAGAAGCTTTTTAGGCCGTGCTGGCTTCTATAAGAGATTTATAAAGGACTTTTTAAAAACATCCAAACCACTTTGTAATCTCCTTGAAAAAGACACCCTATTCATATTAGATAATGCATGTCTTCCTGTATTTTTAGAGTTAAAAAATAGATTAATAACAACCCCTAATTATGGTAACCTTGAATTGGAACCTACCCTTTGAATTAATGTGTGATGCTAGTGATTATGTAGTAGGGGCAATTAAGATTTTTCACTCTATATACTATGCTAGCAAAACTTTAAATGGTGCTCAATTGAACTATACCATAATTGAAAAAGAACTTTTAGCTGTACTGTTTTCTTTTAATAAATTTTGATCTTATTTAATTGGAACATTTGTAATTGTTTTTACTGACCACTTTGTTATTAAGTACTTAATTGACAAAAAGGATACAAAGCCTAGGTTGATAAGGTGGATCTTGTTACTACAAGAATTTGACTTGGAGATTAGAGACAGAAATGGCTCTGAAAATCAAGTAGCTGATCACTTATCAAGGCTTGAAGGAAATGTGCAAGTGGTTGAGCCCATCACCATTAATGAAATCTTCTCGGATGAATAACTCTTTCATGTTGTTCATAAAAAAATGCCCTGGTATGTTGACTTTATTAACTATCTAGTTGGCAATCTTTCCTCTTAACTTAACTTCTCAATAAAAGAAAAAGTGTTTACATGATATAAAATTCTTTGCTTGGAATGACCACTTCTTGTTTAAGCATTATCCTGATCAAATATTAAGGTGTGTTTTGGAGGAAGACGTGGAGAGTATACTTCACCACTGCCATGCTTCGGAGTACGGATGTCACTTTGGAAAAAGCCAAACTATTGCAAAAATGCTCCAATCGGGTTTTTACTGGCCTTCTTAATTTAAGAATGCTAATGCATTTGCTTCCAAATGTGATAGGTGCCAAAAGATGAATAACATATCTAGAAAAAATGAGATGCCACTTAACAATATACTTGAACTAGAATTATTTGATGTATGGGGATGGACTTCATAGGTCCGTTCATCTCTTATATACAAATCAATACATTCTTGTTGTTGTGGATTATGTCTTTAAATAGGTTGAAGCTGTTATTATGCTAACCAATGACTCTAAAGTTGTGATCCACTTCTTAAAAAAGAACATCTGTACACGCTTTGGTACACCTAGAGCAATTATCAATAACGGAGGGGCTCACTTTTACAGCAAATAAGTGGGAGCCCTCCTTGCCAAATATGAGATAACTCACAAGGTTGCACTAGCTTATCATCCATAAACAAGTGGATAAGAGGAAATCTCAAATCGAGATATGAAGAGGATGCTAGAAAAAACTGTATGTCCATCACAAAAAGATTAGTCCAAAAGATTGGACAATGCATTATAAGCATATTGAACAGCCTACGATACCCTTTTAGGCATGTCTCCTTTTCAGCTAGTTTATGGCAAGGCTTGCCATCTATCAGTTGAGTTAGAGCATAATGTCTATTGAGCAATTAAAAAAGTTGAACTTTGATTATCCAATAGCTAGCGAAAATAGACTCCTTCAATTGAATGAGATTGATGAGTTTAGGCTCAATACTTATAAGAATGACAAACTCTACAAGGAGAAAACTAAGAGGCTATATGGTCGATAGATTGTTGAGCATTGCTTTTAGCTAGGTCAACAAGTCTTGTTTCATAATTCCCGGTTGAAGCTTTTCCAGGGAAAACTCAAGTCAAGATGGTCTGGATCATTCCCCATTGCTAAAGTGTGTCCTTACGGTGTTGTTGAGTTGATAGCCATTAATGCCTATAAAACATTTAAAGTGAATGGCTAATGATTGAAATGCTATTGGGGATGAAAGATTGATAATGATTATACCTACATTGAACTTGGTGCAGTTACTTAAGTAACACTAAGTCAAGCTGAGGACTTTAAACCAAGCACTTCTTGGGAGGCAACCAAAGTTTCTAAAATCCTTTTTCTTTATTTTGTTTTTAGTTAGTTAAGTAATGTTTTAATTAGTGCTCTACACTCAGCTTTCATAATATCTTTTCTCAGGTAACAAAGAATAAGCCCAATAGTAAAAAGCATTGATGCCCTGCGCAACAATACACCATGCCACAGAGCCTTATGATCTTAAAGTACAAGAATTTAGATAGAGAGCATAGAGTCGCGGGCCTCACAAATTAAAGTTGCAACTGTAACATCCTATTTCCTTAATCATTCACTTAATCTACTAATAAACTCTTAAGCCAATTTAATCGGTAATATTTTTGTTACTTATATTTTCTAGCATCTTTATTATCCTCCTATGATGATATTTTATAATTTCCTAAGATGTTCTTCCTGTTTCACTTTACACCATATGGCGATGATTAGTGATCATGTATTCCTCCTTCTAAATTTTATCTTTTATTCTAATTAACTTTAAATCCATGCAACTCTATTTATTGACCAAGATTTACCTAAGAAATGTAACTTGTGAATCATGGATTAATATTTCTAAAAACACAATTTGTAAACTATTACTTATACAAGAGCCAATTTTAGTAATACTAGACTTCCTTCCAAAATTAATGTCATTACTAAGTAAACTAGTTGAGAATACATTTTACAATTTCACTATAAAAGTAACCCGATTCTACGAGTCTATTCTCATACGTCCTATACACTTGCCATTTTTTTCCATTACATAGACCATGCCTTTCTCCAAGGAAAAAAATAATGGTATTAATTAATCTGCACATCGAGACGAAGAAAAATGAGTCGAACCTCAACAAGCATTCATACTTGACAATAAAGGATTCTTGATGGTAGTTTTAGAAATATAGGAATATGCAATACAAATTAGCTTTTTTCCTCATTTCCTCTAAGTTTCCTAAAAGAGATTTATCTTTTTCATTTTCCATTTCATATGCATGAAGGATGTAAGAGTAGCATGAAGAATATAAGAATAACAAGGAAGTAGCTTTCAAAGCAAAGATAACACAAAGGAATGCATGAATACTTGCCTAATACCCTTAGCTTTTTGTTTTTCCTTCTCTTTTCCCCTAACTCCTCTTTTCTTTTTTTCTTTTAGTTTTCGTCTTCTCCTTCCTAGCTCACGGTTTGCCTTTTTCTTTTATTTCTTACTATTTCGCTTACTTTCTTTACTTTTTCACTTTTTCTCTCACTTTCTCCCACTTGAGTACACACTTTACCTTGCCTATGCAATCTCAGCTACTCCCCCCTCTTTCTATTTATAGTGCATGACCAAGGTTTAGGATTTAGGAGAAAGTTTCAATTCCTATTTTACCTTTTTAGTTCTTTAAAATTACAACCTCTTACTTGTCATTCTCTAAATTAACATATGCATTTTATTCCTAACACTTGTCTTCCTCCTATTTCCTAGTTTAGATTCTTTAATTATTAGTAAATCACCTAGTTATCTTAAATCCCTATACATGTCTTGTTAATCATTCCATATACACCTTGTTTTCTCAATTCATTATATAGATCCTACTTAATCATTTCATGGCCACCTAGTAACCTTAATTCTCTACACATGTCATATTTAATCATTTCATGGACACCTTATTTCTTTAATTTTCTACACCTGCTTAATTTTTTCATGGATACCTTGTTTCCTTTAATTCTCTACACATGTCCTATTTAATTATTTCATAGACACCTAGTGTTTTCCTTGCCTTCCACTTGTTTAGCAATCTTTCTATATTAATTATTATTTATCACCTTATTTCCAAACTTTCTTCCACATGCCCCCCTTAATTATTACAACTTTTGCACCATTTTTTCTCCTTCTTACAACTAAGCCCCTTCATTAATTGCAAGTTGCCACACTTATTCTCATTCTTACACCTAAGTTCCATCATTAATTTCAAATTGCCACACTTATTCTTTTCCTTACACATAGCCCCTTCATTTATAACAAATTGCCACATTTAATCTTATTCTTACACCTAATTTTTCACATTTCCTTTTCTAGCAAGTAACCTATATTTATCATTTTTTTCTTCTTCTTCCAACACCACCATATAGCATTTTTCCATCTTTGTTCCAATGCCTACACTTATCCATGTTTTTATATGTATATATATGTATGTATACGTTTATACATACATGTATTTATATGTATTTTATACATATATGTACTATTCCTATACATGAAATAATACGTATAAACTTGATATTAAATTTTAATCTTATTTAGCTTTTAAGATAATTACTTATCCTATAATTAATTTAGGTATTAGTTTAAGGGATATTACAACGGTGCCAAGAAAAATAAAGCCCACGATAATGGGACCAAAGACAAAAGCTACCAAGCGTGCCCGATCATCTAGACCAAACTTTACTACTGTAGAAAAGTTATTTCATGATGGACTTGGCACAAAAAAGGTTGTGGCACAAGAGACCTTCACCTCAGCCCAAGATTACTTTATGGGGATGTCCAATCTGATCAACAATAGATACTGGACTAATTTATGTGCACCGCCCCCAGCTGAAGTCATTACAATGGCTCGAAAATTTTATGCTAACCTGGTAGGAATTATGGATAGCAAACTCATGGTATGAGGAAAGATAGTTTCATTCACAAGTACCGTAATTAATGAATACTATAGCATTTTGGATGTCCCGATACTAATAAGTATGTGACCTATACTAGTAGGATAGTGGACTATGATGAAGTCATCGATGCATTGTGCTATCAAGGCTCTGTTTAGAAGCTGACAAATTGAGCGACGTTCACTTTTGGGACAGTCAGCTACTAGCCCTTGCAAGGGCTTGGTACTACTTCGTCCTCTCCAATATCCTCCCTAGTGGACATGCTAGTGATGTGACTAAGAAAAGAGCCATTTTGGTGTATGTTATTATTCAAGGTATATCCATAGATGTTGGTAGAATTATTCATAGTGTAATCTTGCAGGCGACAAACTCTGGACACTTGGGAATCTAGTTTCCCTCACTCATAACGAAACTATGCGGTGGAGTTGGTGTCCCTTGCGAGGACACAGAGCCATTGGTTATGCTAAAGGGTACCATTGATAATAAGTTGGTGAACAAGTTTAAAATCCAAAATGTTGAAGCAGGTGAAGATGATCTAGTAGCTCCAACCCAATTGATTGGTACACATAAACTGATATTGGCTCAGTGTATTTCGAGATTGGAGGTGCAATATGCAAACCTTTGGCAGCATACACATGCTGTTAACCACCAAAACAACCAAATGCTGAGGATGATGCTATAGCAACAAGAATAGGATCCTTTCACTTCCCACATTGTCTCGAGCCACAACCATATTCCCACGTCCCGAGGAGGACATCGATATTGATTTCGATGCCTGAAGGGAGTCTTCTTTATCTTTTGTTTTGTTTTCCTTTTGTTATTTTCTTGCTTCTCTTTAAAACATTGGGACAATGTTAAGTATAGGTTTGGGGGATAACTAAAAGTTGTGTAATAATCCTCTATCCTAATACTTGGTTAATCTCCAATTATATGTAATTAAATAATTAGTTTGTATTATGTTTCTTTTTCTCATATCATGTTAAGAATATTGCAAGTTAACTTATTAATGATATCTAATATTTCCTTATTCCCACGATAATATTATTTATGCATTAATGTTGATTTTGATAATATGCGAATATAATTTTTTGAATTTGTTATAATTAGGGCATATATTATATATATATATATTTATATTACACAAAGCTATTGTGGCTTAAGGTTGATGTTTTTTATGATTTTTTTTCTTTATAAACCCTAAACTCTTTTTTGATTTCCTTAATGAGTAAGAATTCCTCTTGAGGTGAAATCCTAAGTGAAACTTAGTTGAGAATATGATTTAGGCTATTTTTTAGATCGATAGAGCCTTTGTAAATCCACCAATAATTATATATTTCTTTAGTTACCCATTTTTGAGCCTAATGCCTATTTTTCTTTCTAACATATGTATATGTTAACCAATCCTTTGTTTGTAAGACCCATTTGCACCTTATTATGTTAAGCACATTCAATATGCAGTTCATTGAGTTTAAAAGAAAAAGAAAATGAGCTCAAAGTAAGTTAATGAAAAGGAGTGCATTATAAGGAAGAAAAGGAAAAGACAAAGATACTAGATGATTATTCCTACTTAATAAAAAATTAAGTTAGGGGAATATTGAAAATTCCTCGATGTTCCTACAAACCAAAGGTTTGGTTAAAAGATGAAATATATCGGGTGATATAAATTAAGAGATAAAATAGTTGAAGCCTGAGTATATGGGAACTAATGCCTTAAAAAGAAAATGTGAAAAAGAATGGTGAATTCATGCAAAGAAATTGTGCTTAGGGTAATTGAGCTAAAATTTCCATTTCATCAAACTTTTACCATAGCTTGACATTACAAACTGAATAAAAAACCTATTGATTTTTAACTAAGTATTAGTCTATATTAGCAGAGAAAGGAAGGAAAGATAAAGTTGAGGAGTTAAGATTAGTTTTTGAGTTATCTTGAGAAAATTTTTGGAGCCATCTAACTCTAGTGACAATGTCTTGTACACACACACATGACGATTGCTTGAACATGATAAATTTGGAAAGTATACTTACGTGTTATTTTGAGACAAGTATTTGTTATAAAGTTTGAGGATTTTTAAAGGAATAATTAACTTATCATTGATAAATTACTTGTGATTTTTATTTTCTTTCTTTTTGTTAGGGACTAGCAAAACACTAGGTTTGGGGGTATGATAACTCTAGATAATAGAATTATTTTACTATGATTTTAATTCTTCTTTAATGCTAATCCTGATACTTTAAGTTAGAAAATTAGTCAAATATAGTGTTAGAGTTATTTTAGGTTGTTTTAAAGAGTTTTTGTAGAGTTTTTATCTTAATTAGGAGTAGTTTTTACAAATCTTGGTATTTAACTTGTTTTAGGTATCTTTGCTTTGTCTAAGTTTGAATTAGAGAAGGAAAGTAACTCAACTAGGCGCAACACTCCGCGTAGGCTCAAAAGGAATAAGTTGACTATAAGGCAGAGAGGACTCAGTTGAGGCACTAATAAGTTGAAGCCGCGACACAAATATAAAAAGAGGAAAACCAAATGAGTTAGTGAGCTAGAAGTTGTAGCACTTGAAGAATGAAGCCGTAGCATGATAAGAAGGAAGTCACAGCACCAAAGTAAGGACGACTTTCGTAAACCAACTAAGGGATTGGCGCCGCAATGCCTATGAATGTGAAGTCGTACGTTATACAAGACTAATTCCTATTGAGATTGTACATTGTGGCATTGCAGTGCTATATATTCTTGCGCCGCAACGCTTGTATGAATTATTATGACTTCTAGTTTTAATCAAATAGGAGGAAAAAGTCTATAAATAGAGGAGTAAGGCAAAGGTTTAGATACATACTATAGCTCATGATAGAGAGTGCTAAGGAGCTAAAAGAGACCTGAAGTAGTGACAACTTCTAGTTTCTACTCCCTTCTTCTTATTTTCTATTTACTTATAATGTCTTTAGTTTTTATGTTTTCTATAGAGTAGTCCATACTCTTGGGGTAATGATTGAACTCACATGTAGCCGATGTGACTTTAGTTTTAATTCAATACATGTTTTAGTTTTAATATTTATATTGCTTTGTTCTTAATGCTTCTAAATGATTGATAACAAGTTAGATTGATTAGGAATTTTGGAATTGATTTAGAAGAGTAAGTTTTTGGATTAGCCTTAGGCAATATAGCTTATGTTTGGTTTTTCATGTGATATGAATAATCTAATTTGTTTAAGAGATAAGAATATACTCTTTAACCATAAGTAATAAGGAGATTGGTTCTTAATGAGTTTGTCTTAGAATAATTCTCATAGGAATATAGGGAATTAAACTAAAGTAAATATATATTTGCTAGATATAGGAATATGCTAGTGATTGATTAAGAAATCTGGGTTAATATCAAGATATTACATAATTTGAATTGAACTAAAGTTAATTAGGTATAATGTGAGGAATTTCATGAACCTAGACTTAGTTTAAATATTTTTATAAATCGATCTAAATCTCTGAATTTACATTAGCTTGATTAGAGTTAGGTTGCATCGTAGTGGTAATTAACATTAGAAAGTAATTATTTCTCTTGAGAATGATCTCTACTTATTCTATATTACTTAAGGATGATATATTGCTTGCGTTTATAAATTGCCTATCACTCAGGTTGGTATATGATTTACTTATTTCATTCTATGCTTAATACTTCTAGTTGATTAGTTACTAATTAGATTGATATAGTAAACCTAAACAAACTTAGAAAAAAGAGAGTTTAGGTCCAGCCTTGAGTGATATAGCACTTGTTTGAATTCATTCACATGATTGTTTGAATTTAATTTGTATATAGGATAAGAATATACCTACATGGCTTGTGTAGCCAATTTAGGTATAATCTTAATGAGTCTTGCTTAAATAAATTCTCATAGAAATATAGATAATTAGTTAAGTGAGATATATGTTTGTAAGACATAGGGATATACTTATAATTAAATTAAAACCCTAGGTTAATAATTTGATATCATAACTAAGCACGATAAGATAATAAGTCAAGTGAAATTTTAAGGGAAATTGTAATCCTAAGCCTTTATCCATTGAATTCTGTAGTTTAATTTGTCATTAGTTAGATTTAGTTTAAATTAGATTTTTCTATCCTAATTTGTTTGTTTGAATAAAGTTAGGATTGTGTTAATTTTAATACTTAGCTAGATATTAGTAACAATTTCTCGTGAGATCGACACTATACTTAAATCACTATATTACTTGCAATGAAATGTGCGCTTTAGTTATGAAATTCATGTCAGTGACACCATTTGCACCTTTTAATTTGAGCACATTGATCATGCATTGTAATTTGAGTTAAAAAGCGATCTTAAAGTAAGTTGGGAGTAAGTGAGTTAAGGAAAAAAGAAGTTTTATGAAATTCATGTCAGTGACACCATTTGCACCTTTTAATTTGAGCACATTGATCATGCATTGTAATTTGAGTTAAAAAGCGATCTTAAAGTAAGTTGGGAGTAAGTGAGTTAAGGAAAAAAGAAGTTTTCTCCATCCTCACATCATGATAAAAAATAAGTTTTAAGGAATATTTGGTATTTTCATTGAAAAAAATTACAAACCAAAGGTTTGGCATAAAAAAAAATTCAAGGAAAAGTGGGAAGCAATCATGAGTCATGCCCACACATGAGAAAAATTGGGTGAAAAGTGAAAACATATATTGAACTTGAGTTAAGTAGGATTTGGCACCAAAGGGTGACAAAGGAAGGGTATAGCCTGCAAAGATCTTTGTGCATAGGATAAGTGAGCTTAAAATTTCTTTTTGTCTAACCATTATCTTATCTGTTCATTACAAGTTGTATTTAAGACCTATTGATTTTTGATTAAGTGTTAGCCTACATTAGTGGAGAGATGAGGAAATACAAGGTTCTAGGGGGTTAAGTTCAATCCATAAATTGTTCTAATAGAAATTTCTTTGGAAGTCATTGACTTTGGTAAGGATAACTTGCACACACATACATGACATTTGCCCGAACATGATAAATTGAGTTTTACTTGTGTTTTGTCTTGAGTCGAGTCTTTGTCATAAACTTTGAAGATTTTAGGAAAATAATTAGTTTATCATTGATAAGTTTAATTGCTGTTCTATTTTGTTTGTTTTCTTTCTTTTGCTCTAGACTAGTAAACTACTAAGTTGGGGGGTGTGAAAACTATATAAAATAGAGCTATTTTATTACACTTTTGATTTTTATTTTGTGCTAAATGCTAGAGTTTAAAGTTATAATTCTTTTAAAATTAGCGTTTTGTATCTAGTCTAGATTGTTTAGGAGTTTGTAGTGTTTTAATTTAATTAGGAATAATTTTTATTGTTTTGGTTATTTAATTTGTTTTAAAGTGTTTTTGTAATGTTCTAATCGAAGGTAAAGAAAGAAGTCTTGAAGGCTCACTCTGTGGAGTGAAGTACCATTGTGCCGTGGTGCCACAAAGGTAAATTAAAAGAAATAAGTCAAAGGGGTATGACATTGCTCTCGAGAATTCCCTCATCTAAGTCAAAGAGCAACGTGCTGCAATGCCATACTAAATGATGACGCGGTGTCATATAAGAGAAATTCAAATCTGGTATATTTTAGAATCACGACTATATCAGGTCGGGTCAGACTAAATCCGGTTCATTGTCATTTTTATTAATAATATTTTATAAATTCTAATAAACTAATATACATAAATTGATAAATTGATGCTCTGGATCTATTGAAACAAAAAAAAAAAAAAACAGACCGGAAGGTCCGTATCTTTTTGGACCTGTTTTGAAATGAAGCACAAGATTCGGATAGAAGAAAAAAAGTTCACATCAGATATCTAACCATTCAACTGGGTCTGTGCTCATTTGAGTCTGGTACACGTTGAGTTTAGTGTCCTTATATAAAGAAGAGGACCCCACCTTCAAAAATTCAAATTTCAAACAAGTAGAAAACAAAACAAACCACATTATTTTACAGGCTATGCCCCACCTGTTACAACGGTGCGCCTATTGCGTACTATATCATTTCCCGATTCTTTTGACGCTTGTCCAAAACAGGTAACTTCTCTCTCCTATCTTTCTCTCTCTAGTTGTTCGCGTCTAAGCCATTATTCCTCTTCCTACTTCTTGCTTTGTTCTGCTGTTTGAGCTGGTTCCAGAAATCTAGGGTTTCTGAAGGGTAAGCGAAGAGCTAGCTAGCACCTTTGCTCAATTCCCTACAAGATGACGACCATGGAGAGCTTGATTGGTTTGGTGAATCGGATTCAGAGGGCTTGTACTGTGCTAGGTGATTATGGCGGTGGTGACAATACCTTTTCTTCTCTTTGGGAAGCACTTCCTACTGTTGCTGTTGTTGGTGGACAGGTCCTTCTCTTTGATCTAATTGTTTAAGCGGGATTTTGTAGATAGCCTATGTGAAATTGTGGCCGAGAGAGAAAATTGTAGTGTTAGAAGATAGGAATAGTAAATTTCTTTCCTTTTTTAATTACTGTGGCGGGTAAAGGTCTGATTAACTGTTTTCTCTCTCTCTCTTTTCCTTTGGGATGAGAACAGAGTTCCGGAAAATCTTCAGTTTTGGAAAGCATTGTTGGGCGTGATTTTCTTCCCAGAGGATCGGGTAAGCTATTTTTAGCTACAAAATTTGGATATATTTTTTTCCCTTTTTGATGTAAATTCTGGTACTTGATTATGGTGTATTTACATAATTTGCAGGAATTGTGACAAGGCGACCTTTGGTGTTGCAGCTACATAAGACAGAGGAAGGTTCACAAGAGTATGCTGAATTCCTTCACTTGCCTAGGAGAAGGTTCACAGATTTCGGTATGTATCCTCAGTTGAATCTGTTTTTATATTATCCTTCATATTCATTATTCAGAAACCGTGTTCCTTTGTAATTTATTTTCCTGACAGCCCACTTGGCAAACCTGTAATTACTTGGTTTCATATGTTATGGTGGGCATGATCTAAATCTAGGTGCTGTAAGTTCTTTGTACAAATAGTTTTCTATTACTTTTATGGTCACTAGTTTCTCATCTATTAACTGTCACGATACGCCTTTTTTTTTTCTTTCTTTTTTTTCCATATTTTTATTGCACACTTGAGAAAGATAAAGTCATTCAGATTCATTTTCTTTTGTGGTGAACACCATTTGACTATGGTTGGTGTTAGTTCTTCTTAATGATGGTTTTCTTTTAGTTAATGGTCACTCACTAGTTGCTCTTATTTAAATGTATTAAAATTTAAAAGTTAAAGTTCCAGTTTTGTGCTATAAATCCTAATTGTAATTGGGTTGATTGTTTCCACCAAACCTGATTGTTGTAGTAGCAATTTTGATAAAATTCAAAATGTGATTATTGTTTTCTATAAAAAAGGTGATATTATTATTTTGAGGTTGCCAAGATCGCGAGTCAACTCGCAAGATCACATGACCTTATGATCCAACACATGCCAAACTATTCACATTGTGTTCAAAATCGCAGTTTAGCAGGATCGCTGTAGGATTGGTAAGATTGTATGCAAGATGGTAAGTTGCGATCTTACCGATCCCATAAAATGGTATTCAGGTGGTGCAGACTCCCACTGTTCTCCATGATTTCTTTCTCAGATTCCATCTACAGCAAGACCCAGCTGTGCGAAGAGCTTCTCCAATCTCCTCCAACACTGCAGCATATTTAGTGGCACGAAACCTCTTTCGGCGGACTTAGCTAACGTCAGCTGATTGTTCAATTTCTGTAGCAACCAGTTGCATCTGTCTTCCATTGCTCACGCAGAACAGTTCCTCAACTGTTTGTGTTATTTTTTGAGGAGTTTTTTTTTTTTTTTTTGGTGTGTTTTCCTTTTTAGTCCACATGCTTTCACTAATGTTAGTATTAAAGAAAGTTTTAATTGGTCACTAGTCTAGTAGTCTTACAAAAATGAAAAAAAGTGAGATAATGATGGGCATGTCAATATTAGTTTCTTTTCCTTTTTCTCATTATATTTTTGATATATATATATTTTTTAAATTAGCTCAGTACCATCTTTCATATAATATTTTTCTTTCAATTATGTTACTTTCTTTACTAGCTTAGAATTTATGTTATTCTTTCATTTTTGAGGAATATGAGTTACATTAATTTATACTTGGTGATGGTGTAAAATTGGAAGTGACCTAGCTTATAATGTCTATGAACTGTAATATAGTAGACCAATTTGTGCTTCAAAATCATTAACATATATCTACTAGGACTTGTGACAACTATATATATAATTTTTAAGGGTATTTTATAACATTTGTAGGATTTTTCAATCTTACAATTTGAACTTGCACAGCCTCCACAATTCTAGTTAAGATCTCGATCTTGACAACATTTTGTAAAGAACAGCATAAACTTTGTGAGATTAGGATAATAAACTTGTTGTGGCTGTGCAATTGGCTTAGTATGTCAATTAAGTTTTTGAAATAATTTTCAGTTTATTTCCTTTAGTTAGTAGAGATCAGACAGACATAGAAGAAATAAGTCTTTTTGTAGGAGTTATCTGGTCGTGCTTAGGACTCTGAATCTGTCTGAGTTTTCTTTAAAATATGGGATAAAATTTTTATGAACAGCTTGCTTCACTTTCTTGTAATGCATTTTCCTTCCATTATTTATCAATCATTTTGGTTTCATGGTCTTGGCTGTTGAAACTTTTGGACGCTAATCTTCCATGCTTCTTTTCAAATAGCTAAGCATGTGGCTTTATGATATTGAATGATGGATGACAGAGTTGCAGAGTCATCTTTCACTAGCATTTCTATTTGATTTGGGGAGCATATATAACAAATTAGTGATTTGAATTGTGATTCTGTTCTTCCCACTAAACTTGTTGTGTCAACATTTGTTTATGTATACCTACTTTTCTTAATGCTTTGTTGCATAAGATGAAATTGATAATTTGATATCAAAATTGACCCTCTATCATCTTGCTTTCATCTTGCAGCTGTGGTCCGCAAGGAAATTCAGGACGAAACTGACAGAATAACAGGGAAGACGAAACAAATTTCTCCTGTTCCTATTCATCTTAGTATCTACTCACCAAATGGTGCGTGTTTATTATTGTTATATCTGAATGTTTTCAAGCACTTCTCACTATTTGATATGTGTGATTCTTATGTTTTCTATATCTATACTATTTAAGTGAAACTATCATTTTTTTTAATTATCACTTAATAGTTACAGTCTTTCAGAGTTTAGTAACCAAAATGAAAAGCTAAACTGCATTAAAGGTTTTTTCTTGGTGAACAAGTTTCCTTGATTAAGAGTATAAAAAACTAATATCATCTGGCTTCATGAAGCTAATTTCATTTGTATGTATTCTTGGCATCAAGGGCAACAGTGAATACAAATGACATTTTGAGATCATACCATGCAGACTTGAGTATATTGATAGATTAAGACCACGGGTTTAATGCTTGGTATTCCTATTTAGCAAATTTGGGTCAAGAAATTGTATGTTTTTCATTTATAAATTTGTGGAAAAATTCAAGACATTCAAATTATTATGGTTGATTCTTTTAGTGTATTTGAAAGTTGAGTTTAGTGCCATTTAAATAAATTTTAGATGTTTTACATTTTTAATCTTAATTTATTTGTAAGTATCATATATTTCCCTTGGTATTAGTGTCCTTTTATATTTTTTGTGAGAGAAATAGAAATATTAGAAAATTCAACAAAGTCCCTTCATAAAAAGTTTTTGACTTCTGCCACATACTGTGTAAGTGTAACTCATAGGGTAAATATTCTGTAATATCATATTCTATTGAAATATAATTTATGTAGTATAAACCATGAAGAAAATAGTCAATTTTTGTTATTTATTGTTGTAATCTTTTTCTGACTCTATTTTTCTAAGCAGTTGTCAACTTAACCCTGATTGATTTACCGGGTTTGACCAAAGTTGCTGTAGGTATGTTATGTATTTAATTCTTTGTCATAAATCCAGTTTGTGCAGAATGCGTTACGAAAATAATCACTTTGCTATTTCACAATTTCTAGAGGGACAGCCTGAGAGTATTGTTCAAGACATTGAAAGCATGGTTCGATCTTATATTGAAAAGGTAAGAAGCCGTCTGCTCTTATGGAGGAATGTTGGTGGTATAAACTTCAACTATTGTTCCACTTAGTTACGATCCAGTACATGTTGTGATATAGGTTTTTAATGATTTATTATATATTCTCTGATCCAGATTTTTGTAAAATAAACGACTGAAATACTTGTTTCTAATATTCTTAGGCTGTCCTTGGCCTCTGCTTTCTATTGCTTTCCTTTAACTTTTGTCTTGCTAATTTTCTGTAGTTTATTTTTATTTAAAGTTTCTTATCTGTAGGTGATACGCTATCAGTCATGAAAATATAGTTACTAATTGATTTGATATTCAAGTTTGGTTGTATGTTCTTGATGGGATTAGTGTGATATCATAAACAAAAAAGTAAAATAAATAGCCACAATGACTATCTTTTGGCATGCGTTCTTACAACCCATATTCTTTATCAATATTCCTTGATATCCTTCTCTTCAGTCTTCACTTCTTTGATTGGTGTCGAATTTATATTATTTGTTGATTCTTTGTTCAAGAATTTTAGCTTGTTAATCATTTTTCAACTGAAGCTATGTTGGGATGTCTATGATGCTGTAACTGACAAATGTATGCTTTTTATAGCCTAATTGCATCATACTAGCAATATCTCCAGCCAATCAGGACATAGCTACATCTGATGCCATTAAAATTTCTCGGGAAGTGGATCCCACTGGTATGTTTTTGGCTTTTTTCTGAAGTCACCTCTTAGTTTGCTTGCTTTTTCTTACAAAATAATATTTTTAATCTGCCTAGGTGAAAGGACATTTGGGGTGTTGACAAAGCTGGATTTGATGGATAAGGGGACAAATGCTTTGGATGTAATCTCTCTCTCTCTTCCTACCCCCATATCTCACTGTGCAAGACTTTATAAATATAATTAAATCCTCCAAGCTTGGTGTGACATCACCATAGCTGCTAAAACTTAAGTTGATTAGAAAAATGTACTACCTGTGTATTTCAAGCTTAAAACACTAGAGAACTCCTTTCTCATGCACTCCTGGCTGTCAAAGTGCATGAAAACAAACCACAACCAGAGGCAGCATAGTGGAAAAACTATTTGAAAGGTTATTGAGACATGAGGCAGTAATGTTTTAAACAAATGCATCGTTAACTGGTGTGTAACATCGTCCTAATGCACTAACAGTTGTTAACTTCACTGTGATGTTTTTTTAATACATATTTCCTGTATGACATTTCCTTTGTGTTGAAATTTAAAATTTCAAGTGCATGTGATTTAATTAACTCTCTTATTGACTTCCCCCTTGAAGGTTCTTGAAGGAAGATCTTATCGTCTGCAACATCCTTGGGTTGGTATTGTGAACCGTTCACAAGCCGACATTAATAAAAACGTAGACATGATTCTTGCACGAAGGAAAGAGCGTGAATATTTTTCAACAAGTCCTGACTATGGGCATTTGGGTAGTAAAATGGGTTCAGAGTATCTTGCAAAACTACTTTCGAAGGTTTGATATTGAGTTTGTTCTTTTACCATTATTAGAAGAAATTTGAGATTTTTTCTTCTCCAGTAATATTAATTTTTTTTTTGTTTATTATTTAATTTTTTTTTTGGAAATAGGTTGCGTTTTGATTGGTTTTCTCTTGTTTTTAGCACTTGGAGTCTGTTATTCGGGCACGGATACCTAGTATATTGTCTTTGATTAACAAAAGCATTGATGAACTTGAATCGGAGATGGACCATCTTGGGAGGCCTATTGCTGTTGATGCTGGGGTCAGTTGCTTATATCTCTTACTTTGCCTTTGTTGTTGTAGTTGTTCAATTAACTGATATTTTATGTTTTAGGCCCAATTATACACTATCCTAGAACTTTGCCGCGCATTTGACCGGATATTCAAGGAGCATTTAGATGGAGGGTAAATTTCTATCAATGTTGTATACTTATCCCTATACCTGATATTGATATGCAGAAGGACTATTTTTGAGACAAAAGTTAACTTTTTATTTTTCCTTTTGCATTTGGTCATTAATATTGGAGTTGGTGGCTGTTCTTTGTTGAAGGAATATTTATAGATATGTTTGTCCTTGTGAATCTGAATCTTACTATTTTCATTAAGACTATCAACTGAATTCCTTTAGAACAAGCATAATGCAATTAATTTTTTTCAATTCATTCTTTGTAGTTTGAAACAAGATAATTTATAACGTATATAAACAAGAGGCGGAAAGCAGAAGGGAACAATTTTGTCCCCATCTCTTCCAAGGGATGAAAGAAGAAAAGCTTAGACCCTGCCGAAAGTATAGATTTATGGTGGATAAGAAGTATCATATTTGACTATTAATTCCCTGCTGAGATTTTTTTTGGCTTCTGAGTGATAATGTTTCATGATTTGGGTTAGCTTGTCTTGGCAGAATGTATCATTTTCAACTCAACTAATTCAAGCTCTTAATTGTTGATTCCTTGTGCTGATTTTATGATGTTGAACTAATTTGTTTTCTTTATATGATCTAGGGATGTTAAAGCAATCGAATATTTGAACCGTTTTGTTTTTTTTTTTTTTTTTTTTGTTGGGGGGGGGGGGGGGGAGGGGTGCTTATTGTTACAAATTTTTTAAATCACCTGGATCAATTCTAGATCTTATTTCGGTGAATAAATGCCCTAAGTATCTGCAAAAAAATTATCTTAGGCGGCCTGGAGGTGATAGGATTTATGGGGTCTTTGACAATCAGCTTCCTGCTGCTTTGAGGAAGCTTCCATTTGACAGACATCTTTCTGTTCAAAATGTAAGGAAAGTGGTTTCAGAGGCTGATGGTTACCAGCCTCACTTAATTGCCCCAGAGCAAGGTTATCGGCGCCTTATTGAGGGGGCCCTGACTTATTTTAGAGGCCCAACAGAAGCTTCTGTTGATGCTGTAAGTTTACATCTTTGTATGTTTTCTGGTTTAGCTTTCATCTGACTAGTAGCCATCATTATAGTAAATTTTCATATTTCGAAAGAGATACACTGACCCAAAAATTGTAATGTAGGTTCACTTTGTCCTAAAAGAACTTGTGAGGAAGTCAATAGGAGAAACTCAGGTGAAATTTTTAGTTACTACAATTATCCAGTAATAGTAATAGAAAACTTTTTGCTTGGGTATTAATCTTTATTGCTAAACAGGAGCTGAAGCGTTTTCCACCTTTACAAGCTGAAATAGCAGCTGCAGCTGGTGAGGCATTGGAAAGGTTTCGAGAAGAGAGTAAGAAGACAGTAATTCGCCTGGTAGACATGGAATCTTCATATCTCACTGTAGATTTTTTTCGGAGACTTCCCCAAGAAGTGGAGAAAGGAGGAAACCCAACTACCTCAACTGTGGACCGTTATGCAGAGGGGCACTTTAGGAGGATAGGATCAACTGTGTCATCCTATATTGGTTTGGTATCAGAGACACTTAAGAACACAATTCCAAAGGCTGTGGTTTACTGTCAGGTTAGAGAGGCAAAACAGTCATTGCTAAATTATTTCTACACACAAATTGGGAAAAAAGAGGTACTCTCCTACTCTCTGTCATCACGCAATTTTATAGCAGATCCATTATATTGTACACACCTGCCTCATGAAATTGGTAGTTTTCTATTATTTTATTCCCTATTAATGTTAAAATTGTATCTTGCAAATTGGGTGTTACCTAAGAAGCATGGAAAAGATATACAGGAGAAGATAGACACAAAAATTCTAAAAAAGTAGGGCACAAGTTAATAATGGTTGACACTAAAAGAACATATTTAAATATTAAATGTGGAGGTATCTAATCACAATCATTTTTTAAAGTAAATGAAAAACATAATGATAATGTTGTTTTGGGCTGTCCATTCCCCCTGCATGCCGGGATGTAATGTATAATCAATGGTTTTACTTTAAATTACATATATGAGTGAGAATTTTATGAACTCAAGTTATGGGCCTTCAATTATCTTATATTTGACTGTATTATACAAACAAAAAACAATTATTTATCATCTTCACTGTAATGTCTGAGATAAAATATAAAATATAAAGAACAAACATCAAATGTTTTGTATTAAATCTGTTACAGCTAAACCCCAGCTGACCCAATTGTAAGCAATAAGGTGACAGAAGCTCTATCAAATATGTTGCGTGAACTGACTGGTATAGTGGACTTTATTGCTTGGTTAGGATGGGTTGGATTCTTGTGACAAGCCCTTAAAAGTTGGTTGAATCAGTTGATCTTGAGCCTAAATTCGAGTTAGACAGAGCAAGGCTGACTCAGTTTGGCTTGTTTTACACCTTACCAACCTGGAAAACTTGAGTTGGGTCTCTCAAGTTCATACAACAGCGCAAACTATGGTATACTACCCTAAGAAAAATAGGAAGCCAAAGGTACTTTGAATCCCAAAAATTTATACTCCAATTTATAATTTAATCCAGTAAGCAGCTTAAGTATAGATTTTATCCAGTTGCCCTATTGGAAGAAGCCTTGGTGTCCATTTAGATTCAATCACTTCTCAAATTGAAATTTAAAGTTTGTGATACAATATAGATGAACAGAATTTGATATGAGAAAGTAGTAAAGAACATCACATAGTATTATGTGTTGGCCAGATCAGGTTGACATGGTTTCAGAAATTAGTAGCTTGGCATGAGGAAAATACAGTCTGGGTCAGTTGGAAACTTTCAATTTTTAAAGGCCATGCGTGGCCCATATACATGCAGACTGACTTTCAACGTCTTGTTGAGTGATGATTATATTAAGACTTACAAAGTGTTGGTTGGTTATTTTAATCGATACAGATACTGCTGCATATTTAATTACTCCAAACCCATTCTGCTCTTAGAGTTGTTGAACTTCATGGTTTATATTACTTTATTTGTGCAAACTGAAAAACTAGTTTGAGGTGGCACATATTTGTTCAATTTAGCTTGATGAATTCCATGTTTGAGACGTGCTCATTTACTTTATATATAGGTGGAATGTACATTTTCTGTCAGCATTTATATGTTATAACTGCATTTTTTTTTTGTGAAAATGATCTGTGATGCGGTTTCAGGGTAAGCAGCTTTCACAATTATTAGATGAAGACCCAGCATTGATGGAAAGGAGGCAGCAATGTGCAAAGAGACTTGAACTATACAAATCAGCGAGGGATGAGATTGATTCTGTTTCATGGGCTCGGTGAACTTGAATGTTGCTTGAAGATCCTCCATTACCTTGTATTATATATCTAACAAAGATTGTTTTTGGACTGGGAGGATTCAAATTGTTGTGGTTACTATTATTATCCAAGTGCAGTTTTTGTGCCTATGATGATTGGGATGATACCTTCAGTTGTAATCTGTTTTTTCTTCATGTACTTGAGGCTGTAAAAAACTACGTGTTCAAACTTTGAATATAAAAATTTATTTATTATTATTTCTTGCTGCACCTTCTTAATTTTTTTAATTTATACTCCTATCTATTTATAATTTTGTTTTGGTACTTTTTTCATAATTATGCACTTTTTATCAGAATCTGCCTGCATGATACATATTAAAAAAAATAGAAATATTATAGAAATAGAAAACTATAACCATGAACAAAATTGAAAGTAAAAGAATGACTAAATTTAAAAGTAAAATGGAGTTGGAAGCAGGGTCAGATTTTGTAAATATGTTTAGGAGTCTCTCTCACAACTGAGGTTCTACTTCTAATGCAAATTGGACCTTCAGTGCGTTGCACCTCAAGTGCTTTCATGTCATGTAGATCATAATTACAAGAACTGGACCTGCCATGAATATCAAGTGATCTTCATCATTATGTTCATCATCTGCCACTGAGCAAAGGTAAAACCAGTTCTCGAAGACCCGGTTTCATGTGTGTTTTGGTAGGCATTCTTGCAAAGCTTCTTTCTGGTTTATAATAAGAGAGAAATATATTTGGCCATCAATCATACTAATATTTTCCTTCATTTTCTAAACAACCAAACAAGAACAAAAGGAACAAAAATAAAACAAACCAACCAGATGAGTAGAGTAGAAAATTTGAGATAAGCAGTCGATCCCTTTAAAACAGATCTAGGATTAAAGTTTCAAAAAATAGGTAAAATACAAAAATGGCATACTCAAAACAAACTTTCACACATCATAAACAAAACTAGAATAAGGGAACAAAACCCTTAGAGCTTTATGTATATAGGGAATCACATTTTTGTTCACAATGGATGCAGACAACACGGAAAGGGAAAGCTGGGAAGGTGGACGCGTACAACTATATATATTATTATAAAAACCATATATCTCTTATGCTGTCCTTCTTCATTTTGATTATTATTCTTGATATAAAATATCATATATACCCATGTTATAGAAATTTATTCTTTCGAATTAAGGGATCCATGTTTATTTTTGCAAGTTTTTTGTTGTTTTCCTCTGCAGAACTTTCAAGTTAATTAAGTGATATTAAAACAGTTTTCTTCTTTCAGTCATAGTGTATGTACTAGAGTAAGAAAAGTTGGGACGTAATATATATTTATATTAATTTCAAGTAGCTGTCAATGTTTTGTACTTTGGGTATACACATTAAAGCCCTGAACCCCTGTCTTTGCTGTAAATAATTGATCAAACGTATGAATTTTTTTTTTGGGAAGGCAAAGAATAAAGAATAAAAATAAATAAAAACTTAGTTCATTCCATCAAACATATGACTAATTTTTTTTTTTTTTATGAAATGATATATAAAATATATTGATGTGTTTAACATTTTACATATGGACATGTGGGTGCCATGAGCTAGTATATATAAATAATATTTGCATTTTTTCACGTGAGCATGAGTTGTGTTAGAAAGAGATAGAAATACCAATCCCCCCTCCAAAATATACTTATTAAAATTAAAATTAAAATTTTAAAATAATTTTTTTTATGTCCCTCCTTTTAGTGTGACGAAATTACGGAGAGAGTCAGCTTTCTTTGCTTGCGAAATGCTTCATATGAAAATGAAGTAGATACAAAATAACAATTTACTTGGGTTCACCACCTTCCAGTGCCAACTCATTCAAAATAATTTCTTCATCATTTTCAGGAGACGGGATCCCATGGAGAGTAAATCCATGGAGAGGGGTGAAATGACGTCGTTTTAGGCAAAAAATTTCCAAATGCTGGTTTGTTTGTTTTTTTTTTTTTTTTTTTCTTGATCCTCATATGACTTTGTAAAGTACAAAATTTTAAGTGAAAATCTTTAAATGAAATGGAAGACAAAGCTTGGGTTCTTCAATCAAAGCATTCTTTTGCTACAATGGAGAGGAAAATCAGTGAAAGTTAAGAGGAAAACGGATCAGGCAGATGAAGTAGGAAGTAGAGGAGAGAAGGTGCTTCAAGCCAATTTTTAAAATCCAAATCTTGCTCCACCCCATGATGAAGTTCTCAGTTAATTCAGGTGAATGAGATAGAGTTCAGAGTGAGGAAGCCCAGAAAAAGAAAAAAAGGGGAACGAACAAAACAAAACAGAGTCATTTAGAAATTTTTTGTCAAAACAGAGTCATTTCATCCCTTTCCAGGGACCTCTCCATGGGATCCGAACTCCATTTTCAGGACTGCAAAGTGGAAACTAGAAGTCGCCTAAAGTAGCAGCCTTAGGTATCCCTTCAATTTGAATCCACCAAGAGTTGCAAAACATCTTTCAAAAGGATTATATAGACACAAAAATTTTACAAATTTATTAATTATCTAATTTTAACTAATTAATACTATAACATCAAATTAGGGGTGAACATCGGGTCGGTTCGGTCGGTTCTGAGAGATCCACCAACCGAACCGATCTAGTCGGTTATTACAATTCTCCAACCGACCTTCCTAATCGACAATGTCGGTTGTATAATTGTCCAAACCGATTCCAAAACTGACCTAAGTCGGTTATGGTGTGTTTTTTGTTTTCCCTAAAAAACTAAAGGCTAAAGCCCAAATATAAAAGCCCAAATTCGTTTTTTAATCAATTTTAACCTATTGGAAACCAAATCAACTAAATTTGAAAGAAAAATCCATAAAAAATCCAAATTATATAATTTTAAAATCCATTCACCTGCTTAAACAGTTAAACTCAATAAATCATGAAATAATACATTATAACTAGAAATTAAAAAACATAACTTGTCCAAAGTGATAAAATTCATCCAAAATAAGCAAAACATCATTAGAAATGGTTCATTACCAAGAAAAACATCCAAACTACAAAAGCCTAGTCCCAGCACATCGAAAACAAAACAATCATCACATATCACAATACAAATATCCCTAATCAAAGTTCAAACTTCAAAAAACAACATAAAAATTTAAATTCAACATAACAAAACATCCAAAAATCAGAAAAATAAAATAAGAAACATAGGCAACATTAGTTAGCATGCTGCAGTAGCTCCAAGCCTCCATCCTCTAGCACTTTAGCAGTCATCGACTTCTTCAATCTTCAAATAAAAAAAAAACATAATTTAATAAGAAAGACAAATAAAATAGTATTACAACACAAAAGAGTATTAGAGAAATTAAAACTTACCACAAAAACAACACTGTTATCAATTCCCAAATGATATTCAATTTAGAAGACAGCTTTCGTCAGGAACAAAACCAGACAACTCTAATAGCAAATTAAAAAAAAAAAATTAATATATACCTTGTAAGGTTATATAAAGTTAAACACACTGAAATCCTCTTATATAAAGTTTTATTACCTGAAATTATTTTCTCTTGCTCTTCGAGTGATTCTTCATAGCTTATTGATAAAGGGTTAGACTTAAGCCAATTTTGAGTGCAAATAAGTGCCTCAACCATATTTGGTTCTAAAGAGCTTCGATATATATCAAGTACTCTATCTCCGGTAGAAAAAGCTGATTCAGAAGCAACAGTAGTAATAGGAACTCCCAAAACATCTTTAGTCAATTTGCTTAACACTTTGTACTTCCTCGAATTTAATTTCCACCACTCCAAAATGTCAAACTTTTCAATTATAGGCTCATGTGACTCCAAATAATACCTATCCAACTCAGATTTTCTAGCTAGAGACTCCTATTGAGTAATTTCATTCATAAAATCCTTGGCAAAGATACCAGAAACATCATCACTTGAACTTGCATGTCGTGAAGAAGAAGATGTAGTTATATCATTTGAGAAGGCATCCATTTCCTTATTGGTTTGTTCATAAATCTTATAGTGGTCAAATAATCTTTCCAATGTGCCCTTCACTTTCCATGTCATGAACTCAGCTTCTTGCTCCCCAAACAACTTCTTAAACCCATAAGTAATAAACCTTAATTTGTATCGAGGGTCAAGTACTAAAGAAACAAAGAAAATGTGATTGATTTTATTAATATCACCCCAATACTTGTCATGTTTTGCTTTCATACTTATTGTCATCTTCTCAAGTGATTTATTACCACTTCCTATCCATTTCTGAATGCAAGCTAATATGTCACAGAAATCATGAAAGTATGCTTGTGATGTAACATACAATGAACCATATATTCTATTTTTTACATCATAAAAAAGCTTTAAAAATTCTACAAATACCTTAGCTTTTTCCCAATCTTCATTAGTAGGAGTAGACTTTCCTAACTTGGCATCACTCTCAAACTCACTTTTATATTGACCATCCTCTGTCTTTAACCTATTAAAGGTTTTTTCACACTTCACAGTTGAATCCAACATTAAGAATGTGGAGTTCCACCTTGTAGGTACATCCAAACTCACAAATGCCTTGGTACAAATCTTCTCTGCTTCTGCACATTTTTTAAATCTCATCATCCTTAAAGATGAAGACTTAACATACTTAATAACTGTCTGAATTCTAAGCACATACATGTTCAATTCTTTCAAGCCATCATGGACAATTAGATTAAGTATGTGTGCACAACACCTAACATGCATCAAGTCTCCATTCAAAACAGACCCTCCCTAGTTAGTAACTTTATCTAGCAGTAACTAACTGCCCCATCATTTAAAGAAACATTGTCTACTGTAACACAAAAGACCCTGTCTATACCCCAATCCAACAAGCACCCCTCAATAGTCTTTCCAATAGTCTCACTCCTATGATCAACAACTACACAAAAGTTCAAGATTCTCTTATGCAACTTCCATTCATTGTCAATAAAATGACCAGTCAAACACAAATAGTTCATGTTTTGAACCGAAGTCCAGCAATCGGTTGTGAGTGAAACTCTTTGCTTGTTATTAACCAGCCACCTTTTTAATTTATGCTTTTCAGTTAAAAATAACTTGTAAATGTCTCTAGCCATTGTCCACCTAGAGGGCACATGCATTTTAGGGCACAATTGACTTACAAGCATAAGAAATCCCTCTGTTTCAACATGACTAAAAGGCAGTTCATTCATTATGATATACCTAGCCACAGCTTCCCTACAAGCCCTCTCATTATACTTGTCAGAAACACTTCCAAATAGTACTTTCCCTGCTACTCACTTCATTTCCCCCCTCATCTTTTTTGTAGCATAACCAGTTAAAACAGTCTGCCCTTTATCCTAGTCAGGCACTAAATGTTTAGGAAATTTCTTGCATTGATACTTCAAGTGTGTCCCTAAATTAGAGTTTCCAGTTTTTCTTAGAATGAGAAGCATAAGTAATTCCACACCAATTACATGCAGATCTACGATTAAGTCTAGAAGTACCCTCAACATGTGTGAAGTGTTCCCAAACCCAAGATGTTTAGGCCTTTTTCTTACCTGGCAAAGGAGGCTTTGAAAATGCTTTTCTCTTGGATTTGTTACCCACTTGGTCTGAATTTGATGCTTCTAAATCATTTTCAGAATCAGATAACATCTCAACTTCATCTGGATCCAATGGTATCCCTTGAGTATCATCCATCTATGAATCAAAATTAAAACATACCATAAGAATACAACAATAAGAATCTTGGTAAAAATGTAAAATACTAATTAACTAATGTATATATAATTAGTTGAGTTGTTGTAAATATACTATGTTCTAGCTTATAGGCTCACTTTGATATAATAAATTCTACAAATTCAAAAAACTATCAATAATTTCAAACCCAAGAAAGACTATTCAAACCCAATCATCCCATCAATAATTTCTCAGATCATAAACTATCCTACAATTTTCAGGTAACACCACAACATTGATTTTTAAAGCAGATAAGTAATGTTGACTGAAAATCCAATAAAATCTGCTTTCATTTACTAATGGAAACAAGCATTCCTAGATGGAAAAACAAATCAAAATCCATGAATAATAAGTAACTAAATCCAACAAGCAGAAAAACACAAAATTGAAGCTCTAGAAATAAAATGAGAAATAACAAAATCAAATAGAGAGTACTGACTGGCTGAGCAGTGAGCACGAGAGGAGCAGATCTTCAGCTTTAGACTTAATCGAGAGGAGATCGGGACTGGCTGATTGCTGAGCTTCAACTTGGGACTTCGCTAACGGAACAAGAGGAAGAAGAAGACGGCGATGGCAGCTGGGAACTTGGGACTGTGAACAAATGAGAGCTGAGTTTGAGATCGAGAGGAGTTGACTACTGCGCTTCAGACTTGATCTTCAAGAACAGACTCTAGGAACTGATGGCTGATGGCAGCTGCGGGCTGGGACTAGCAGACCGGAAACGATGGTGGCTGCGGGCTGGGACTGGGAACGATGGACAGTGGCTGCGGGCTGGGAAGTGGGAATGACTGTGGCTGGTGGCTGGCTAGTTGCGGGCTGGGACTGGGAAGTGGGATCGACAGTGACTGAGGGCTGGGACGTGGGAACGACGGTGGATGGTGGCTGGCTGGCTGTGGGCTGGGATTGGGAACGGCTGAACGAGAGCAAGAGGCACGGATCTGACTTCTAAGTTTGAGATAGGGTATTAGGGTATTTTTGAATTTTCTAAATATATATATATGTATATGTCGGTTCGGGTCAGTTATCCGAACCCTGCAACATCCAACAACAACTGAACCGAAAAAACATGGGCATGGAAACCTGACAGAAACCGACTAGGGACTCGGGTTGTCAGATGTCGGGTCAGTCAGGTTTGGTTTGTCGGGTTTAGTCGGTTCCTGCTCACCCCTACATAAAATTTTATATTAATTAGTCAATTACAATTAGCTAATTAAATAGTGATTGGACTCAAACTAAATTAAATATTGATTAATCAATCACTTGTGGAATTGAGTGTTGATTAGAGATAAACTACTTGAGTAATTAGATGTTAACTGAAGAAAAAATTTCATTACCTTAGTATTTGAATGTTATTGAAAATAAATTGTAATTAAGTGGATAATTAAATATTGATGATTCAATCACTTTTTAATATTTTCAAATTAATTTAAATCGTATTCCAATCATTTTCAAGTCAATATCAATCATCTTCAATCACTCACAAATTAATTATAGTCACTAATCAAAGAATCAATTTGAGTTACGGTCAATCAACCAAAACTTGTCTACTCCACATCTCCTATAAAAAGTTGCACATTGTCTTTGGAAAGTAGACAAAAAACCCACAAATGCTCTTAAAACTCTCTTGTTTTCTCACTGAGATTTAAGGCACTGCAGTTCTTTCCTAACAATCATCCACAATGTCGTTTTAAAAGAATAGTTTCATCATTTATCAAGAATTAAGCTACATAGCACTCGGATCAAACAAAACTTTCAAGAAGATCGAATAAGAGTAGCTTATTATTTTCTTGTAAAGAATATTAATTCAAAAGTTGTACCATCCATTTACAAATATAATAAAATTGTTATTTTGTACACGTTTTCTTGTCTGCTACTTTCATACATGAATTTTTTGTTCACATATTACTCTTGGAACATGGAGGAACTGAGAATGATTCAGAGATTTAAACTATCTCCAGAATCCCTCCTCCAATAAAGCCATAGTCAGACAAATTAAAATGTATTCCTCGCCAGGATAGTCTTTCGGTTAATCTGCCTATTTCGCGAACCAAGGGAACTAATTTTTCTTTAGACAATTGCACAATATGGAAGCAAAAGAAATTCGTTGTCAGAGTTGAAGCTTAGCACATTGGAAATTATCACTAGAGATTTTCCTACAAGAATATGAGGTCAAAAGTTCAGCTTGATGATGACATGCCTTTATTCTGAAGTGGTACCATATTTTGTTTATATCCCCTTCAGTAAAATTTAGTTCTCGATTGGAGCATTAGTTTGATTTAAAGACTGCTTTTCCAGGTTGTTTTCCTCTGATCAATTTCTAGGCTGTAATAAATTTCTGGAACAGTCCTATGGTGGAAAAAGTTAATAATTGAATCCCTCCTTATGTCCATGCTGAAACAAAAGCATCTCCAGAATATTGCCATCAAAATCAACTTTGGTGCAGCAGTATCCCCCAAGCTATCCTATATCACTTCTTTACCTAGTTATCAATTCAGTGATTTAAAAGTAGGAACACATGTAAACAACATGCATGGATCTATGAAGTCTAACCTATAAACAAGAGTTGTTGCCTATTTTGCAGGAAGGACAAATTTAGTCTGAAGCACCACTGAGTCGATTCTGCTTTATCATGTTAAAAATTTCAAAGTTCATCATATAAAGGTGCCTAAAAACTGGATACTTCTGCTTCAGACATTCTAGTTTTATAATGAACCTACATTAGTGTTGTGAAGTTCGAATATAGGATATTTTCTTGCAAACCCAGTTGCTATCTCCAACAAGGAGGTTATGAAATTTTTTTGCCAATGCTAACTGCCTAGGCTTAACAATCTTTTGTCTAGTAGAGTTTGGTAGCGTTGGGAACTCATCTCGACTCAGAACTACCTTTCTGAGGGTTACACAATGGAAGCAACTAATTTTAGCTTATGTGCACCCCTACTCATACTTTGTTCCAAAAGAAACTAGTCATCAAACAAAAGTTCGTGTATAAAACATATTAGCGGAATTGGGATTTGGGAAAATGTATTGGGTTACCCCTTTATTTAAAATATCTATTGAAAAGAGTCAGAGACCTCTTCAGATGGCAATAACAGTTCGGCTGTTGGAGTGCTAGACTTAGTTTCAACTCGTAGCTGTTGTAACCTCTACTTCCCCTCTAGTTTTACCAATGATGCCCACAATTTTGGGTCATCAAAACTTTTGATTACCAAACAAGCTCCAGCTTCTGCCAATGATGTTTCAGGGTTCCTAGTGGCTAGGCCAACAGGCATACCAGATGCTACCCCAGCTTTTATCCCTGACACAGAATCCTGTCCAAGCAGAAAGAATGAGGAGAAAAACAATTAAATTAGAAATTATACATGCTATTTAAGCAGTTCACACAAATTTGGGAGCCAAACCTCAAATATAAATGTGTTTATGTGACACTTTAAGTGCTTGGAGAGCCTTCAGGTAGGGATCAGGGTATGGTTTTGCTCAGTTACATTCATTCCCAATCACAAGAACTTCAAAGAAATCTGAAAGGCCCAAAATTGACAGCATTAGCTCGCCATTTACTCTTGGGGCATTTGTCACTGCAGCTCGTTTCATCCCATGTTCTTCAATCCATTTGCACAACTTATCCAGGCCCTAAACAGGTTCTAGTTTCTCAGCTGCCAATCTATGGATATCAACTCAGTAAGGAGGAGGCCAATTATGGGGAAATATGTAAGATATTAGCGAAAATGTTAAATAAGAAATGGGTTCCTAATCCAAGTCCTTATATGATGATTTAATAACAGAAGTGGCTTCCTAATCCAAGTCCTTATATGATGATTTAATAACAGAAGAGAGTTGCTATATGCACTGCCAAGATAATTAAGTGCACAACATAATCTGAGGGATGAAAGGACAAAAAGTGATGTGCATCAAGACATTTTGGGTGTGCAATTTTCTAGAGAACAAAGAAATTGCAATCTTGCAAAGAACAACAAAAGTTTCAGATTACTTATTTACCATAGGGAAGATAAACGCCTTGGACAATACCCATTCCCCTCATTGGCTCCAGTTCTAGCAACGTGTCGCATAATTGCTACTGGATTAGGCTTTGTAAATTATTTGCAAGTTACTTCAATCTTACAAAGAACAACAAAAGTTTCAGATCACTTATCTGCCATAGGGAAGATAAAGGCCTTGGACAATACACATTCCCTTCATTGGCTACAGTTCTAGCAACGCGTCGCGTAATTGCTACTGGATTAGGGTTTGCAAATTATTTGCAAGTTACTTAAACCTTTTCTATCCATCATAAAACAGAGGCTTTGTAAATTTGCATGTTACTTAAACCTTTTCTGTCTAGCATAAACATAGTCTGCATCTTTTCTTACTGGGAAATTTCTCCCCTCTCCTCCCATAATAAAGTGAGAACCAAAATTCATGAACTAAATAGTTTTGCTCAATGTACCTCCGGAACATGGCTTCCTTATCCTCTAGAAACTTCTGTGCTCTTGGGAGGTCCCAATCAGAAAAGAGGGTACCACCGAGATCCTCATTATGTTTGCCACTGATATTCTTCACATAAAATTCCTCAGATATAGGAACCCCACCATTAAAGCCTACCTATGAATTGCACAGTGCTAGTCAAATAAGATACCATATTATTGGGAAAATGAGAATGGAGAAAAAAAAAAAAAAATCAATTTTACCTCCTTAAGCATTTCGACGAAGGCATAAAATTGCTTGAAGAGGAGACAAATGAGCAAGAGAAGATTTCCTGCAATCGAAAACAGAAAGAGTTAAGGAACTCAAAAAAAAAAAATGATCATTAAAAGTTAAAACTATAAACAAGAGATTCTGACAACCAACAGAATGTGACAAATAAGGACGCAATGAAGCTTATATAAGAGCCTACTCTACATTCATCTCAATTCCAACGGTGCAGAACCTTTCCCCCCCTAAACCTTCTGAATTTGTGTCTGCTACAAATACTTAAAAATATTATTGGAATTTCAAAGATTATGAAGCCTGAAATTCTGCTGATTCCATAAATCACGGAGAGTTGTATTGGGCTACGTGGAGAAGAACAACAATATGTTCAGACAATTGGTCCAACTGATTTTTACATTTTGATGTACTTTCAACAGTTTCACTTTCCTGCTCAAACCTCTTTCATCTGTAAGAACTAGTCCAATTTACCAGATAAAGGCAAGCTAATACTATGAGTCTATGTCATAATGCTTATATATCAGTGACAATTCCTATAAGTAATCTTCTTCATCTTTATGAACTTTCAAAAGATCATTATTCCTCCTAAATCCTCTTACCTCTGGAAGCCTAGTCTTCAGAAGCAGACACACTGAAGGCAAGGGAATCACTATGTAAGAGTGAGAGGGAGGGAGGACTGAGGAGTTATACATCTGACAATCTTATAGCCAACAGAGCAATTAAGACAGGAGAACTTGGTACAACTCTAGAAAACATATAATGAACATGGTCACGAGAACAATGATTTCCCCCCTTTTCCTGAATTGTCATGCTCAGTAGACTTTATTATTTTGAATTTTATTTATCTTTATGGATGGAATTTAGGTCAATTACAAGAAACTATTATATATAGGCAGCTTGAGCTGCAAACAAGGAGGAAAAGACTAAAACAACAAGAGCAACAACCAAATAAAGAAGAAAGAAAAATGAAATCAGAGCTGCATACAAAATAAGCAAAACAGATGTAAACACAGACAATGCCCAAAATTCAAATCAGACGGTGTTTTCCATGTATTTCCAAACTCTTGTACAGTAGCAGATTCTTTATACTTGACATTTGTAAATCATAACTAGGAACCTAATGTATTCTCAATTCTCTGCACAAAGATATAACAGTGATGGTAGTAAGTAGAAGGTATCTTCCATTTCCTTCCCACCAGATATGGAACAAAAATGCAGACCTTGCTAACTTAATTAGTAATGTAAAATGCTGAATTTTCCTTACAAATTAGAAGAATCTGTTGCCATGCTTTGAAGAACAAAACCAATCACCCATTTTATATTTGGTTAAAGATAAGAAAACTTAACCATCTTAGTCAGTCAGAAATGGGTGACTGCCACTGAACATTAAGACAATTTAAGCAAACACCTCTTCTGAGGTTTACACTTTTTGACTTCATTGCAACATATCTAATTTCTTTCATTTTATATTAACCAGAAGAGGGGCAACTTTTTGCTGTGCCTATAATTGCTGAGTTGGTAATGTAATGTTGAGTATACTGGCCAAACAAAAAAAATAAAAAATGTTGAGTATATGGTTGCTTGAAGTACATTATAGACCATTTCCCAATAGTTTTATGACTAGTGATAGACTAACATAAGAGCTTGGTTCTTCTGAAGGTCTTTGGAATAGTAAGTCTTGGCAATGCCAGTTTTGAAAACGAACTGTTGCCTTGTTGGCTGGCCCTCACTATATGTTTCCAACTTTGGTCCTAGAATTTGATGACGAATTAATACATGTTTGGTCTGTTTCCTAACATCTTAAGCTTTTCGTACCTAGAGATAACAAAATCTTTGCACAGTATCCATGATTTAACAAGGAGGCAAAAGAAAAACCACCTATTATGGTCATTGGACAAACTATTTCGCCACATACGAAGCAAAATAGTTGAACCATCTATTATGGCACCATGACCTTTCAGTTTTCACCCCGTTTTCACAGTCCAGCACATTACAACGACAATTCTCTGTACCGTTTACATTATGGCGGGCAATAGGCATAATTTGTGTGGGTGTGGGTGTGGGTGTTTCTACAATTACGAGAAAAAAAATTAAAAAAAAAAAAGCAGAGGAAATGAGCTGTTTTATAAGATACAATGTGGAATGGCATCGTAGCCAAAGAAAAACAAATACAGTATAACAGTGATGTATTATAGAAATATTCTCTAAATGCAGTGAATTCAGATGGACATTGAAGAGCTGAAGTGCTTTGAGAGGCCAAACAAAAAAGGGAGGAAAGGGGGAAATACCCATTCATTGAGAGAGGATTAGAAGAATCGGCCATTTCAGGCACAGAGTTGGTTGCCACTACACATCGTTCCCTACTACAAATTCGTGTTTTCTGTGTATATGTTTGGAGCAAATGGTCAAACAAAAGGCGATGATAAAGGAAGCTGCGAGAGCTATGCTACGAATGGTTTTGGATGGAATCATGGCATGTGGAAATCAGATTCTTAATTTTTAATTAAAAATTAAGATTGAAAAAAAGAAAAGAAAAAAAAAAGGCACTGGTATATACTCTTTGATTGGTTCTCTCGTACAGGCGATTAGGGTTGACTACCGAATTAGTTGGTGAGTAACTCATTAAGGGTTAGTTTGCTAAATAAGTTTTACAGAATTAGAATAGAAAAAGAAATGAGAATATAATGATTATTTTATTTTATTGTTTGGCAGCATCGGTATGAAATAATTATTTTATTCAATTTTGTTTATCTTGACATGAAATAATATTCAACATTATACTAAAATAATAAAAATATCTCTCAATAGATTAACCTTCAGAAGTCCTTTAACGAGTTGAGCTCGAGCCTGCCCAAAACTTGATGAGTTTAGCCAACTCATTTCTAGCCCTACTCGGAATATCCTAATGACTATAGCAAGCTACTAACCCTAACTTAGTAGTCGTTAGCCTTAGTATAATGTTATTTTATATTTAAGACTATTTGTATTTGTTTCTTCTTCTTGTCTATGATGGGTAAATAGACACATCCTATTGCATTGACTGGGGTGTCCGTAGTGATTGAAAGGTCGAAGACTAAGAAATGAGTTATTTGTCAGGCAAACATTCTTCTTATGGCCAGATCCAATCTCCTAGTCTCCATGAAAAGGAAAAAGAATTTCACGTTCTTCCTTTCGAGGAGGATATAACAGTACTTGTAATTAAGGTTATGTAACTTTGATATCCCACATCATGACTATAAATTAATTAGCTTTAATTTGCTTATATTTTTTTTAAATTTTTTTTTCAGATAAATATTATTTTCTATAATGGAAATTTAAATTTAAATTCAAATTCAAATACAAATAATAGGATATTCGAAACTATTTAATGTGTTACAACGAAGACAATTCACAATTTTCTGAATTATCTGAGATGGTCATTACTGTCGTGAATACTTAACAGACTGTCATGTGTATCTTTAACCATGATTATTACTTCCAACAAGGCTTTGACTATCATGGATAACTATAATCACGATGTTTTATTCATGACAGTTCTTTTCCGTCGTGTTTAACCTTCTTGAAGACGGCACTTGAGCCTCCTCGGATAATGACATTTCTAGCAATGGTGGAGTTGAAATTCACTTGGTGCGAAGCAATTCCATGGTCAATGAGAAGATGTTGCCACTTATGGATGAGTTCCTGAAATAACTCTATATATTTAGGTATAATTGTTTTGAAATTGAAAGTTTATTTTTGCATAAGATTGAATTGTATTGGGATTATTTAATGATTTGTTTCCAATAAATAGTAATATAGATTGTGACATTGTTTTATATTTAATTTTAACTATGTATAGTTCAATAGAGAGCTCTAATTGATTATGTGCATCTCCCTTGGTTATGATTTCAATAGTCTCTTTATTTTATGATTTTACATGTGGTATTCGAATAGTTGTAAAGTGCATATATCAATATTTTTAAGTTACTTTTTAAACACTTGAACACAAATATAATATTATGTAATATACAATTTATACATTTTAATTTTTTTTACACATGTTTAAAGATTAATTATATATATATATATATACTACTTGCATGGAATGTCGTAACTACACGTTATCACTTCATATCTTATGACTAATGAATTGTTATTTTATTTTTTATTCTTTATACGAAATATGAACCATATATGCATGCATACATATTCTATACTTTTCTATTTACAATACTCGCAACTTACATTTTTTATTCATGATACAGGTATATACCAAATGGTTCCAAAAAAACCTTATATAGTTGAAAACAAATTGAAGAGAATGGTGTTAAACAATTTTCAAAAGACTAATGAGTTGTTATACTAATTTCTATTTTTTATTTATAAGAGGTTTTTTTATTTTCTTTTTCTTTTGTTTAAGATAAAATTTTTCTCCAAATATTAACTATTAATATTCTCTTAATCTAACTTTAATTTTAGTTCATCTTATTTGCATTTGCATGTACACTAAAAAAAGAAAAACTAATATTTTTTTTTTCTTTTCATAGTCACAATTCAAGGATAAGTTAAAATATTGAACAATAATTAACTTCATAGCAAAATGTCACCTTAGATTTCGAGTTGCCATGGGCTTATCTAATGAATATAAATATCATTAATGATTTCATATAATAAAAATGTTATGAAGTTTAAGTTTATCTGTTTGTCGACAATAATGTCAATTTAATAAACTTTTGTGCATTTTTCTTCTTTCTATTTTTAGGATTTTAGAATTTATTGAATTCAAAATTAATAATTAAATAAGGTTTGATAATATCACTTATGCCACAGTCCAGTCATATGATGGCACGTGGCACCACATCCTCACTAACTGCTGGTACAGTCAGCAAGCCATGTAGAATTCCATCATTGGCTGAAGCACACTGTATAAATCACTACACAATTCGTAAAAAAAAGTAATTTTTAGACTTATTCTCTTGACTCTAGAGAAATATTATTATTCCAATAAATATTCTGATTTAAGCATTAGAGTGCCTCTAGGGATTACCCAGTCACCCTGTTTTTTCTATTTTACAAACTGATACGATTAGAGAATTAATAACTATGGTGCCACTCAGTATGGTTAGATTGTGATTTAACATTGGCATTGTTTGTGGGCAACACCAACTTTTATATTTATTTTAAGGTTTTATGAACTTGAAGATATGGCATAAGATGGAACTAAAACTAGGACACCCGAGTTGGATAGTGAGGATAGGAATACCAAGATATGGCATAAGACCCTAATGACACTAGACGCCCCAGTAACATAGAGCCAGTTTGAAAGGTTGATGGGGGTTATGGCGGCTTTATCAGAAAGGGTTGATATTATCTCCCCACAGGGTGGAAAGAGTTCTCGGGAAAACCAACCACGCACTAATGCATTGACCTGACTAAGGGGGGAGCTGTTTAGAGACAGATGAACTGGTAGAAGCTTCAAGGGCTAAGAAGGGGAAGGCAGTTATGGTTTCACCTTATGACTCTCCATTGACTGACCGAGAGGAATTAGAGAAGTATGATCGGGATATAATTGTTCTTTATTTGGACTCACCATTCACAGATAAGGTTCTAAGCTGTCTAATTTCGTGTGGGGTATGAATGCTTACATTAGAACTTTATTACAGGTTAACTGACACATATGACTTTGTTACTAGCTTTACTTCCCTCATGCTCCTTCATAGGATGTTAGATCATGTAATGTGTCGAGCATTTTTTTAGGCCTTAAGGGATATAGCTAGGAGATGGTTTGCTAACTCCCAATTTAGTTGATCTCCAATTTCGACTAAATGGCATTATCTTTTAGAAGACATTTTATGAGAAATAAGAAGCAGTAGAAGGATGCCTCAAATTTGTTGATAGTTAAGCAAGGTGAGCGAAAGTTGTTAAAGGAGTTTATGACCAGGGTCAACATTGGTGTGCTATAGGTAGGAAAGGATCCCTACCACAGTGGTGGAAATATTATGAATGACAAAAGAGTATATTAACACTGAGGAAGCAAAGAAGGGTTTAGCATATCAGTTTCAGTGTGGAGGCAAACAAAGGCATTCCCTTGATGCTCGCCCTACCTCCCAATGCCATGTCCTTCGAGGTTAGATAGAAGGCTAAAAACAGTCCCAAGACCTAAGTATGACAGCTATAAAGTTGTGAACAAGCCCCAGTCTGCAATACTTATGATCACAGAGTAGAAGGATTATCAAGTTAGTTGGCCACCAACATAGAAAGGGAAGGCTTTTAAGGGGGATGACAGTAAGTACTGTTTTTTCCACAGGGGTAATGGTTACACCATAGATAAGTGCTAGACACTAAAAGAAGAAATTGAGATCTTGATATGATAGGGTTATCTCAAAGAGAACACCTAAGAATCAAAGGGAAGGCGAGACAAAACTTGGGGGAGTAGAAGTGGTAGAAGAGATAAGAGGGATGACCGGTCGAGGAGGAGATCGGAACTTAGAAGTGGTGATCGCGAGACAAAGCGAGAAAATAAGGACCCCATCGTCGATACCATCTACACTATATTAGGTGGTTTAGTAGTAGGTGGGACGTTTGAAAATGAAAGGAAAAGGTATTCCAAGCTCATGATCATGGCAACGAAGGTTGGAAAACCAAGGAGACTGGTGCAGATGAGAGTATAACATTCATTAACGATGATTTGAGCTGTTTTGAAACCCCTTACAAGGATGCCCTAGTAATTTCTACTAATATAGAGGTTTAACATGCAGAGGATACTAACCGATAATGGGAGTTTTGCAGATATTATATATCCCAAGTGTTTTGAGTAGATGGGGATTTCTAAAGACAAACTAAGACCATCGAAAGTGGCTTTGGCTGGTTTCAATAGGGAGCCAGTCCAACAGAGGGAATGATAGAGTTGCTAGTAAGGTTGGAAGACTGAGACATGAGAAGGATTATGATAGTAAATTTTTGTGTGGTCAATTTGAACTCTGTGTACAATGTAATATTGGGTAGATTGTTTCAAGTAAGGCTCAAGCTATCCCTTCAACATAGCATATGTGTATAAAATTTTTATTCCTGATAGGAGTAGGAACAATAAGGGGAAAACAACATATTAATGCTATATGTCGTGCATGCGGCCTATATGCAGAGGTTCTCTATAAATAACCCTAGAGATTCCTGATAGGGAAGGATAGAGGCGGGAGGCAAGGAAGAATATTAGCAAAGTCAGCTCAGTCCAGTTGTTTGAGGACGACCAGTCCAAGGTTATTTCAGTTAGAATAGAAATTGACCTTATACCAAGGAGAAATTGGTTACATTTTCGAGGACAAACCATTAACATTTGTATGGAAGGCAGAGGATATGCCTGGAATTAACCCTGAAGTGATATTTTGTCATTTGAATATAGATCGAACAATGAAATTGGTAAGACAGAAGAAACAAAACTCTACACTAAACAAATAACGGGTTATTGATGTCGAGGTGGAAAAATTAGTTACTGCGGGATCTATTAGGAAGGTTCACTACCTAGATTGGTTAGCCAATGTGGTCATGGTGAATAAGCAAAATGGGAAGTGGAGAATGTGTGTTGACTTCATAGATTTAAATAAAGCTTGCTCGAAGGATAGTTTTCCTCTCTCAAAGATTGATCGATTGATAGATAGCTCTTATGGGAATGAATTGTTAAGCTTCATGAATGCAAACTATGAGTATAGAAGGACGATCAGGGTAAGACGTCTTTCATAACAGAGAGGAGGCTGTATTGTTACAAGGTTATGCCACTTAGTCTCAAAAATGTTGGGGTGACCAATCAACGGCCAATGAACAAAATTTTCAAAGATCAGGTTAGGAAGAACATATAGATATATGTTGATGATATGTTAGTGAAGAATACAACAATGGTTAGTCATGTGAAAAATCTTACAGAAGCATTTGAAGTCCTGAACAGGCATAGTATGAAGTTGAACCTTACCACGTGTAGGTTCGGGGTCCCATTTGAAAATTTTCTAGGGTATATCATCACCACTAGGGGAATAGAGACCAATCTAGAAAATTATAAGCAATCAATAATATGGAAAGTTCAAAAAGTGTGAAAGATGTTCACTGATTAGCCAGTTGAATCACTGCCCTATCTATATTCATGTTTAAGTCAGTCAATCAGAGCTTTTCTTTCTTTAGCAAATTGAAGAAGTCTTTTGAATGGAAAGAGGAATGTGAGACATCTTTCCAAGAATTAAAGATTTATCTTTCTAGGGCCCCATCTTGGGGAGACCAATTCCGGGTGAAATATTAATTCTGTATCTAGGCCTGTTAGAAGTGGCAGTTAATTCAATTTTAGTAAGGGAAGATCAAGGGGTACAACAACCAGTATACTATGTTGGCTGTATCTTACAGGGGCTTGAAATCAGATACCCACATATTGAAAAACTGGTATTCTCTGTGCTAGTTTTTGCCTAAAGATTACGACAATATATTTAAGCCCACACTATCAATGTTTGAACCACTCAACCATTGGGAAAATTGCTACATCAACCTAACACTTCATGCAAGTTGGTACAATGGTTGGTATTGTTAGGAAAATTTGACATCAAGTACATACTTCACACAACTATAAAAGCCTAGGCATTAGCAGACTTTATGGTAGAGTGTACAAGGTCGATTAAAGGCGATTAGGGAAAAGACACTCTTACTGGCCTAACTGCATTTCCCAACCAAAACACATAGGGCTTATATGTGGATGGATCCCGTAAAAATTGGGGTAATGGGGCAGGGGTTGTATTAGAGAGTCTAAAGGGCATAGCCCTGCATTGTGAATTGAAGCTAGATTTTTCAGTCTTTAATAATGCTGCAAAGTAAGAAGATTTGAATACATATTTGAAACTTACAAGGAAGATAGGGGTTTCAGAACTTAAGGTGTATAGTGACTCACAATTGGTAGTCAACTAAATTCGGGGTGAGTATTCTGTTAAAGAAGCAATCATGACTCAATATTGGAAAAAGATGAAGACTTTGTGAAGCCAATTCAGCAAGACCAGTGTAGAGTTGATAACTAGACGAGAAAATTTCAAAACAGACACATTGTCTCTCTTGGTAGGGAATGTTTGGGCAAAACAAACTGCAGTTTTCACTTAGGTGCTAAAAAGCCCAAGGTATAAAGTGAATCAGGTAATGAATAATGAAGTCATACCAGTTGATTGGATGACCCATATCACTAAGTTTTTAATGTCAATCACCTTGCTAGAGGATAGAGGAAGCCAAGATGGGTACAAAGATGGTCTGCTAAGTACATATTGAAGCTCAGGCCTTATCCAATAAGATACTATGGGTGGGTTAAAATTGGCCAACCTTGTTGAAGGATTCAGAAAAGTGGGTCAAGAAGTGTGATAGTTGCTAGCGATATGCTCGGATACCTAAAAAACTAGCCACTTGGCTCTCTACTATTGTTAGCTAATAGCCTTTTAGAAAGTAGGGGTTGGGTATTTTGGGACCTTTTGCTGTAGGGAAGAATGAGAAACATAAAAAGTTCCTGTTTGTGATGTTTGATTACTTCACCAAGTGGGTTGAAGCTGAGCCAACTTATACTATCACTTCAAAAGCAGAGCACAAATTTCTATGGAAAATATAGTATGTTACTTCGGCATACCCAAGGTCATCATCACACACCGTGGGAAGTAATTCACCTACAAGGCTACAAGAGATTGGATTAAAGAGTATAGGATAGACATCAGGTTCTCATCTATGGGCTACCTACAGAGCAACAGGTAAGCATAAAATATAAACATGACTATTATTGAAGGATTGACGAAGAAGCTCGACTAAGAAAAAATGGACTAGGAAAAGAAGTTAGAGCGGGTATTTTGGTCAATGAGGACAATGCCCATGGCTTTAACTACGGAAACACTGTTTAGTTTAGCCTATGTGACAGAAGTAATTATCCCAGTTGAGATCTATCTACCATTGCTACGGGCATAATATTTTGATGAGCAGGATAATGAAGAAAGTCTGCAGAACAACCTTGATATGATAGAAGAAGTATGAGACAATGCGAGAATCAAGATGTAGTTTTAGGCTTAGTCTATCAATTCATCCCGATACTATTAGGACCCCTTGTACGCTATGACAACATCCTTCGCAGCAGTGTACGAAGCTATCTCAATTTCCTTCAGCTTGGGTTTAATTTTTTTCTCGATCAACCTTGCTTTCTCCTTAGTAGCTATAACCTTTCCCTCGAGTTGCTATATTTGCTGAGTCTGCTTTCTTGAATCGAGGTGAGAGGTGGCCAACTATTCAACAAGTTAATCTACCTGCTTCTCACCTTGAATAAGAGAGTCTTGCATCTGTATGTACAAATTAGCTAGCCAATGACCACCCTATTCATAACAACATAATATATATATATATATATGATGGAATACATAAAAATTATACAAAGCAATCACACAAGTGAGATGCAAGATATGATAATTAGATGATCGAGTTAATTCCATTCAGGAAAGCAACATTAGGGGGAGCATAGCTCATACGATCCAATCCTTGGGACATACTAAATTCTATTCAATCGTAACACTTCCCTTTTAGTCTATTAGTAGTATGCCCTAAAGCCAATGACATGTGATGTTGTGGCATATTATTTTATGTACAATCTTATTCATATTATTAATAAATATAAGTGGCAAACATTATCATGTATAAGAGTTATTAATTAACCATCATGAGTCCAAAGAATTAAAGTAATGAAAATAAGCATCATGATGAGATCATGCTAATGAGATGTATTTCCTTTAAGCTTAATTCTTAAATGTTCCTAATCATAGGATCACTAAGTAGGGCATTAGTGAATCCAGATAGATTAGTACATATCTAGTTGGCTCAAAGAGTTGAGGGTGGCTGATCTCATAGTCACTTGTGTATGAGACACTAAGACAGATATATAGGTGCTTATTAGAGAATAAGTTCACTGAACTGACTCAACTGAGAACACTTATATAGGAGTTTCTCTACATGTCAATAGGTGGTTCTTATGTTACAGTTGTGCAAATAGTCATTTGACTTGAAACATCATAGTTATCTTGTATGTACGTCATTATACTTTGATACTATTTCTGATTCTATTAATGAGTCACCTAGGAAGTAGTAATTGGGTATAATCATTTGCATATGGAGGTATGTGAATGTACAATAAAGGATCTATCGCTCTTAGTAAAAAAAAAGAGAATGTCCTATGTGGTTTATAAAATATTTAACTTAAAGTCTATGACCATAGCAGGGTAGATATTAGAATATGAGTTTCTAATTTTTCCAATGAAGTTAGAATCTTAAGATTAGACACATATGATTAAATTTAGGGTTTGACATTATTTACATACCCAAATAGATTTAATCGGGACATTGCATGATAGAATGATTGAATTACATGGTAACTATTAACATAAATGTTCAAAAGGTTCACAGCCATATTCATACTATTATGGGTATCATCATGTGCTGCTAGGCACCAATCTTGACTTGTAGGAAACCCTGATAATTAATTAATTAATCATCTAGATGATTAATTAATTAATCTTAATTAAAGGGTGAATTAAAAAGAGTTTTAATTTAAATAATTAGAATGAGTTATAATTTAATTGGACAGGGTCCAGTAATAATTATATAAAAGTTACATGCCTACTGTCATCAATAGTTTGAACCTAAGGGGTCACACACAATATGACGATATTCAAATAAGGAGAGTTTTGGGGCAATCATGTAATTATTATAGTTTGTTAGGCATTAAATTTAATTATGATTAAATCCTAATGTTAGCGTAATCTCTAATGTGTTAGGATTGTCCAATACATAAGGAGTGGCTAGTCTTTATAAAAGATAAGACTTTACAAACTAAATAAAAATAATTGTACGTATTGTACAGAGAGCCCAAAAAATCCATCTAATGGATTTTAGGCTCATGAGAGTTTCAAAATCACAAGAGAGATTCGGTAACTTGTGCTAACACACAAGGAATCCCTTGATAACCCTTTTCATCTTCAAGCATGAAGATCCTTAGTTGGATTCGTTCGTGTGGATTCACTTAGAGACGGGACACCTGTGTCGTTGCTGTGCTCTTGATGAATCAATGAAGGAGTGAACGCCGATCAAGAATACGATGAAAGAATTAAAAGCCTCGAAGGTACACAGTTCTTTACTTGTTTAATTGTTAAACTATAATTAGGATCTTTCATATAATCATAAGGTGATTTCGGGTTAAAGGAATCAAAATTTTAAATTCCTGCTATGCATATGATTGTCATATTTTACACTGATTCCTAACATAGCCATCCTAAGATATCTCATAGCTTGACTGAGAGGGACGAGATATAGTTGGACATGTTGCTTTGTCCGCTTTATAGGGCTGATCTCAAGAGTGCTTTCCCCAACCAATATGTGTTATGGGAGGACTAGTTCCAGCTACACGTTTAGGAGAAATCTTTTTAAAACTGGGGATGGGTACATTAGATTGTGACAAAGAGCATAAGACAAGGGTGGTGGATTCCTATACTTCAGTCTAAGAAGTTCCGGCCCCTTTCTCTCGCTCTCGCTTTCTCCTTTTTACAGCCAACAATGTTGTATCTTCCTATAAGGCACATCGTCTATATCTGCAAAAAATATATAAAAATATAGTATATGAGAATACATATATAAATATTAACAGCAATGCATACACAAGAATGCAATATACCATATGATTCGGTAGACAACCCGGTAGCCATAAGGTGGGGACCGTTAATGTAATGTAGTACACTCAAATGCTTTGAAGGTTGACTATTCTGATAACATCAAATCTTCCCTAAGTGAATGGATGGGTCACGAGTAAGGTTAGGTAGTCCACTTACATTGGAATGGAGGACCCCCCATTCATACTTCAATTCTGTAAGGGTCGTTACTCTCAAAAGAAGAATTTGGGCTGCCATTTCTTGTTGTTCTTTGGAGCTTTATCAAAGAACTTCTTTCTACCTTGAAAGAACACCCATCCACCAGTATGGCCCTTGATTTTGAAACAATTGCAGAATAGAAGATTAGAGATAAGCACCTCTACAACATGTGATAGACTAATATACCCAACCAAAAACCTCATGGCATTTGACATAATATGAGTTGGGCATATTCCTAAAAAGTTGCATAATTCCACTAGGAAAGGATGAGAAGGGTAATGAAACTCAGCCTTCACCTGTTCCTTATAGAGGCACACATACTGGGGCAAGGAATCATGGAGTTGACAACCCTAAGTGCTACCTAAAACTATGTCCAACCCATTCGTGGGAAAAAAAATATTGATTTCATGTTTATGAGTTTACCAGGTCTAAATGCATTCCAAATGGGTTTGAAAGATGGCATGTTCGGTAGAGGTGTTAGGTTCATGAAACTCTTGGTCAGGTCGAGTTTTATCATCTCCACTTAAAGACCCACCGTTGTTGAATTCATTGTCCAATTCAGAACTGGTCATGTTCATATAAATTCTACCTCGCAAAAAGCTTAAATAAACACCAATCATTTTTCCTTTTCCTATTCCACATTCGTCGCTACCAGACCCTTGTGTATTGCCACCCTCAATTGTATGGTCATGGTTACTCATTGTCTTATTAAAGCAAAATAACTCTAGCAATAATCTCGATGAGATCCAAGCAAAATTGAATGGAGGGCGTAAAAGTAAAGGAGCCTGGATGGATAAGGACTTATTAGTATCCCTTGAAAGAGTAGACCGACCGGTAGAAGGAAAGGGTGATTGACTGATTGGTCACTTTGGTAGGCTGGACTGATCGGTTAAAGGGTGGTGTAGGAGATTATTTGGTTTGGGTTCTTGGCTTGGTTGATTTATGTCTTGAACTGATTAAGATTTGAAAGCAATGGGATTAGAGTTTAGCCAAGGTAGAGCTAGCAGAACAAAAGCGGAAATTTCATAAACCGATCGGGTAAATAAAGCCCACGGCCAAGGGTGTTTTGGTTAGATTTGGTTGGAGGATCTTTTCTTTAGTTTTTGAGTGACAAAGAAGTTTTGGGACTTGGCTGATGGGTGAGCACAAAAGAAGAGTTTTGTAGGTCGAGTGGGTGGATCGATCGAACTTCCTAGAGGAGTGACCAACCGATCAATGTGTCTAAAGAGTAGTGACTGATTGCTCACTAAAGAAAAAGAAGTTGACTGATTTGTTTAGGGAAAGATTTGTTTGGGTTAGGGTTGGAACGATGGGATAGTTTTTTTTCCAGGTGAAAGAATGAATGAGGTTTAAAAGGGAATGATTAGTCCCTGTAGGGTAATTTTGGTGACCGACCAATCGACCAAGATGAAAACCGACCGCTGCACACCTCTCTTTAGTTCGTTGGATCTCTGAGTTGTCTTGGGATTTTTTTTTACTACCTAATGTCTACATGCTTAACTTATTTAACCATAAACATATCTGTAACATACCTGCAAAAGGGGAGAGTGAAAAATGGCAAGCTTGTGAGAAGTTGTAAATTCTACAGGTGATGACTCCTTTAAGTGCTATTGGTTTATTCAAAAATTCTCGAAGCACAATATGCAAGTCCGTTTGGACTTAAATTGAGTTGTTTTCCATAGTCCAAGTTTCACACTACTTGAATTTCTTTTTGGGGGACTAGTGATAATACCTCTAATGACACAGTCCAGTCATATTATGACACGTGGCACCACATCCTCAATAAGTACCGGTACATTCAGCAAGCCACGTGGAATCCCATCGTTGGCTGAAGCACACTATATAAATCACTGCATAATTCCCAAAAAGATAACTTTTAGACTTATTCTCTTGGCTCTAGAGAAATATTTTTATTCTAATCAATACTCTGACTTAAGCATCGGAGTGTCTCCACTGATTCGATCACCCTGTTTTCTATTTTACAAACTAGTACAATCAGAGATTTGACAACTGTGATGCCTTGTGAGGATGGTCAGATCATGATTTAAAAAGGTTTAATTATAATTATATTAAATTATAATTAATAATTAATAGTTTATTAGTGTTTTAATAATTATTATTTAGACTTTTAATTACTGTTATGTATTAGGCTTTTAGAGTCACATATATCGACATACTTTGTGCTTACTTTTGAATGAATTAATATTCAGAATATTATCAATCTTTTTTAATGTTTTGAACTGGATAATTTTTGGCTTTTACACCATCTATCCCACATTAGCATATTTTAGTCATCATAATTATATTAACAACTGATTTAAAGTTATACAAAATTATATGCACCATTATAGATCAAGCTAAGCATTAATTTAATGCTATGATAATTTTCTAACTCTGATTAGTTTATTTTTGGTGACAAGAAAAACTAATTAGATTAAAATTGAAGATTCTTAATTAAATTTATCTTGATGAGTGAGTAAGTCTAATTAGAATGTAATTAAGTTTCCTTGGAGGAAAAATTTACTTGGTGGACAAGTTCATAAATATAAATATGTAAGTTTGTGAGAGTTATAAGATATGAGAAAAAGACATTTGTGAAACTCACTCTATGATAAGGGTTTTAGAGATATCTATTAGTTAATAGTAGTGAGAATAACAATGTTTTGAGGCTTTTTGGACTATTGTCCGAGTAGAACCAAAGAATCGTTTTGGTAGTTCGACTGATCAAAACTAATAAAAATCGTAAAAACTAGATGAGCCGGTAGAACTGATGCTGGGTTGATCGAATTGAACTAGTTTATTTTTTATTTTTTTTGTATTTTAAAATTTAAAAGAAGTATTATTTGTTTTAAGGATTAGTGAAATATTTGTATTATTTATTAAAGATTAGTCAAACAATTGTGTTTTATATTGATGTTGCATTTATTATTTTGTTGCGTAAGTTGAAATTTGAATGTGATTCTCAATAGATTAATCAGTTGTTGTATTAACTATTCATAACTACATTTAACTATTTGTGATGTTATTTTCTTATTATTTAATAAATATTGAATTATTATCATTTATTTTATTGTGTATTTAATATTTATAATTAATAAAAAATTTATATAATATGTTTAATATTTAAAATATATAATTAAATATATTTATGACATTATCTGATCTGGTTCGATCATTGATCTAATCCCAGTTGAACTAATGACCTAAGAGTTGGCAAATTTTCTAAGTCGATCAATCATTTCAGTTTTTAAAATAGTAGAAAACACCATTTGTAGGGTGTTACTTTTTTATGTAATTTTTCTTGAAATAGTAGAATTTATCTTCTAATTCTTAGATGTAGGTAAGGATTGTGGAACCACATAATATTTTTTTTAGATGTTTCTTTCTTTTCCCTTATACATATATTTTGTGAGGATATTTTTTGGTTTCCATTTTTGTTATATCTCTCATTAAATTTTGAAGGTGAGAAGAATTTTATATAATTCTCAATAAGCGGTATGAGAGACTAGTTCAATTGGGATGTCGAATGCCCAAAAGAATTTTGATAACGGTGGAGTTATTGCAAAAATACAATGTGTTTCAATTTGTGTAGAAGGAAAAGAAAGGAAAAAAGAAAAAAAGGAAAATAGAAGAAAAAGAAGAAATGAGGAAGCTGGCTTTTGTCTTATGTATGGAAGATGATTTCTTCTCTAAATTTGGACACTCGATTCAGAATTTGACCATATTTAATCGATATAATTTTCTATCAAAGTCAAAATTGTGTTCTCTTATTGGATCAACGGGGCTCAGCTTTATATATATATATATATAGGGAAGTCACCTTAATTTTTATTTTTTTATAGACAATGCCAAATATTGTAAAGATGTGCATAATTATTTTCGAATAAATTTTTCTTTTATACTAAAACTATGGTAATATTATAACAATTTTTTAAGTATTTTTTCTTTTATTTTTTATTTATTAACAAATTACTGATAAGTAATAAGGTTGTTAAGTCGATTGTTAATATGATTTTATCCTAATTGCAGATTTCAATCGTTACAAAATATTTGATAAGAAAATGTTTGTTGAATCCTACTTCCATCCACTTTGCCATTTCTACATGTGCTAAACTAAATTGGATGAGTGTAATGAATTCTTTTCCGTGGAATCTCAGTGGAACTAAATGGTTTTCATCTAAATGCTGATAGTTAATATTCAACTGAATCATATTCATTTTGTAGCTGACAGTTATCCAAGTGCTAAAAACAAAATCATCTAATCCTCAAGTGTTGAAAAACAACTGACGGCTAAAGAAGTTAAAATAGGTTATGCTAAAACATGAGTCCACTCTACTATTTGAACATAGTTCATATTACTCATGAGTCTATATCAAAAAAGTTCTAAACAAAAGCAAAATAGCACAACAATCAATGTTCATTACATTATGAAAATTTGGCTAAAACTCCTCAAAAGTCATCTTATACAGACTCTCGTACACTTTGGAAATGCATTACTCAAATAAATTAAGGGTCAACATCAGACAGTAGTGTTTTCATCTTTACAATGATATTTCATCTACGTAACTGGTAGATTTAAAAAGTAACAATTGTTTTGATTAGAGAGCTCTAAAGCAAGAAAGAGGTGGATATGGTGTGGAATGGCCAAGAAATAGATAAAGGTTGAATGCCAAAGGCCCTAGAACATGAAGCCAAAGAAAAGATGGAAAAGAGGAAGAGCACAAATAGGAGAATACAATCAAGATCCTCTCTGAGCTTAAACTTTGATATCATCTTCATTCAAAAAGAGTTAAACTTTCATATATTTGCAATGTTATAAAAAGAGTCATTTGGCTTTGTGATTGAGTAAAATCAATTGTAAATCCTTATTTGTGAGAAAAAGAGAAGTTGTGTAACTTGTGTATAGGGTTTTGGATATCAAATTGCTGACAAGCTTCTCCCTTGAAGACACTACACCTCATTTGAATATCGAGCATATTGAATTTGTAATTCCAATGAAATTTCAAGTGTCTGAAATTCCCAACAAAATTTTATAGCTTATTTTTTGTTGGCACTAATGAAGATTTTACTGCAAAATTTTACTCCATAGATTGTATTTCTCTCTCATTTCAAAACTCAAGGTCAAGTTTTTTTCAACCAAGGAAGAATAATTAGGGTTTATAATTTAATTATATTTAAATTAACTAATATTAGAATTAGAGATAAAATTAATCATATTTTAGCATAATTAGAAATTATTCACTTTGTTTTCATTGCTATGCTAGATTTACCTTTATGTTATTAGTGTTTTCCTTTTCGTGAAATTCTAAATACTTATCTTTTATGCCAGTATAGTTTTGTGGGAGTGTATATAATGTCCCTAGTATTACATTGTTAGAATTTTATTTTTTTCATGAATTTTGTAAATTATCTTTAGATTTGTCCATTCGATATTATTATTTGTAACACCTTTGATGAATAATAAATTATCCTTTTAATTTATCCTTTTCGATTAAGCTATCAGTCAATCGTCCATCAATCTTATATTGGGCTTTGGCATAATTTTCTCAACTGATAGATTACATCTTGAAATCTGCTCCGCATCTGGATTTTCTTCAACCTTACCGATGATCATAAATCCTATACAAACAATGCTTGGGACTATCCTGGATATAACTATAGCCCAGTATGTTGTCAGTCAGCCTACTCTGTCACTATCTTTACATTTTGCTGAAGTCACAATGAAAGTGACAATAAAAATATTATATTAGAAAGATCTGCATATAAATGTCATTGAACACAGTAGAAGTATGCCTTTATAAGATCATAAGAACAACAAATGAACGACTTACGTATGAATTGTCCTTTTGCTAGTCATGCAATTAACTACGCATGCATGAATTGGGCTTCTGCTAGTTATAATACTTGTTCATTTTATATGTTTTTTCCATGAAACGGATGTAAGCAATAAAATTCATCAAAACATTGTATAGGACAAAAGTTAATGTAACTTTCAGCAGTTCTTGAAAAGCACTTTCTATTTAATGGGAATTCCAGAGAACAGTCTACAGCAAAGAGAGTTGAATAAGAAGGGAGAAATGAGCATCAATAATCACTCACAAAAGAACTTTATTTGCATTGTTGCTATTAATTTTTAATGGATTTTAATACATTATAAGAGAATGAATACGAGGTAGAAACCTCAAGGCATAAACTACATTTTTCAATGATAAGTATCAAATGAGGCAGGAGAACCTCTAACAAGCAGCCAACGGTATTATCACCTGAAAGTACAACAGTGATATAAACATGAATCAGCACGATTGGTACAATAGTATAATAACATCTGAGAAATTCAAAAACACAAGTACGTGAATGTGTCCACATGTATGGCTCAACGTATCAGAAGTCTACTGATAAGTTTTTTCTGAACTCTAACCTTAAACATTGTGCAATAGGGAAACACTACTAGACTTGTAGATGCTAAAGATATACTTGATGCAGCACCAACAGGGGAAATTGGGAGAAGAGAGAACAAAGGGGAGGAGAGAGAGTCTAGATAGAGAAAGGGGGCAAGCGTATAAGCCACTAGGAGAAACACTCAATAACTCATCAATTCATAGTACACAAGTGGGTAGATGGCATGCAAGGCCTTCACATATGAGATGCCTAGAAAAAGGGGCATAACCTACACCCATCCAAAAGGAGGGAATATCAAATGACTGCCCCACAAGTATAGAATTCAAATAGGGATCTAAGATGCCTATAACTATTGAATATCAAACAACTATTATACCAAACATGAGGATAATTGATGCTCGAGTGTCATATACCTCATTATTTACTATTTTCAATTACACTCAGTACAGTCCAGAGCTAAATGAAGTCTAAAAGATTATATATAATTGTTGGGAGTGCCATGGCAGAAGCCCTGTTGCCACAGAACTCTATTATCAATTTCCCACAGTTCAGATGTTAGAATTACTATCTACTTATATTTCTTAAAGTTCTTCACTCTATCATCAACTTAAATTTAAAAATAAAAGAAGGCAGGGTGGATTCAGACAGGGTGTTGATAATATATCATTATTAAGGCCGTCTCTTAATCTCAACTTAACTATTGACCATGGGTAATAACTACCGTACAAAATACCAAATCCTTAATGTCATGATGAACATTTACCTTTAACTTTGAATATTTGAAATAGGGTACACATGCAACTGTACTCAATCAGCCTGCAAAAACAATGGGTGTTGTTCAGTAAGAAAAATATACATTTCTTTTTTAATTGAAGTTTTTTGGTCATAAAATTATGACATGATGAACCTTTATAATCAATTCTATAGCCATTCTACATATACCAAAGTGAAATGGCTTTGTTAAAGCATTAACTGCAAGTGTTGCAGTAAATGATAGAACAGCAAGAATGCAAAGGAGAAAGTAGCAATTAGTGAACAAAAGTCCAATTTGAAGGAGGGAAATTTCTTAGTAGTTACTTATGCTAACCCAAATTGTTCGAAATAGCAAACAATCTTGTTTAAAACTTTTTTCATTGTGCAAGATCAGGTCCTTTTTCTACCCATATAGCATAGACAACCATAAGAATATTCATGGTGACAAATCCGGTGTTCTCTGCATAATAAGTACATATTGCTTGGAGCTTTCTGAAAAACTAAAGCTAATTGGTGCAAGGATTATAGGTTGAAAGTAATAGTGTCTCAGACTTACAGAATTGAAAAACTGGTTAACCACTTAGCAAGACTTCTGAATTATTCTGTTCCTAACAGGGAAAAACTCAAATATCATTGTCTCTTTTCTTTATCTCTTTAAGTGTGGTCAGTGAGCAGTTATTATGTGAGCTTGTTAGCAATAATGTAGGCTTCCAATAAGGCCTAATTGACCCACATTGAGCATCCATTATGGTAATCATGTATATACAAAATGTATATTTGAAATTATCAAGATTGTACATGCCCCATTCAACAGCATTGCCAAACTCCATTTCCTAATCTTCTCTGAGATACAAAACGGAGTCTATACTGGTTAAATTTCCACAAATAGCAATCACTGTGCTTTACCTTCTCATTTTTTGGAGAAAAAATAGCTTGAACAGACTCGAAAACCTCTTCTACGGGCCTTCCAGCGTCAATCTAAGAATGAAAAGATACCAATGAGTACAATAAGCAGACATTATTATTTTACCAAGAAACAAGATAGTTAAAACATATAAGATTATCATATACCTTCCGAACTTTTCCCTTTGAGTTATAATACTCAATAACAGGGAGACTAGACTCTAAGAAAACCTTAAACCGCTTCCTTATTGTTTCAATGTTGTCATCTTCTCTTCCCTGTATTACCAAGGAAAAGATATATGTTAGCAAAAGTTGGTTTGAAAAAAAAAAAATAAAAAAAATGGTTGTTCTATTTGTTCAACCTGGTCCCTACTGAGAAGACGCCTCTCCATCTCTTCTTCGGAACAATCAAAGAACAGGACAAAGGCCGGCTCAATTTTAGTCTGCACAATGATCACTTATTTTACACAGTAAATATATAGCATAACGACCCATTCTGAAAGGGATACTCCAATCAAATAAATTTGTGGACGAAGGAATACACAAACTCACCACATTCTCAAAGGCAGCACGGTTTTCCTCATTACGAGGAAAACCATCAATCAGAAACTTGTCATTGGCACTTTCCTGAATTGCTTGTTGGAGAAGCTTTATTGTTACCTCCGAGGGAACAATTTTTCCTTCTTTAATCATATTCTGAATCATGGTTCTGTTGAGCAAAAGGAAACAGAATTAATGGGAAATAGACAAATAAATATGACCAAAACTTATAATAATCATTACAGCGAATAGCTGAAACGTAAGCTGCCTAAATCAATACATGTACATAACTCTTTCATTACTCAATATAGAAGTATGACCTCGGATCGGAATACTACCTACCATTTGTTTAAACAAATGGAATTTTGCACTTAATCCTATAAATTATATCCCATATTCAAATGAGCAGGGATGTGAACATAACTCTGTATAAATTGTAAAAAGATCCAATTTAGAATTTTATTTATCTTTTTGAAGTTTGCAGTCTTGAGTTCTTACTCAAACCCTTTATATCTGACATGTTATAAGCCTTCATTGAATTTGGAAACCTTTTTGAAAAGAATATGCGAGAGATGAAATAAAAAATGTACTGGAACTTCACTATAATTATGTATAAATTGTAAAAAGATCCAATTTACAATTTTATTTATCTTTTTGAAATTTGCAGTCTTGAGTTCTTACTCAAACCCCTTATATCTGACATGTTATAAGCCTTCATTGAATTTGGAGAAACCTTTTTGAAAAGAATATGTGAGAGATGAAAGAAAAAATGTATAGTTTTCTGGAACTTCACTACAGGAACATGCTTTCATGAACTCTTTTATAAGGGAATGTTTGTTAGACACTAATGTGTTCAAACTCCACTTATTATTCTTCCAGCCCTTTGTGGAAAATCTGAAAATAGCAGCATTCTTAAGATGGACCTCTTCTTGGTCCACCCTGTGCAACTCCTCAAGGACATTCAGAAATTTCTTTTGGGTTTTCAGTGTCTTCCTTGAAACCCACCCCATAGTCCATTAGCTATAACCTGATATAATATTTCCACTTGACAATTCTGAAAATTACAGGACATATCTTCCTACAAATCTTGGCTACCAACAAACTTTTAATGCATCTACAACCTTCTACCTTTCTCCCAATGTTAAGAGCAGTAACTCACTTAATGGCTTTAAAAGGCAGCAACAATTTCAGAGGCTATTCAAATTCACATTTTCTGATTAAACAATGTTAGAGCTCATAAATTTTAAATTTCAATTCCCTAAACTTTGGTTTTTTTAGTATTTGGGATAGTTTCTTTTTATTGCTTGTTAACAGACTGTTAAGGCCGACCTTTGTTTGTTGATAAATAATTACTGATTCATAAAATTTCACAGCAGGTAATGCAGAAAGTTAGCATGCCCGAAGATGATGAGTTTCAACTAAGATAAATATTTTAATTCAGAACATTGCAGTCCTGACTTATGAACTTTGGCTGCTGCTCTTTTTTTTTTTTTTTCTTTTTTTTTTGCCCTAAGTGACATTTTAGTGCTAGGCACAGAGAAGGGGGAAGATGTCCCAAAACCAGTACATCAAGAAAATGAGCTTAACATGAATAGTTTTGATAAAGCACAAACTGTACCCATTCTCAGATCCAGATTTGATTTCTGCTCGGAGAAGATCACCAGCACTGAGATGGGTATACCCAAAGTGTTGCACAATATTTGCACATTGGGTACCCTTTCCACTGCCTGGGCCACCTGCTCAACGAACAGATCAGAAATCAGAAACCAACTCAAAAATCACATAAGGAACTTACAACGAGTAGGAAGACAATTAGTCACACCTCACAAAAGAAAATAAGACATGCCCCTAAGGTATTCTTATGCTGAAATGGTATGGTATGGAACACAGTGCGCAAGTGCAAGACTGAAACAGAAAAGAATATGGATAATAAATATATCTAAGAGACTCATAATTTCGAGGCTTAATACATGTATCACTATTTTATGATGCAAACATGCCCTGCAAGTAACAATACAAGAAGAAGAAACCATGTCTCGAAACTCAGCACTCAATGCATAAGCAATCAAACACCTCTTCACTACCCCTTTTGGTAGTAGACAATTTGACACTACCAAGGTTTCATACCATTTTACATTGAAACAAACATACCAAGAGGAAAGAAATTTAAAAGTGAGTTGCAATACAAGTGGAAAGAGTAACCATTAAACTCAGCTGTTAAACAGCAGAGCCAAAATACACACACACACACACACAAAAACAAAAAAAACAAAAAAAAACAAAAAAAAAAAAAAAAAAAAAAAATGGGAAAAGAAGAAGAAGAAGAAGAAGAGGCAAAGAAAGAAAAGAAGCTGAGCAAAAAATTATTGAATATAATTTAAATCATGGAAGTCACATAACAATTAATCTGAAGCTATCCAACTTCATGGGCATGACTACTTGTTTTTAGTTGATTAAAAGGAACCGGTAAATCATATAATTAACATAACAAGAGCCACCTAGCACCTGCCCTCTAGTTTCTTCCTTTTCTTTCTCGGTCAATATAGAATTTCAAGCATGATAAAACAAATAACAAGTACTTGAAGACTGAATCAGTCAACTTACACATTTCAAGAGAAGGTCAATCACATTGGGATTAAGGGAGGGGGCAGAGAGGAGAGGAGGAGCACAGAACTTTTATTAGAATTTATAAATCTTACTAGCTGGAGCTCACCTAAGACGAAAACAACGGTTGGCTTCTTGTCAGTCACAATTCCGCTTGCCTCCTATTATCCAATGGGAAGATAAGTTAAATTTATAAAACATCAGAACATCATAATCCAAAGGGGAAACTGAGTCACCAAGAAAACCTGGGAAAATATAGAGACATATGTCGAGTACAAGACAGCCATATTTGTGTGAATTACATTTACCAAAAAAAAAATGGAGAGTATTATCAAGAAATTGCACATTCAAATCATGCACTTTAATTGACTTCCTATATAACACTGATTGACAAATTTGCAGCATTGGTGTTAATCATATATATTTTCATTTTGACCCTTGAAGTAGCTTTCTTATTACTCAAGGAATTTCATGCTTCACACATATTCCAACATTGCTATCCTTACACAAAATATACATAAACATTCAAATCAGTCCTTTGTAGAAATTTTAATTTTAATTCGATTTACAAATAATTGAGGATAGTCTCAGGGTTTTGATCAAAAAAGGTATACCTTGTTTGCAGCATCTACAACTGTTCCCATGGTTATTAGCTCTTTAAATATGTTTCAATGTACTGTCTGCATACAATCCAAGGGGAAAAATGTATTAATAAAATAGAAATATAAAGGTAAACATAATATTGTGTTCTTTTAATGCAGTTTGGTATACTCAAACACATAAAACTATACAAGTATTTCAGAAATCTATCACCTTAAAAAGGCCATTATATAATCAATGTTACTGATCAAATGACATAAAAAGTATAAATATGCATGCTCAAATTTGATCTTAATACGCATACTCATTAGATTTCTCCTCAATTATGTTGGATCGGGGAGATTTGAATTTATATAAAGATAACATAATAATAATACTATCAAATATTATACTTTATCTCAAGAAAGACGACTAGAATCAGATAAGATGCAAGAAAAATAATATGATATTCTACGTTTGAAAAACATTAACTAAAATCTCACTCTTGTTTATGGCTAGATTATTTGGTCAATCACTTGATTTATTAGATCCAGACCAATGCAGAAAAATCATGGTGTTCATGGATTTCCATATAAAATACTCAACCGCAGAAGGTCATAGTATATTTTCTGTTGTGTTTCTCTGACATCAGGGCAACCAAATGAACTGTTAAAGATGGAATTGGAACAAAAATGTAAAAACAGCTCCGATCCAACAAGCAAAGAAGCAGAAATGTAGCAAAGTAATTAACACCCATAAATCTACTTTTCCTTTTATTTCTCCCGGGAAACAGAAAATAAGACTTGAAAATTCTGAAACTGAAATTTATATAATTCTTATTGTTTAAAAAAAAAAAAAAAAAAACCACCGATCAATTGCAGTTCTATATAAAATTTCAGACACTTTTGGACCTATAAACCAGAAGCAACAAGAAAAAAGATTCGAAATTTTCATGTTCTAGCGAACCAAACAAAGAATGACAAAAACACACACGAAGAAAAAAACCAAAAGCTCACAGATCAATGCTACAAATTCAACTGAGAAGAGAAAAAATTACATGGATTTTCAGAAATGCCCAGATGGATCCGACTTAAAAACTAGAATTCAAAGAGATGGAGAGACTTACCTTTAAAAGAGAGCGAGAAAGAGAGGGAAAGTAATGGACGGAGACGAGAGATCTGAGGGAATGAGAAGTAGACACAGATGCAGATTTGCGGAAACAACTCCGCTTCTTAAATAGAGGTGTTTTGAACGAACGAAAACGAGAAACGAACGCTGGGTGCCAGAGTACTATTGGTCGGTAGGAGTAAAATCGTAAATCCGTCAGCACTCAGCAGTAATAGACCGTTCTAAGAAATGAGCTGTTGCGTGAATATAACGGCTAAGCCTTTGAGTAATAATTAAGAGACTGGGGAGCCTTAGCAAAAAAAAAAAAAAAGAGACTGGGGAGTAACCCGTGCCTGACGGCACGGGATATAAATGCATAATATAAGTATTTATGGGTATTATCTAAGAATAGGTATATTATTATGTAGCTCCATATCTTAGTATCTTTTAAAATCTTTGATTTTAATTGAGACATAATTTATCAAGTAATTTAAAATCTCATTTTTTATTAGTCAAATAAGATTTTTTTGTTTTTTGGCATAAGCTAGCAAGGATAATTGTACTGACTAAAAGTGTACAAATTTGTAATTTGCAATACAATATTAGATGCAATTCAATGTTTAACAGAATTTTCGATTTTTAATGTAAGTCAAAAAAATCATCATTACTAAGTGAAATGTATATATATATATATTATTTTTTTTTTGATGAAAAAAAAAAAAAGAGTTAGCAAGAAATGGAAATAAAACAAATTTCTTAATATGAATAAGATAAATATTATTGAAAAAAGCCATGTAAATGTGTTCATTATGTTCTGAAATAAGCAATAATCAAAATAAACATTCTTGAGATGAAACAAAATTTAAAAAAAAAACTGAGTAAAGATACTAAAGCTCTAAATGATTCTATCTATTTGAGGATGTGATAAAAAAAAAATTAAAAATATAGATGAATATACATATGCAAAAGGAACATGAATAAAAACAGAAGAAAAAAAAATGTTCTAAGTTACAATGTCCCACGAGTAAGCATTTGAGGTGCAAATAAGACAACAAAATTAAAAACTCATGAAATGATCAAGACAAGTCAATGGTTGCAAAAGGAAATTTATATATTCTCATATGCTTGCACAAGGAATTTGATAACCATTGTTTCACATCAGTACATGTTATTGCTGGCCAAAATAAAAACTTATGAACCCTACTCAGCATTAAAAACACCAGTTTCACAATAGGTTCCACTACTTACTCAAAAAAAGAAAACAAAAGCATCATAGCTTAAGTTGGCTTGCATACACCATTTCAAAAAACATACAATGTCAACAAGAAATTATTTCTCTATCTTAACTTTAACATCATGGACAGAAATGTCATTGAACTGATCATCTTCTTCATTATGCACTTGAAGCTTATATTTTTTTCAAACATATGAGGAAGTATTGGTTTGCTTGAGGCATAACAATATTAGACAAATAAGAACCTCCTTCCTGAAGCAAGTAGAACAATAGTTAAATCATATAAAAAATATAAGGGTGAGTTATGTGATGAATAATTATTTGTTCGTTCATAATTTGACAAGTCTAAGTTAAACCTTAATGAAGTTTTTCATCACGGATTCAGCAGTGCATTGCATCACTTTTTCAGCATGCTTGCCAAAGATTGTTGCTTGTAGCGATCCAGAATCATCATCAAGAGTGACCTCTATCTCTACACTTTTTTTTAAGCATGATATCTTGAAATATATTTGTTGATAGTAAACAGATAACAAACTATAATGAGTGTGTCAATTGTTATCATGGCTTAGCTATTGAATCTTCCTTCTTACAGGAAAAGCATGCAAAGGCTTTATTGAATTCTGCCCCAATACTTTTGTGCCAGCTAGAGCATGCCATATACCAAAATGGTTGGTCTAATTTTGTGATTCGCACTCTAACATTTGCCTAAAATCATGAAAGCTGTAAAGAAAATATTGAATAAGGTTAATTTTATTATTTATGTTGTTTATTGAGTTGATGATATTTATACATTAGAGCCAAGAGTACACATGTTCTATAGGTTTCTTAATCACAGCAATTGGTAAAGCTGCTTGTGGAGATTACTCGATAGAAGAAGATGGTAAGGACAAATCAGTTTCCTATGCCAGCTAAAGCCTTGACATTGTCTTTGTTTTCCACTAACCTACATGAAAAAATATTTTATTATTTGGTCAAATACATTGCCAACTTAAAATACTTCTAAAATAATGAGCATGAAGAGTTAACCAATTTGATAGATCCATAGCCTCAGGTATGTCAGGATTGAGAGCAAAAAATAATGAAGCTTTTGTTGTCAATGAAAGTCCTATATCATAATGAGTTATCAGTTGAAGTATAAGTATGGATATCAATAGTAATTGGTTATGCTAGGAAAAAGATCAAATCATTTATTCTCACCATTGTATGATACAACTTTCAGGCAGGTACCAATGATAATAGGCAGAGCATCAATCTGGTCAACTATAATGGAGGCTTCATTGGCAACAAATTGATCCCACATTGTGAGAACTATAGGGTTTAAGCTATGAATTCATTAAGATAAGAAAAATCTTTATAAGGTAATCCAATATGCTAATGAAATTAGTTTAAACTTGGCAAACATATATTGGCTTAAAAAAAAAAAATCACCTTTTATTAGTAGTAAGAAATTCTTGAACATTAGATTCACCAATCCTAGTTTGTTGCATTCTTGGAGGCATGGCTTTGATCACAATTACTATGATATATGTAATAGTGTGATAAATTAAAGCCATTTTTGTTAGTTAAAGCATGCTAAAAATAATTTTTCATAGCAATTGAGTTTTTGTTTTCCTTTGCTATATTGTTTTGATATTTTACCTATTAGAGATGTTGAATCCACGTGCTTCACAAATTGATCAAAGGGTGTGAAAGTGTATAAATTTAGGGTTGGAAATTCCTCCTCCTTTGGTAGCTGCTCAATATAGGTACAGGGAGAGAGTTTCCATTGAAATTCATTTGCTACCAGTCGATATTGTGGTTCAATTGGGGCTGACTATTGCTCTATAAATGTTGTAATAATTCATGTATGACAAAGCAGTTCCAAATAAGTCTATCTTAGCACCAAAAATAGATGCCTGCACTCTTGTTCCCTGCTTAAGAAGAATGAATAAAAGTTAGTAGTGATACCATGGTCTAATATGGTGTGTAACTTGAGTGTGCAACCATGATTGTTCATACCTCTCTATCCATAAGCACAACCCTTTGATATTTTTTGGGACTGCTCATTGAAGTACGGGATAAGAGCTTCTCAATGATTCAGACTTTAGCTGACCAATTTTTGGTGTTTGGTGTGATTTCTCCAATGAGAAGTGTCTGTCTAGCCATCTTCTAGACAAAAAATAAAAAATAAAAAATATGGTAGTAGGTTAGTTTCACACAAAAATGAGAAATATGAGTATACAAGAGAGATGAATATGACTTAAGAGCAAAAATAATGGAGCTTTAAGATGAAAAGTCAGCAGTTACTCAAGGAAATGAAGAGTTTATGAACAATTTATAAAAAAAATGTACATAGTTGTGTATTAGACATGAGAATGAAAACAATGAAATTAAGTGGAAATTTGTTATTTCTTATGTAGATGAAGATTTGCTTTCTAGTGATGAATGTAATGTTGAAACCATATGATCATCAGTTTTTTTTTTTTTTTTTAATTTACAGGAGTAGCTGTTGTAATGCATGTAATAGGTAAGACTTAACAAATATGAGTTGCATACTTTTCACCTTGATAAGAAAAGGTATGATGGTAGAGTTAAAGTGAAGATCCAGATGATGGAAAGGAGATGAAAATGCACATAAAACTCTTGCATGCCATCATCCTTCATCACCACTTTTTAATTGCTCTTTTATCCTAGGTTATAATAATCAAACCAATAATATGAAAGAAAACAAAGTAAATCAACAAAAGGGAGAACAAAAACAGAATAACACACAAATTCTTTTAACAAAAAATTATAGACCTAAAAGATTGCCTTCTATATTTATTTTTTACTTACTTAAAAGAATCAACATAAGAGTCACTTATATAATAATCCTAAAGATGGAAGCAAAAGTTCTTCTTCACTGATGATCCTGAAGCTGCATAATGTTCAAATAGATTAATGCATTGGCGTAAATAAAAATTGAATAAGATTCACATATAGTAGGTAACTAAGAAAATTGTTTTGGTAATCAAACCTCCCTCAACAAAAAAATAAATAAAAGAGCTACAATTTGTATATTTGAACTCTGATTTCTTCTTTTATCAAAAAATTAATAATAAAGTAAGCAATCACATTATACGATAAACTGTGTTGTTGTCAAACTTAACTTTTTAAGGAAAAGAAAAATGTAAAAATAAAAGAGGGAAAGAAAGAAAGAAATACTATTGTCTGGGAATTCTAAACAGAATATGTTTCACTATTTATAGCTAATTTTCAACTGATTTTATAAAAATAACATGATAGGTACCATTTATAAAATACATAGCTACCAAAATTGGTAAACCCTTGAATATATGCAAGAGCACCAACAGAGAAGAAGTAATATAAGAATGAGTACATGAAAACATTGAAACTTAGTTACGGCAGATGCTGCAAAGTCACACAACTTCACTTGGTAATAGTTTTAACTATGTCATCTTGTATAGTACTATATTATATTCTTCCACCTGAACACAACCGATTGTAAGATTAATATAAGTACACATACAAGACAATATTATGATTCAAGTTAGAAAATGAAGTCCCATTGTTGAAACTTCATTTTGCCTGCAATGCTCTTAATAATCAAATAAAGAGGGCAAGTCATCCACATATTTTTGGAAGAAAAGATTCTTTAAAAAATAATAATCATTTCTTATATACCCCCCTCATAGTATCCATAAGAAAAAAAATATCATTCAATTATTAGAGTTAGGAGAAAAATGGTCCATTGCTCTACTTGCACCAACCCTAACTACGAAGGGGAATCTCACAGTTCAAATCCCTTCAAAACTAAAAAAATTCCAATACATTGCAAACAAATCCAATTTTTTCCATAAACAGGTAAAACCACACAATTTAAAACTAGAAAACAACAGAAACAATAAGAGCAAAATAGGTTTTAATCAGAAAAACTCAAGTTACGGTAATTCTAAGTTCCTTGTTTCAATTAGACCAATCAGTTTCTATAAAGTGAAAGTTAATTCCATCTAGTAATTGTTTCAGGGTTGAATTTAGAGAACTTAGGAGAATGAATTGAGCTTGAAAATATGATAAATAGTGTTTGAGTATTTAAGGAAAAAGGAGCTTGGAATGGATAGGAGTGTTGTTGGAAAAATATGTAATTCAAGCTTTTGATCACTTTTATTAGCTAAACTAATTTCAAGGTTGATGTTTGGAATATAAGTAATATGGGAATTGATGGAACTATGTTGATTCTTTTGGGGTATGTATACACATACACATGAAATGAAATTAAATATGCCCTTAAGATGTTTGACAAAATGTCTAAAAGAAACTAATTGTAATGTAATGAATAAAACTTGACATATATAAATCTTGGTGGTTAGGTATTATTTGAATTTGAATAAAAGTATAAAAACAAAGAGTAAAGAATTATTAATTAAGTGGTTAAGAAAAGGGTGAATCTTGAAATTTTGTTGGATGGATATTGGAATTTCATGATTTAAGCTCTTGATTGATTTTAAACGATTAACTTAACTTGAATTTAATGCTTGGAATGTGAGTAATGTTGAATTTAGAAATTATTGTTGATTTTCTTGTTATGTATATTATATATATATATACATGAAATGGAATTAAACTGGCCTTCAAGGTATTTGTTAAAATGCCTAAAAGGAGTTAGTTTCAAAGGAATGCATGGAAGTTGATATATATAAGTTTTAGTAATTAGAGGAGTATAACTATGAAATTTATAAACTAAGTAGTACTTGGAAATATGATTTTCAGCTCCAGAATGTATTGTTGATCCAATGAAACACATGAATTCAAGAAGGAGCGACTGAGCAAGATCCATAACCTTGTAAGTGGAAAATGATATCCTTTGGTTGCTAGTGTGTTTTGTAAATGTGTTCATGTGTATAGGTGTATAAATATATATATATTTGTCAATATGAATATTTAGTGTCTTCATTGAATTAAATAATGAAAGTGCTATGTCATTAATACTAGTTTTTGTTGTATTGTGTATCTATGTGAAACTTTGTTTGTGTTTGATAAGGGCCAATGAAATGATTTTTACATACAAGATAGAATCTGAGTGCACCTAGGATACATTTTCTTTGTTTATTTAGTATTTGATTAAAAACATTTTCAATCCTAATCTTAGGGAGGTTATGTAAGAAGTTATATACATTTGGTATGCAGAAGCAAAAAGGCCTCAAAAGAATAAGTTTATGGTATGCGGGTGTTGAGTTACTCTGATTGGCCCTTTTGTATGCTTTGATTGATTTATTTGCATGCCTTGATTAAATTGTTTGTATATTGTATTTCGTGAGTCGTATTTGTTAGATTTTGCACTTTCTATGTTTATGTACATATGAAGTTGAATTGTTTTTGTAATTCATGCTAACCTGCGAATATTCGACCAATGATTTTTATATTATGTGTTGATTGATAGTAATATCATTTGAGTATGTTTTTCACTCACTGAATCTTTATGAATCACTCTCTATTTGTCCTTTTTGTTTTAAGTATAAGGATCTCAAGAAATGTCACTGATCGAAATCTGACTTGCCGATAGTGTTGCGGTAAGGTATTCACTGAGATCACTTACCTTGAAGCCAAGGGATTAAACTTTGCAGTCATATAAGGGCATGAGTCTTGGATTTTGATTTGTGTAATAGTTTAGTTTGTTATTATTTATGGTGTGAAGTGGAGTGAAGCACCTTGTGGTTAAGGTTATTATTGTTGTCTTGTTATGTGTAACCAAAGTATAATGTGTTTATATTATTGGGCATGTTCTACTTTCAGAAAATTGCTGTCGAAATTTTTAATTAAGTGAATAAGCATTTGCATATAGTAATGTTTTTACAAAACTTTCTTTTTTACTTTTAGTTTGGACAATGGTTGTGTGTTTTTCTTGATTTAAAATCAGGGTTATGGAGGTTTGGTTATCTATTCCTCCAACTATGCCTCCATGTGGAGTGTGACACCTATTTTAGATCTAAAAAAAATAAAAATTAGAATATAGCACTTTCATCTTCCCTTTTTTAGATCTAAAATTTTAGTTCTAAGTTTGATATTTTATAATTCTTTTTGGAAAGACCCAATATCATTTTTTGTTGTTTATTCTAATTGCAAAGCCAAATAGCTTTTTTGGTTAGAGAATCAGATAATTAATTTAAGATTTATCATCATGTTAACAATGGCAACAGAGATGGATGAGAGATTTTTGCATAGAATATTTAAAACATCTCCATTTGAAAAGTATTTTTTCTTATAATATTTTTATAGATAGTTTAACCAAATAGATCCAATATAATTATAGTATTTTTATACATAGCTTAATCATGATTCATTTTTGGTGACTTGTAATAAATAACTTAATATTTTTAAACTATTATATATATTGTACCTTAGCAAATGTTTTACATTGTCAAACTTGATTATTGTGAAATAAGATTATAAGCATAAAAAATATATCAAATATTTGTTTATTTTTTTATTATAATCATGAAATTCTAGAAAAATAATTCAAAAAATCTCTAACTAAATATTAAACAAGTAGACTAATTGCATTTTCAATTAGGCAAATGGGTCGGATTGTGGTTAAATCTCACCTAGGTCAACCAAGCCCGATTAATAAAAATCTGACAAAATTTTTGAAGATGGGTGTTCAAGATTGAAAATCGTACCTGATTAAAAACTCGGGTTAAGCTTTTTATTGATTAGGCTTATTTTAGAATGACTCAATACCTATTTGAACAAATAATAAGGTCAAAAAAGTCTAGTTATATAAATTTTTAAATAAAAATGAACCTAAATTTGAGTTTCTTAACATTAAAATAAAATTAAAATATAAAAATAAGATAAATTTAAGTTACAATAGTATATATGTAACACGAATATAAATCAAAATATGTAATAAATATCATGAAGTTAAAATCAACGTGAACATAGATTAAGTTGGATCATACGCTCAATTTTATATATTAAGAGACTCTAGATTTGTTTGGAACATATTATATATATATATATAAAGAAAATAGTTTGAAAACATTAATAATTAATCTCGAATAAGTCGGGAGTTTCCGAGTTTCACCTAGATTATCGACCCAATCGTATAAAAGAATAATAAGTTATCATATTTAAAGTCAATTTTAATCGGCTTGTCAAATTTCAATCAAGTCTAGTTGGGTTAAACATGGCATGTTAGATTCCTGGGTTTTTTGGATACCCCTACATATATGAGTCTAATAAAAATAAATAAACAAAACACTCGGTCTAGCTTAGGAGATTCTAAAATTATAACTGAAATGTTAGTTACTGAATTGCCTCCATTATATAAAGAATACTAGCATACTCGTGCAAATGAACTGGTTTATATATGTATATATATATAAATAATTTTATAATTAAATTTTGTATTACAAATAAATATTTTGCATATAAAACAAAAAATAAGAATTTGAAAAATAAAAAATTGAAGCCTAATAATATAATACTTATAACCTCTTAGTGAGTTTTTCATATATCATCCTTAAAGTTATTTGATACTCATAAATATTTTTTATCCTGCAAGATTCACGAAACAACCCACGTAACAAAATCCAAATAAAAAATCATAAATTTTTTTATTTTTGTGTTTTAGATATTATAGATCAGAGATATAAATGAAAAAAAATATGTATACCATCACTAACCTATGTTATGGACTAATGTATTTGTGTAATTTTGCATTGTCGAAGTCGGAGAACATGATAAGTAAAGAAAAACTCTCACAAAGTATAGTAGGAAGATTAGCATCCGAAAATTAGGATGGTCATTTTAGACAGCTATTGTACATGCACTACAAGCAATTATCCTATATGTGTCTGCACTAAAGCAGACTTAATTTTTGCAAATGCAAATTTAATTTGACTATCTGCATTTGCGCATTTACAGACACCGATAATCCTACAATAAATAAAAAAATAGAAGCATTAAAACATTATTTTTGGTGTCATATTCCTCAAACACAATTTGACTATCTGTATTTGCGCATTTACAGACACCGATAATCCTAAAATAAAATTAAAAAATAGAAGCATTAAAACATTATTTTTGGTGTCATATTCCTCAAACATATTTAGGTCTGCATTTTTCATTTCAACGTTTGCCTTTGCAGATGCAATTATCAAATAGTAATGTTTTTTGTAAACTTTTCTGTGTCTGCATTTTCATTATCTGAGTTTGTGGATTACACACACAGATATTATAACAATTTTTAAAAAATACATTTGTATCTACGTCTGCTACTTAATATATCTGCTTTTGCAAAATCAAATACATATCCCTATTTAAATTCCAGATCGCGATCTTCTCTCTCCTTTCTCTTTCTTCCTTTTTTTTTTCTCCATTATTGAACATTGCAGCTTTGCTGCCTCCCACATCCTAGCCTCGTCATTGTCAGTTCTAGCTGTTGTCTCTAGTTCCAGTAGTCGTTGTAGATTCCAGCCTCTCCTCACCGTCAGATTTTCTTTTTGCTATCACCATTGAAGTTCCAAACCCAAACTAAGCATCGTTTGGATAGTAGGTTTTTACTCCCCTATCTCTGTATTTGGTCGAAATTCGTGAGGCTTAAGTTGTTATATACACTTAAATGTTGATTTTAAAAAAAAATAGTGTTTAAAATATGTAAGGCTATGTTGATTTATTAGGGTTTGTGAGAGTTCCCTAAATATGAAAAAGAAAAAAAAAATGAAGCCAAAACTTACATAACATGAACTAATTTACACTCTTTGATTTAAGCATAAAATAAAGAAAGGAAAACCACAATAAAATAAAAAATTTCTAAACTATAAAACAATACTTCTAAGCCATAGCCACACACAATCCAAGCAACACCAAGATAAAATCTAGTATTTAAAATATGTAAGGGTATGTTCATTTGTTAGGGTATGTGAAAGTTCCCTAATATGAAAAATAAAAAAATATAAAGCCAAAAATTATATTACATAAACTAATTTACATTCTTTGACTTAAGCATAAAATAAAGAAAGGAAAACTTGAATAAAACAATAAACTTCTAAACTATAAAACAATACTTCTAAACCATAGCCACACACAATCCAAACAACACCAAGATAAAGCCTAAGTGTAATAGAAATAAGAGAAAAGACCAATTGAAAATGTAAATCATATATTAGCTAATTGAAACTATAGGTGCATGAGTGGTATAAAGTACTCAATTCATCCTAACTAACTGAACTTTCAAGAAATTGTTTTTGGCAATTTTTATAAGTAATTCTTATTCTTCCCTTTTTAATAGTTCTTACCTTCAATTATTACCATGTCCAATGCATTGACGTGAAGGCTTATTGTCTATTTCAATTCGATTGCATATTCTTGTTCTTCCCTCTAGGTACTTAAGAATTTGATTTGGATTTTTTTTATTCGGAGATGTGGAGGGAAAATCATGAATCTAGTGACCTACACAATCATATTTGTAGCATTTACTCATTTACATTATCTTTAAGGGTTAGGAAACTAGATTCGTGATTTCCCCTCCAAGTCTTCTAATACAAAAAATTCAAATTCAAATTCCTAAGTACCCAGAAGTTCTTTGCCCTTGCGTTTATAACAGAAACATCATACTGAGTAATCAAAAGCCAAGGGAATAGTTCCAAAAATGGCATTATATATAGCTACCCTATTGACCAAGTAATAATTCAATTTCCCTTATTCTATTTAAATTTTAAAACTTTGTGCACTAATATAAGTTTGTTCACTATCTTAATTCATCATGTCTATGTATGTTGCTAATGCACGTATTGCATGCATATCATATTCCCTTAGAAACCCATTTGAGAATCATTTTAAATTAACTGATATATATTCGCCTACATGAAGAATATATATTAATTTCATTTAAAACGATTCTTGAATTGTCCAAGTTAAGTGGATAGTTTAGGAAAGTGAACAATCCATTTGTTACGATGGTATGCTTAACTTTTTGTCTATTTGGTTGAAATTCCGACTGTGTTTCTTTATGTTCTCTAGGTAAATACATAGACATAGTGATATTATCTTGTCTATGTCATGTACTTAGAAGACTATAGCAAAATCCTGCTCGAGTTTCACAAAGTGGGGACAAATAGATTAAGCATATCATTTGAATAAGAGTGTGACTTTTCTCAATAGGATAAGACCAACCCTTAGGATGACATTGAAAAGGCTAGAGAGCATATAATAATAATTGGTTCATTCATTTTAAGACAATCTATCTGTTGTGTAGTTGTTGTATTGAAATAATAAACTTGGATTGTTAAATAACCAACGCAGAGACAATGTATATTGATAGAAGTTGGATTTATCGTTGTGTGGTGGATTATGCCATGTCAGATGAATTTAGGGAAAGGGGTTCAAGGATTTATGGACTTTGACTTTACCTTTGACATTCAAATGAATTTCTAATGTGTATGTGTATTTATGATCTTTTAATAAAGGAATGCATACAATATAAGGTTATGTCTAAGTAAATCCAAACTTAGAACTCGAACCCCAATAGTTTGCTTTTCAACTCTCACTCCACTAATGTAGACTCCACTAAGTCAAGAATCAATAGGTCTTTATTAAGCTTGTAATGTAGGCTAGGATAATGGTGTGAAAAAAGTATATTTAAGGCTCAAGTTACCCCTAGCACATAGATCACTTTAGACCTTTGAACAGCTCTTTTCCACAACCTAAGTAATACCCACTTGGATTATTCTTTTCTTTTTCACCACTTCATGTCTTTTTCTACTTTGATTGGCTTTTTCTTTTGCCTTTTTTTTTTCAACTCTTGTCACACCCCCTAAACTTATTTATTTTATTATGAATATAGGGGTGATCAAGAGGTACAAACATATACTCCGTTTTTCAATAATTCCAACCTTTTCTCCTTTTCTCATTTTCTCCTTTTCTCTTTTTCATATAACATAGCTCAATGTATTCAAAGAAAGATCAATATGCCTAAGAGTAAGGGTTCAAAATTGGAATTTAAAAGAATGGTTAGGCAAAATTTTTTTAGGTATCCAATAAAAGACAATATAGGCTCAAAGGGGTAACTGGGGATATAATATAAAACATGGTAAGCTTAAAAGGCTCAAATGGTCCAAAGATGGCCTAAATGATTTTCCTAACTTAGTCTTGTCTAGGATTTCACCTCAAGAGAGAATCAAATAACTTCAAAGGTTCCTAACTAAGTATGAACTTCCTAAGCATAAATAGTCTCTAAATAAGCAAAAACTATCCCAAGAAAAAGATCAAATGCATAATATGCATTGGAAATCACATCCTACAATGCTACTAACTCAAGAATTTAACATGAATGTTAAGATCATATTAAAAATAAAGTATTATCATAGGATGAAGGGATTTCATCATAAAAGCATAATAACATCATTTCTAACTAACAACCTAAAAACACAAGCACACCAATAAAACCCTTCCCCAAACTTAAGACTAACATTGTCCCCAATGTGTAATAAATAAAAGAGAATGATAGAAAGACTCCATGGAATTGAAGCATGATGGGAAGCTCACTAATCTTTGGCCTTGTTGAAAGTGCCTAAGTGCGTAGGAGGTAAAAAAATGATGTACCTGCAAAAATAACAAAGAACACTTAATAAAAACTAAAACATAAAATTTTAAAAAAAAAAGTTTAGAAACTTTGGTTGCCTTCTAAGAGGAACTTGATTTATAGTCATTGGCTTAACTATTAGAATAGTTCTTCTAAATAAGCAGTTTTCGCCCATAGTAAGTGTCATGTAACACTTTATATAGGTCTTGATTCAAAATGCCCTCAAACTTGGCAAGATATGATAGTAATTGGCACGTGCGCTCAACATCACCTGACTTTGGAAATCTTGCTGGCATATGTAGAGGTAAGATGCTAAGGATAGTGGTGGAGAAGTTGGCCATATGAGATCTTCATAAATATAAAATCTAGTGGCTGATTTACATAGAGGAAGAGTTGGCCACATAGAATCTTCATAGCTGTTCTCTTTAATAGCTAACTTAGATTTAAGAGGTTGTGGTTTTTCTTCTAAGATCGAGTCTTGAGTTGCTTCCTCATTTTAAGAGTCTTCAATAACCAATTAAGGTTCACTAATTTGGTCATCTTGAATTCATCATGGACTTCTTTTTCTATTACCAAATTAGCCTTAAGAGGTTAAGCACCATGGACTTCCTCATGTGATTCTTCTTCTATGAAGTAAGTACATGTGGGAATGGAATTTTGTATCAATTCTTGAGACATCTTTATTTTCTCCTCTCTTGGTGTAGGCTCACCTTCACTTGGTGTAGACTTATTGATGAATATGTTGGGATGATCCAATAACTCATAAGCTTTGTTTATATTTAGATCCATAAATTCTACACCAGCTAGAATATTCACCACTTTCTATGACCTCTCATGCAAACCATTGTAAAATGTATGGGGTTAAAGCCAATTTGGTAAGCCATGAGTTAGACACATTCTCAACAGATATTTGAACTTCTCCCAATCATCTTGGAATGATTCCAAGTCATATTCAACAAAACATGTGAGGTTAAAATATTCAGTATACATCTTCATTGTACCTCAAAAAATAAACAAGAAAATAAAATTAGAAAGATAAAAGGGAAAAATAAAATAAAATGAAGAGTTTGATTTAAAACTAGAATTGGTTGGTATTAATGTTAATAAAAGTTAGACTAATTTTCAGGCAACGGTGTCAAAAAGTTATTGTCGATATTAATCACGCAAGTGCACATATTGTAACAAGTAATATAGTGAAAAAGTAAAGTGTTGAACCCACGATGAATTGCAACTAATATCTAGCTAAGTACTAAAATTAACACAATCCTAACTTTATTCTAACAAACAAATTAGGTTGAAAAACAAATAAACAAATCTAATCTAAACCTAACTAATGAAACATTAAACTTAAGAATTTAATGGAGAAAACCTAAAATTACAACTTCCCTCACACTTCACTTGAATTATTATTATCTTATCATTCTTAGTTATGGTACCAAATTATTAACTTATGATTCTTATTCAATTATAAATATATTTCAAATTGCTTATAATTATACCTTCCTTAACCAATTCACTATATGTCTATGAGAATTGACTTAAGCAAGATTCATTAAGACTAGACCTAAATTGGTTACACAAGGTATATAGGTATATGCCTATCCTACGAATCAAAATCAAACAACTAGATGAATGAATTCAAACATATGCTATAGCATTCAAGGCTAACTTAGATTTCCTTTGTCAAGGTTCCTCTAAATTACCCCATCAATCTAATTGGTGGTTAAACAATTAGAAGCATTAAACATGGAATCAGATAAATAACATAAATACCAAACCCTAAGCAATCTAATGACAAATTTAAGTCAAACTACATGTGAGTTCCATTGTAATCCTAGATAGGCAATTACTCCATACAATTTAGTGTAAACATGAATTTAAACAATAACAACATCAATCAAATACAAGGAAGTAAAGAATGAGTAAAATAAAGAAAACTATAAAGGTCATCAGTCTTCAAGCTTTAGTTATCCTTGCTCCTCTTGCTGCTTGTACTCTTGTTTGCCTCTAAATCTCCAGACTTTCTTAGCTAAACTTGTATAATTTTATTCCCCATATAAACCTCTTTAAATAGGCTTCAAAACCCTAAAAAAAAAGTCAATTCAGACTAGGAATCAAGCCAGTACCCCATCACTAAATTTCTAGTGCCTCAGAACTGAAAATCGGAGTATAGGATCATATTGGGTGTTTAGGTTGTAGCTTTTTGGCGCCTAGGCACTACACTTGGTGCTATAACACTAACTTTCTAGTGCCTAGGTGCTGGCTTCTCTACCAGCACACCTTTTTTTGTAACTTTGGAGTGTTTTGAGCCTTAATTTGACTTTCAGTGGGACTCTTTTAAGCATGAAACTTTCAAAATATATAAACTAAGTTCAATGGGACTCCTTTAAGCATGAAACTTTCAAAACATATAAACTAAGTTAAGATAACTTAAAACTCACATTAAAAACCTAAAGGCTAGCAAAATGAATTAGGATTCATATCCTAATATGATAAGTACTTAACTAGGATTTAACTAAAAAGTTAAACAAATTCCAACTAAAACTCAAGAACATAGCAAATAATATGAATAAAAATGACATGTATATAAAGCCATTTCATAGACTTATCAATGATACGTGGCTTGCGTTTGTAAAGTTCATGTCACTGATCATGAGGAGGTTATAGAGACTTTATATGTTTGAAGTCATTGCAAAAGATATGAGATGGCATAAGGAAGGTAAATGGGAAAAACTAGATGTATCATACATCCATCTTACAAGAAGGTGTGGAAACATTTTGATGAAGTTCATCCATCATGGACACAAGAATTATGAAATGTTAGACTTGGGCTCTCAATAAATGGATTCACTTCATTTGGTAATTTGAGATCTCAATATTCATGTTGGTTAGTGTTTGTCACTTTATTATTAAAGGTGCTATTCTGTGATCGATTCATGATTTTCCTGCGTATGGTATGACTTTTTGGTGGAGTACCTATGGTAAACTGTCATGTCCTATATGTATGGAACATACTAAATCTTTCACACTAAAACACGAAAGAAAATAATGTCGATTTGATTGCTATCATCAATTCTTACCTTCGAGATTTACCTGTTTTGAAAGGAAAAAGACAATTTCAAAAAGAATACCATTGAGAAAAACTCACCACCTCCCAAATTCTCGAGTGATGAGGCTTTTTTTAGGATTAAATCGTTTGATGTTTTAATGTACTAAAATGATCATAATTGGTAAAGATAAGTATATTCCGGGAGTTGCCATGTTGGTCTGCTAACCTACTTTGTGACAAGTTAGATGTCATGCATATTTAAAAGAACGTGTTTAACAATATTTCAAATATTGTCATGGACTTTAAAGGTAAAAGGACAATCCATGAGCTCATCAAGATTTGAAAAAGAAATGTCAACGACTAGAATTGGAGTTGTGTGAGGTTAATAAAACTTCTTTAAGCCTAAAACAACTTATGCTCTAAGCAAAGATGATAAGAGGTTTGTTTGTAAATGGATCATGAATGATGTCAAGTTTCCTGATGGTTATGCTTCTAACTTGTCTAATTGTGTAAACATGAAAGATTGAAAAGTTTATGACATGAAGAGTTATAGATGTCATGTGTTCATAAGAGGTTATTGCCAGTTTCACTCATAAACTTTGTTCTGAAACCAATTTGGGATCTTATTACAGAACTTAGTAATTTCTTCCGGTATATTTATGTAACTGAGTTAAGTGTTCCACATATGAAGCAACTTGATTCAAATATACCTGTGACTCTTTGTAAAAGGGAAACGAAGTTAATATTTGGTTTTTAGGATCCTTTGAACATTTGCCGATTCACTTGGCTTATGAAACAAAAGTTAGTAGCCCATGTAATATCAGTGGATGTATCATTTTGAAAGGTAACTTTCAAATTTCTTGAATTGGTTATTCATTTTTACTACAATGTATTGTATATTAAATCATATATAGCATTCCTGAATAGGTTGATACACAATCTGAAAAAGAAAGTTTGCAACAAAGCACATGCTGAAGGCTAAATTGTTGAGGCTTACATACTTGAAGAGACATCAAATTTATGTAGCCTTTACTTTGCAAGTAATATGTGTACAAAGATATGAGAAATAAGTCGAAATGACGATGGCAATATTGATCTAATTGGTCAAACCTCTATATTTTCTTATCCTGGTAAAACTATTAGTCATGATAAGTCTAAATTGCTTGAAGACTGCAAGTATAGCAAAGTTGTGATATATTCCATTTTCAATTGGGAAGAGATTTGACATTTTATGCAATAAGTTTCAAAAACTCTTCTTATCTTTGATGAAAGTTTTTACACAACTTATCTTGTCGTACATTTGTTTATAGTCAATATGATTCAATAATGAGACTAGATCAAGCTAATATCACTAATCAACAACTTGAGAGACTCCGTAAAATAAACTTTTTGTAATGGCTATGCCAAATAATAAGAATTCATCGATTACAATTAAACTTCGATTTATTAATGATATTTTTATTCTTACATATATCATAATTATGTAGGTATTGAGTGTTCTAAGTGTTGACGAACATGTACGCAATATAACTATGGGTTCAAGTCAGTCTGGTTACTCTTACGATATGTACATCGTAAATTGTTATATGTTTCACATAAAACTTCATATGAAAAACAAAAATACAATAAATAGTAGTGTATGTGTGAAAGAAAGATGTTATGATGAATGTGATTATAATTTTTATGGTTTGTTAACCAATGTTATTGAGTTGCAGTATAGGGCTCTTAACAACAAAGTTGTCTTGTTTAAGTGTCCATGGTATGATTCTTATGAAAAGGGGCTTAGAGTTGACCTTTAACATGGTTTGATTGAGATAAATCATAAGTCTCAGTCAACCCATTTGTATTGGGTTATCAAGTGGCACAAGTATTTTTTGCTAAATATTAGTCTAAGAAATGAGAAAGGCTTGATTGGTAGGTAATATGTAGTGTGAAACCATGAACTTTGTTAATTTACCAATGATTGAAGATAACACTGAAAATGTAATGCCTATGCATACAAAATTTTTTCAAGATCAAGATTTCCATCTTCAATTACCCTTGAAGATGATGACAATATGTATGAATCACTTCACGATGAAAATGTGATGGAAGAAATTATTCCAAATGAGCTTTTTCAATCAAATAGCAAAAAACATGCAAGGATAATTGTTAATAATGATTTTATTGATGACAATGAAATAATCAACGTTCAAGAAGAAGATGACGAGAAAGAGCAAGACTTCATTGATGACAATGATGAGAATTAGTAGTTCTTATTTGTAAATATGCAAGTATGTTCATATATAGTTCATATATTATGATAATGTTAATTACTAATTCTGTTATGCATTTTATAAATAATTAACATAATTATAGAACTTGTTGTTCCGATATATTACATAGCCATTCCTAGAAGTATGCATTCTTTTACTTTCATTTTCATTATGGGATTTTTAAATAGGATTTTATGCTTAAGTCATATTTTAAATTCAAAAACTTTGTAAATTTGGGTTCGGGAGATAAAACAATCAAGTACAAGTTCGTTTAGAATTTCTAAAGTATCAGCACAATCGTGGGGACAAATTTAAACATGTAAGAAGAAACAAAAATACATTTGGATCAACGGTTAGGATATTAGGCCAAAGATAGAGTATCAAGGCATAGCTTTGTAAATTTGGATACAGGTGAAAAAATGGTTAAGTAGATGTCCTTTTGGGATTTGGAAGTGCCAGAACAACTGTGGAGATGAATAAGACTTTTAAGAAAAAAGAAAAACCCATTTGGATCAACTGTTAAGGTATTAGACCAAAGTTATAGTTTCAAGGTAAAAGCTTTATAAATTTGGGTTCGGTGGCAAAACAATCAAGTAGACGTCCATTTGGGATTCTGGGATTATTGGAGTGACCGGGGGGAAAAATAAAGCCTAGAGAAGAAATAGAAATCCATTTGAATCAACAGTTAAAATATTAGGCCAAAGTTATAATTTCAAAGAAAAAGCTTTGAAAAAATTTGGGTTTTGGGGATAAAATAGCCTAACCCTAACCCTAAGCCAAGTAGACATTTATTTGTAATCATTGGAGTACCCACATGACCGTGGAGATGAATAATGGAATGTCATTTGGATCAATGGTTAGGTTATGCATAAGTTTCTATTTCAAAGCAAAACATTTCAAAAATGGGGTTTGGGGGGCAAAATGGTCAAGTATACATCCACTAGAGATTTTAGGAGTACTGGCACGACCGTGGGGACAAGGAAGACCTGTAGGAAGAAACATAAATCTATTTAGATCAATAATTATGATATTAAGCCAAAGCTTGAGTTTCAAGGGAAAAGCTTTATAACTTAGGGTTTGGGAGACAAAACAATCAAGTATAAGTCTATTTCAAATTTTGAGAATATTGGCATAACTGTAGAGATGAATAAGACTTGTAGTAAGAAACAAAAATCCATTTGAAACAATAGTTAGGATATTAGACCAAAATTAGAGTTTCAAGGTAAAAGCTTTGAAATTTTGGGTTCGGGGGGACAAAATGGGTAAGTACAGTTTGATTTTTAATTTCGAGAGTACGAGCATAATCGTAGAGGGAATAAGACCTGTAGGAAGAATTAGAAATATATTTGGATCAACGGTTAGGATATTAGGCCAAAATAAGAGTTTCAAGGCAAAAGTCTTATAAATTTGGTTTTGGGGGAGAAAACGATTAAGTACAAGTCTATTTCGATTTTTGAGAGTACTGGCACGATCGTGGAGATTAATAAGACCTGTAAGAAGAGATAAAAATCTATTTGGATCAACGATTAAGATTGTATACCCAATTTAGAATTAATTCAAGACAAAATCATTGTAAATTTGGTTTTGTTCAAGTTAGAGTTTTAACTTATTTTAATTTATATGCATTAAATTTATACTTCTTGCTCTTGGTCGTTATAATTTACATCAAAATTCTAGTAATTTTTGTAATTAATTACTTTTAGTTTCCAAATTGGGGTATAATCTTCTCTAACTTAACCAAGCGGGTAACAACCCAAACAAACATAATCATGTGGAGAAGCTAGTCCTGAAAACAATCATGTGATGAGCACATCATCCTATATATAGCCCAACGATCATAGTGCACGTCGCTTGAATTTTAAGCCCTTATTAATTTTTTTATTTTGGTGAGAAATTTCAAGTCCTTAATAGTTCTAATATGGTCATGTTGCATCGGATCATTCCTCCAAGGTCACCACATGATAGGTTAATTTACCGTACGTGACAGTGAAAAACTTCATTACTTTCATTTTCAAATTGTAAAATACATAATTATAAAAATCAAAATTTATTATATTAAGTACACAAAGAGTAGGCCAAGATTAGCGCACTTGACATTATATCGGATTTTAAACACTTTCTCTAGGTCGTCGGTGCATACTCCAACTTCCTTATATACTAAAAAAAATACACGATTTTTAACTTATGAAAATGTGAAATTAAACATTTGACCCAATGACATTTGTTTCCACTTTCTAATTACGGTCAATGGTTCTATCGATGCTTATACCTACCCATTTTATCCTTAGCTATCTATGACCAAAAAAATAAAAATTATACAAACAAGTATATAGATCAAGCAACTATTCGAACAAAAAAAAAAAAAAAAAAAAAAAAAATATATATATATATATATATATAATACTATATTCAAACTTGTTTAATAAGTAGGCATCAAATAAATATTACATAGCATATATAATAAAAATAAAATAAAAATAGAAAATGTAATACAACATTCGAACTTGTCAAATAAGTATTATATATTTATTAAAAATCAAAATCAGTTTACCCTATTTGTTTTTCTTTTTACTTCCTTATTTTTTTTCAAGCAATTACAACCCTATAAATCACTACAAAATTTATATTTTGTAAGTGTCACAATTATAAAAATTATTAAATTTTGTAAGGGTTAAAATGATTAAATTATAAATTTTTAAGAGTCAAAATACAATATGTTCAAAACCTTGTAGGGATAAAAATAATAGAAATATTTTTAAAGGTAAAAAAGAAATATTATCAAAATTGGGTCAGAATTTATAAAAGATATCAAATTTTAGAGGGGTCAGAATGATTAAAATAAAATCTTAAAAAGTCAAAGTACGATTTATCCAAAAATTTGTATGGGCCAAAATGATAAAAATATAAACTTTTGAACAAAAAAAAAATTCTAAGTTCTATGGGGGCAATGGCCATACAGGTCCATATGTAGTACTCCTGCCCCTGGTAATAGGACTACAAGGAGCTTCATCTTACCAAAATTTAGTCCCATTTCCTTTTAGAGCATCTATATATGGCAATAGACCAAGTCGAATCATGACCTAACCCGACCAAAAAAAAATAATCTACTTGCAATGCCAGATAAATTCTATCGACCCGACATTTAATTTTTTAAAATTTTTTAAGGATTCAATGGTGGTTTAGAAAAATAAAATCTACATAATATTATAATTTAATAGAAAAATAGATCTTTACAATTAAGCCTGTAAAAACCATGATATTATATTACCTAAATAAGTTCTTTAATTTTCTCTATTTACAAAATATTAACTAAATAAATCATGATATAGTAAATTACACTCTCCTCCCTTGAGTTTTAGCGAAATGACACTAATATCCAAAATTGGAGATAAACAACTCTCTCATCCCTCAAATCTGTTAAACAAACGAAATCTTATAATTAATTCATGGAATATGCTTTATTCGATTTCTTTTTAATTTTTATACACAAATTCGAAAAAAAATATACAATATATATATATAAGAATAATTAAATTTTTAAAAGGTATTACAACAACCAAGAAGCAATATGAAAATTTAGGAGTTATAAATGTTAAGATTTTGAAAAAAAATTTCCTCATAAATTTATCTAGTTAGTTGAATTTTTTTATTTATTGATTTTAGTCATATATGATTCGATATATAACAAAATAAAAATTGAAATCGTTTTAAGTAAATATCATGATTGATTAAGAAGTTGTATGATTTTTTAATATCCAAAAACTATTACAAAACTTTTTTTTTTTCATATTTTGAAAAATGAAAAATGATTATATTTTGAGTGAAAATATTTTAAAAAATCCCATGATTTTATATAAAATATAAAATGAGGGGAGCTAAGTTGTAAAAAATTAAACTTTCATTTCTTATTATAAGATTATGCTACTTTAATGGATTAGAGGGATGGGAGTGTCATTTGCCTCGTATCTTAATTTTAAAGAATTAACTTTCTAATCAAATCATTAATACCTAAATAACTTTAAATAATCAAGCTCCTAATTAATTTCACGCTAAAAAAATAATTCCTTAATTTAAGAGAAAAGTTAAATTCATTAATTTATCTAATATTTTTAATTTCTTTATATAAATTTGTAAAAGCTATTTAAGTAAATTCTTATATAAAATTTTCTAGATTTGTAACTATGAAATTTCCTTGAACTTGGTTTGGTAATTCTATTTGGGAGGGTGCTTATGCTTATAAGTCAATTTTTTTTCTATGTTTGGTAAAAAAAAAATTAAGGTGCTTCTATTCTGGGGTTTTAAAAACCAATGGTGCTTTTAAACCTCAAGGGGTGCTTTTAATTAAATCTAGCTTCTACTATAAAAAAATTTAAAAGATTAATATCACAACTTTTAATAAAAAAAGCTACAACATTAACAAACCAAGCTTAATTTTGTGGCTTCTACTTATTGAGAGCAGCTTTTACATTATTTTACTGAACACTAGTATTGTGACTTTTTAAAAACAGCTCTAAGAGAGACATAATAGCGCATCACCTCTAAAAAATCTCCAGAATTACAAAACCAACCCATCAACTCTCCTAGTTTTCTTCTTTTAATTAGTCAACTCCCTTAAAATTATTATGTGTTATTATTTTCTTATGTAAAAAAAAAAAATTAAAATACATGATTGTTATAATGGTAGATAGAATAGTATACCAAACATAAGTAAATTGGAGCATAAAGAATTTAAAAAATGACCGTCGGATCATATCAGGTTGACTCGACCTGGTCGATCCATGGATCTACATATCTTGACCTAACCCAATCAAGACTAGATAGAAATTTAACATTCTAGATAATAATCCGATCCATTGTACCATTCCTATGAACTAGTGATGGCAATGGACCAGATTAGAGCCACTCTAATACAACCAAAAAAGATATGCGGTTATATCTGACACGACCCAGTATTATTATTAGTATTATTTTTTATGAAGTCAATAATTTAGGTTATGTGCAAATAAGCACTTATCTTATATTATGTTTAGTGCATGATTGGATAAAATGCAAAATATGACAATATCTAACAGAAAAATCATATAGTTCATAAATTTATAATTTTTAAATACATATTTTAAATTTTTTTCTAAATTTCTTAAAATTATTCTAACTGTTGTTATATATATATAAAGATATATGAATATGATCAAATATTATAGTAATTATCATGACACAAAATATTCTTAAAATAATATACTTATAATATTTTTTATTTTGCATAATGTTGATTTTATATAACAAAATAATAATGCATTTTAGTGGCAAGTGAAATGGAATCACATATTTTATTTTCTTTATACAAGAAAAAAACGTTTTGTTTTTTGTATAATTTTGAATTTAATTTATTATATATATAATTTTTTTTTTTTGTAAAAAAAACAAAAGAAGAGACTTTTTAGTGAAGAAGGAAAGTTTGTGAAGAAAGAAGAGGAGATTGGTGCAATTTGAGAAATTTCTACTTTAGTTTATTATTCTCTTATCTTATCCGTCATAATACTATCACTTATCTGAAAACATAATAGTCTTAATTCAATATAAATAAAACCCCATTTCGAATTTTTTTATCCTATCTAGTGGCAAACAGTTTATTAAGCTGGATAAGATAGAAATATCATAATACACTCAGGGTTTTGTTAGCCTTTTTTTTTAAGAAATGACTCCTCCCAAGGTGATATCTTCAGTTTCGAACCTAGATTCTTTATTGGGAGTCACTAGCCCATTCCGTTAAGCTCAAACACCATTGGTAGCGTTAGAATAAATCTGGTGACAACTTTTGTACATAAATTCACAAATAAAATGCCATGTTCCATTATCCAAGTCCTTGGACCACAAAAAAATTCTCATTCTTTTACTAAATGTTATTTTTGGAGTAGAGTGCCATGTACACCAAGGGTATATTATATCGAATACAAAAAGAATTAATGTACCACAAATGTTAATTTTTAATCACGCTGAATTTTATTTTTTTCATTTTTTTAATGAGTTCCTTTAAAAATTGAAATTTTTTTAATGTATCCGTTAGTTCAATTTTAAAAATCTCTCGGGATTGTCTTAAATTGAAATCAAATCTCACATTCATTCAAGATGAGAGTTAAATTATAAAAAGTGATAGAGCCACATTTCATTGTGTAACTTTATAAATTAATATATTTTTTATTTCTTATCATTTTAATAAATATTATTAAAACACTCAATAAAATATTCTTTGTTGTATTATACTCACTAAAGGAATTTGCTAGCTTAGCTATCACATTCATTCAGAATTGAATTCCTTAGAAGAGGACATATCCGCAGTTGGTGGGGTTCGATTCTTCCATGACTTAATGCAACTTTGCATTTAGAATATGAAATCTTACTGCTCACCCATCATATATCATATATAAAAAGAATATGTGAAATCTTACTGCTGTGCAGTACACATGTCCATATGGGATTGGATTCTCTTTCAGTTGCCATGTCATTTATCAATGTACCACACCAGACTATGACATCAAACTACAACCGGATCGGATAGCCTTACTTTTAGAATTACTACCGCAGTTTTAAGTCGCTGATTTCTCTATTTTTAAGGATAGTTTGTAAATATAAGTGAACACATTTATAGATATTTTATTTTATTCTTATTTTTATTTTTAATTTTTTAGTAATTATGTGTAAACTTTTACTAAAAATACATATATTTTTATGTTCATGTGTAAAATTTTTAAAGCATCATATTTTTTAATTAACAACATACACCGTTATATCAAGTGAAGAAAAAAGAAAAGAAAAAAAAAAAAAAAAACTGTTTCAAATGCTTTTATAAGTGATAATATAAGACTATTAACTTCCTTACACGTGTGTTTTCAGAGATTTTTATTTTTTCTTCCTATGATTTTGAAGGATAATGCATAAAGTCCTTTTATGCATGTGCATATGTAAATTTTTGAAATACCATGCATAAAAGGAATTTAAGATTACCCAAGAACGCATCACAAAGATAGAAAATGTAATACCCATGTAACCAAAAATAAAAAATAAAAAATTATGCATAGAAGCCCCTAAAGAACATATTTATCCACAATCTATCAAGCACTTAAACATATAGCACAAGAAAAGTATTCTACCTACAAGAAAATTCGTATAATCTATAGAAAAAGGAAAGAGCACTTATGTTGAAGCAAATCCAAAGAGAGTGCAAACCGTGATGTGGGTGAGGGTTTTTTGTGTGAATGTGTTAGAGGGCACAAGAATGGGTTGGGTTGGTGGTTTGTAGCCTAAATTCTTTGATTTCACGAGAATGAGGTTGTAGGTTGAGAAGTGTGGCGGTTTTAGTTATGAATTTTCGTTTTAAAAAACAAAGATTGCGATAGGACACTGCGGTGTCAAAGTATAGGCACCGCGGCACTATGCCATAGAATTTGAAAATTTTAGAATATGTGATTTGGAGTCGCAGCTTAAGTAATATGGTGCCGTGACATAAAGCTCTATGTGTAAAACCCAGTTTTGTTTTGAATTGAGGGCGTCACAGCTTAAGTAAAGGAGTGTCGCTGCGTAATTCATTTTGTGTAAAATGGTTTTGTTTCTGGTAAGTGGCGCCGTGGAGCTGAAAAGAAGCATTAACAACAAGGCAATATAAATATTAAACTAAAACATGCATTGAAATAAAACTAAAGCCACATCGACTACATACGACTACTTTATACTAACTATAACAAACATAAAAACTAAAGACAAAGCCATTACAAATAAATAGAAAATAAGAAGAATAAGAAATCAAAACTAAAAGTTGTCACTCTTTGGGTCTCCTACAACTCCTTAGCACTCTCTATCACGAGCTTTGGTGTATATCTAAACCTCAGCCTTGCTCCTCTATTTATAAGCCTTTTTTCTAATATTTGATTTAAAATATAAGTCCTAAGAATCTGTATAAGCATTGCAGCACCATAGGGTCTATTTAATTTCAATATGACTTATCTTGTCACCATGCAGTGGCTTCATATTCATAGATGCTGCAGCACCCTTTCCCCTGCTTGGTTTACTAAAGTCATCATTACTATGGCATTGAGGCCTCCTTCTCATCACATTACGACTTCAATCTTAGAACACTGCAGCTTCTACCTCCCTGACTCATTTAGTTTTTCTCTCTTTGTATCAACGTTGCGGCTAAGTCCTCTCTGCCTTTTCCCTCAATTTCTTCCTTTTGGGTGCGGCGGCTTCATGTTATGCAGTGCTGTGGTGCCAGTTAAGTTGCTTCCCTTCTCTAATTTGAACTTTAGACACTACAAGGACACCTAAAAGAAATTAAATACCAAAATTTTGAAAACTACTCCTAATTAAGATAAAAACTCTACAAAATCCTTAAAACAACTTAAAACAACTCTAACACTATATTTGACTAGACTTATAACTCAAATATTAGGATTATGATCAAATATAAATTAAAATCGTAGTGAAATAACGACACCTGTCATTACCCTACTAGCCTAACGCTCCAATCATTAGGGGACTAACCATTAGGTTCTGAGAATCTTGGACTTAGAAAACCATCAACTCTAGCTGCTACTTTGAAGAGTCACCTTCGAAGTGATAAGGAATTTAAAAATTCAAAACCTTCTAACTAACCTATTTTAAACCCCACCAAAATGATAAGGAATGAAGATATAGAGATGTACAACTTATATGAGAAGCTATCCTAGTGATAGGGATAAAGACTCTGAGGTAACTTAAATCATACCAACTTCCACCACCTAAGCCTACAAAGATGGAGAATCACCTCCTCAACATTCTTGACACTATACAGACCACCAGCCTATAAACCCTAAACGACCCAAACAAGTCACCACATCACCAAGCCTAATCCGACAACCCCTTGCTAAACCTATTAGTCCATCCCACAATCCCTCACTGAACTTATTAGCCCATCCCATTATGTTTTTATGATAGGGAAAACAAACCATCAAAACCCTACTCTTAAACAATCCCTTAAGCAATTAGCCCGCAAGCATAGGGGTGGATGTCAGACTCTATCTAACACACAAATTGGCTCTATAAAGAAACGTAGCAATGATATTGCCATAGATGATAACCTGAACAAACACTGAATAAGTTTAATGAATTTAGACAGGGGGAAGGCCAGCCTTAACTGGCCTAACGATAATTAATGAAGCTCTTGTATTGGAATGTGTAAGGTATGGGGAATCCCCTCATGTTTCATCATCTTAAGGGAAATTTGAATTCACATTCTCCTGACATTATATGCTTAGCTGAAACAAAAGCAGATGAGAATAAAATGGTCAGGATATTACAACGTTGTAGATTACATAAACATCATGTGGTTGATGCAGTAGGTCTATTAAAAGGATTGACACTGGCATGGAAGGATGAATTGAATCTAGAGATGCTTCACTCAGAGTAATTCTTAATATATAATAGAATGGTGGATGAATTAAATGGACTGGATTAAGACATGTTTCTGTGTTTACCTAAGTTGTCATGATGCTAAAAAAGGAGTTCAATTTGAAAGTATATTGATTTGGTTATTTCAATATTATTTTGGATGATACAGAGAAGTGTGAGGGTAATCAGCAGAGACCCAGTCAAAGACAAGATTTTTTGGACTTCATCAACCTAGGAGGCCTAATAGATCTAAAATTCCAAGGGCACCTATACACTTGGAATAATAGATAGACAAGAGCAGGAAACATACATGAACGACTTGATCGGTTTCTTGGCTCCCAACTTGGCTGTCATCATATAGTCAAGCCACGATTACTCAACTTGATGAATTAGGATCGGATCATAGACCTATTATTCTTAACTCAAAACCTATGGACAAAAGTAAAAGGAGGTTTACGTTTAACACTAGGTGGTGCGAATTGGAGGAAGCCAGAGACATTCTTTTGAAGGAATGGGATACTGAAATTTCAAGAACTAAACTCTACAAGGTTTTTCATAAGTTAAAGAGAGTTTGACATGGACTAGTCAACTAGAGTAAATCAGGTACATTAATTCTAGATGTGCTATACTTCAACTGAAAGAAGAAATTGCCACCATTAAAAATGACAATTCTTTCTTTGATCATAGAAAAATAGTTGAACTTGAGAAAAAGTTAATGGACCAATGGGATAAAGAGGAGGAATATTGGAAAAGGAAATCTAGAGTTAATTGGCTATATATGGAGGAAAGGAACACATGCTTTTTTCATGCAACGACTATACGAAGGAGGCAAAACTTCAATCAATCTCATTCAAGATGAGGTCGACAACACTATATCCACCAAAGAAGGCATAGCTAATAATGCTATATCTTTTTTCTCATAATTATTTCAAACCATAGGAGCACCCGCGAAGGATATTATATTGGCTAAGGTAAAAAAAAAAACTCTCGGCTCACACTAATAAGAGACCACATAGACCTATTAATGATAGTGAAATTTGTTCAATTGCTTTCTACTATCAACCCCACTGAAGCTCCAGGTGATGATAGTATGAAAGGTTAATTTTTTCAATATTATTGGAATATTGTTGGTAATGACATATGCCTGGCAATTAAGGACTTTTTTCACATTGGTAGAATGCTACTGAATTTTAATCACACAGTCATCTTTCTAATCTCGAAGATGACTCCACCAAAAGACATGACACAAATTCGACCTATTAGCTTGTGCCCGGTTTTTTATAAAATAATATTAAAGGTGGCTGTCAACAGACTCAAGCTTATAATGGACTCCATAATTAGTCATAATTAGAGTGCTTTTCTCCAGGGTCACTTGATTTTAGATAATATTCTAGTTGCCCATGAATTAATGCACTCCCTCAAGTCAAGAAGCAAAAGATCTAATTACAATATGGGAATCAAGGTTGATATGAGTAAAGCATATGACATAGTGGAATGGAATTTTCTTGAAGGCATGCTATCTAAATTGGGGTTTTATTCATGGTGGGTTAAATTGATTATGGAACTAGTCTCTACTATATCCTATTTAGTTTCAATATCAGGTGAATCTTTTAGTTTTTCCAAATCAGTTAGAGGGCTCCGTCAAGGAGATCCCCTTTCCCTCTATCTTTTTTTGATCTGTGCTGAAGGACTATCTACTTTATTTATTGAACCTGAAACACCTAATTCATTGCATGAACTCAGAATTACCCCGCACTGCCCTGCTATTACCTACTTAATATTTTTTGACGACTTAATCTTTTTTTGCAAAGGCATGATAGAGGAATGTGATAAAATAATTGAGATTCTACAATGATATAAAGCTGCCAGAGGTCAACAAATCAATCTTGTAAAATCCTCTTTATTTTTCAATTGAAATATGCCCAATGATCTATGACTCTCACTATCATTAAGGCTAAACATTACAAATATGGGAGGACAAGACAAATATCTTGGACTTCCATCAATTGTCATCAAGTCCAAATGTGCTACATTTCAAGGAGTTAGAGAAAAGGTGGCTTCCAAGCTTCAAGGGTGGAAAACTAAATGTCTTTAACTAGTTGGGAAAAAAATATTGGTGAAATCAATAGTTACTGAAATACTAATTTACATCATGGCATATTTCAAACTTCCAATTTCATTATGCAAGCATATAAACAAGATGATTGCAAAGTTTGGTGGGGGGTAAGCAAACTTAACAAGGAAAATCCATTGGTTGAGTTGAAAAACCATGAGCAAAACAAAGAATAAGGGAGGTTTGGTTTTAAAGACTTGGAAAAATTCAACCTATCTATGCTTGCAAAGCAAGGTTGGAAACTAGAAATGAAAAAAAGTCTTTATCTTATAAATTGATGAAGGGTCATTACTTCCCTCATACTACTTTTATGGAAGCAGTTATGGGTTCCAATCCATCTTGAGGGTGGAGAACTATACTAAAAGGTAGGACAATTCTAAAACAAGGCTTATGTTGGCAAATACAAAACTGTAAGGACTTGAAAATTAGAGCTGCCAATTGGGTTCCTTTCTAATACCCATTTCAGGCACACATAAAAACCATAGCCCTTGCAAATATCTGGTGGGTTGATCAACTTATCACTAATAATCATTCATGAGATCAAGCCTTAGTTCATTCAATGTTAGAAGAAGAAGATGCTGCCTTGGTACTTGCTATTCTGTTTCACATACTAGGTTTGTGAATAAATTGGTTTGGCATTATAATCCAAGAGGTGTTTACATGGTTTCATTAGGATACTCAATAGCCTTATCAACTTCATCAGGAGTTAACGCAAAGTGGTGAGTTTTTTCATATGACGAGTGTGGAAAGCAAGAAACAATGTGGTATTTAATAATAAAACATGGAACCCTAGAGATGTTGTAACTAAAGCCATGGAAGAATCGACAAAATACTGCAATGCAATTTCAAGCAAAGAACAGTGGCTAACCTTACAATCGACCACTGTTACACATGGTTCTAACTGAGTTCCCTCTCCATTTGGATTGCTGAAAATAAACTTTGATGTAGGAACATATAACAGTGAAAAACTAGGCAATTTTGGCTTTATGGCACGTGACCATTTAGGGAATATAGTTTTTGCAAAGGGTGGCCAAATTCCCAGGAATGTTTCTTCTTTAGTTTTGGAGTCTTTAGCCTTAAGAGAAGAAATTCAAGGATGCTTAAGGTAAAGGGTGGCAGCGGATTATATTGGAAGGAGATACCAAGTTACTTATTGATGAAATCTCATGCACCTCTAGTGGTAACCCAGCCAACAATATGATTGTTGAAGACATTATTAAATTCTCTGCCTCTTTAGATTGCCAATTTCAATTTGTTTATCAAACTAGTAATTGGCCTGCCCATTTAGTGGCAAGACAAACTCTTATTGATCATGTTTTATGCTCGGATCCCCTTGCACTGTATTGTTGGCTCACGAATATTTGTGAGAACTGACTACTATTTCTCTTCTGCATATGAATGAAATTCCTATCTTTGGTATAACTCAACTCAACTAAACCTTAAATTCCATTCTAGTTGGGGTCGACTATATGAATCATTTTCCTTCATTCACATTAAGTCCGAGACAACAAATTCCTATCTTTGATAAAAAAAATAAAATTAATAATAATTATACGTATACATTTATTATTTTAAGGACATTAAGCATGTTTATCCTAAATCTCATTTAAACACAATATTAAAAAATAGCTAATTAATATTATTACATTCATTAAATACAAATAAAGTGTCTTTACAACCAACTATTAATTGACTTTTGGATACAAATACTAACAATCTCCCATTTGGTATAAGCCAATCACTACGATATCTGAGTCCTACCATATCAAGGTGATGATCATACTTTTGCTTTGGTAAGTGCTTCATAAGAGGATTCATCACATTCTTTAGTAAGAATATGCACTATCTTTATATCCATCCTATCAACTATTTCTCTAATCAGGTGATACTGTCTCAGTACATGGTTACATTTCTAGTGAGACCTTGGCTCCTTTGCTTGTGCAACAGCCCCATTGTTGCCACAATGGAACTCTACTGGATTAAAAATGTCAGGGACCATCCTAAAGTTCAATTATGAACTTTTTTTATACAAACAACCTCCTTAGCTATCTCTATGTATTCAGTTTTGGTTGTAGAATCTGCCATTATTTCCTACTTGGAACTTTTTCTAGCTAACAGCTCTTCCATTGAGTGTGGATAGGAATCTAGAATGTGATTTCTAATCATCCCTGTTAGTTTGAAACTTCATATTGGCATATCCTAGAACATTCAATTCTTCGGTTTCTCCATATATTAAAATTCATCCCTAATTCTTCTAAAGTATTTAAGGATGTTCTTAACTGTTTTCCAATGCTCTTCCCTTGGAAAAATATGGTATCTGCTTATAGCACTCAAAGCATACGATATGTTAGGGTGTGTACATATGTCATGACACAAACTGAGGCCATGACCAGCGAATGGATCAAGGTGAACATAGGCTCACCATGACCCAAACAAGCCTACAAAGATTCTTAAAAATGAAACAAAACTGCAATAGTTGGTTTCAAATTTAGATGCTTAAAAGATTTGTAAACTTGATCGAATAATAACATAATACACAAATGATCATCCATGACCAAAAGCACATAATAGAATAGAACAAATCCAAGAATAAGGTTGCAATGGAGTCTAATTTACAAATATATAGATACAAAAATTTAGATGCAAAAAGGTACAAAAACAGTTAGGCAACCAAAGCCAAAAGCAGGGAAACTATCCCATTATAAAAGGACTAGCTAAATTTAACAATAAAACAAACGATCTCATTACAAAATAACCAACTTAAACAAACGTTACTAGGGGGCTTACCAAAAGAGGCTCTCATGCATTCATATTAACTCTAAGTGAACTAACGGAAGCACCATCCTAGGTAAAACGTCAAGGTTGTTTTATATGATTTTGAAGGCTGTATTTTGAACTCTTAGGTGAAAGATTTAGGGTTTGGACAACCCTTTCCTTATCCTTTTTCGAGTTGATTGGAACATCAGAAAGTTAGGCATTATACAATGTTAGAATTGTCAAACCAAAACACCCATAGGGTACAAGGAATCAGCAACAAACCCCAGCTAACTAGGGTGTCAAATCCATCAATTCATATAAATCAAACCTTTAGCTTTGAACTAGTCAGTGCAGAACCAACATTAACTAGGGTATCAAACTCATTACCATGTATGTTGGCGCACACATGGGGTTAGGGTATCTGTTCTTAGCTAGGTACCATACCCGGCATATTATGTGCATATAGGCTAACTGTACCGCGTTAGCTAAGGCATTATGACAAGTACCATTCTATAGAAACAATTCGAAAGGAAAACATATTATTTGAATAACAAAGAAATGCCAAGATAAAAATTGAGAAAATCAATGGAAGAGTCTCTAACACCATTATCAAAGTAACGAACATTACGATATTTACTTTCTAAATCAAATAAAGCATCAAATCCAAAGTAAAATACAGTTCCATTCTAAGCGGCAATTGGTTTCAAATCTATTCAAAGCATATGTCCACTGACCATTATCAATTAAGAGATGATGAAATGTTAAAGTGCTTGTCCTCAATGACTATGTTCAATAATGTTAATAACAATATATATGTAAGCATAAGTGATTCAAAATGGATCTTAAATGTTTGATAGTTCAAATGTGCTTTTGAAATTGTTTACTTAAAAGTTAGTTTGAAAAACTTGAAAGATTATAAGTCAAGTTTCAGTAAAACATGTTTATACAAGAAATAGTTTCTAAATTGAAAAGTAGTGATCCATTGTGAGTACAATAAAAACACTACATAATGAACTATCCACTCATAGTACAAGCAAAGCTTCTAAGAATGTTGGGAATTAAAAGTCACCTAACCGAAGGTGTAGGAGTGTCCAACGAGATTAGAACAATTTTAATCAATGATACAACAAGCATCTCGAAAATAAACGGAATAACCAAAGATTAGAAGCATTGAGTTCCCCCACAAAGCCCGAATTAAAAGTTAACTGCAAATAACGCATTCTAACCTACAAGCAAACATTCAAATCTAAAAAATTCTAAAAGTGGCTAAAACATGCTAAATTAACCTTAGTGAGCTCAAATGAAAAAGTATATTGATATACCATAGTGAAAATATATGATAAAAAATACCAATATTTTTAAAGTTTTGTAACCTAATGAAAATAGGCATTTCAAAGAGTTTCCCGAATCCAACAATTTCAAAGTAAGTCTTAAAATTACTCATTTTCCCAAATCAACCCAAAAATTCCATTTCCCACACTTACAACAACTTATAATTCAAAAATCCTATAACTTGAAATTACACAATTTTCACATTTAGTTCCCAACCAACATTCCAACACCAAAAATGACATTCTTGTATTTGAATTTTCACAACCAAACACCTATACAATAACCAAGACTTTACTCATGAAAATTTCAATAAGTAAGATTAGGCTAAGATTTCTAATTTGGAGAAAAAAATAGGAATTCAAATAACCCACAATTTAATTCAAGAAAATATAATTTAACCACAATTTCAATACAACAAGCTAAATCAAGGTTACAATGAAGACCCATAAGCTACCAACTCACCTTGGTGGTCAGATGTTGTTTTTGTTCCAAAATAGAGATGGAAACTTTTAGGGCTGAAAGGGGGATGTTTTGTGTGGCTTTTTCAGGTTGTTTTGGGTGACTTTTAGGGTTGTTTTGGGTTGCTATTTAGAGCTAGAAAGAGGCTTGAAATGGAAGGGAAAGAGGGTTGAAACAATCACTGAAATTTTTCTAAAAACGTACTGAAATTTTTGGGAAAAATAGGTTCTATAGATATTGTTTTATGGGTGGTTTATAGTGGATATTTGGAGTACGAGAAAAAGAAAACTTTGAGGTAGTTTAGGAGGATCTTGGAGGGGGAAAAGAGTGCTGAAATGGAGGTTGTATGAGTGCTGGAGTTGAAGGAAGTTGTAATTCTAGGCTTATCTTTAGTATTTTTATGTGTTAATTTGCTTTTACTAATAACTAGTTGATAATTAACCCAAAAATCAATCGTTTGAATAAAATTGGAATTACTAATTTAATACTAGCATAATATTTGAAAAACTCCTCACTGGAACAATATTTACTTTATCACTTGCATTAGTAAAATCCTTATGCCCTTATTCGACGACACATGAAAGAACACTTGATCAATAACTAAAAACTCCAAGTCAGGTCAATGGTTATCGGCATAAGCCTTATGCCTATTCTAGGCTGCCAGAATATGTTCTCGAATCAAGGAAACCTTCTCAGTAGTCTCTTCCATAATCTCAAGACCTAAAAGCCTTCTCTTACCAACCTCGAACCAACAAACAGGTGACCAACACCTCTGCTCATAAAGAGCCTCGAAAAGTGCCATCTGAATATTGGCCACGATAAGTGGCAACTCCAATATGCACCTAAGTCCATAACATAAGCACGAAGCATGTATTCCAATGTCTACATAATGTGCTTTGACTAACCATTTGTTTGTAGATGAAAAGCATTGCTTTCATGTAACTTCATACTTATCACTTCTTATAAATTTCCCTAAAATCGAGACATGAACTGAGTACCACAATCAGACACTATAGAAACGAGAACACCGTGAAGCTTAACAATCTTGTCAATGTAAATTTGAGCTAGTTGCGCAACGTTATAAGTTTCTTCATGGAATGAAGTGTGTGTACTTGGTCAGCCGATCAACTATTACCTAAACAAAATCGATTCACTCAAGGGTACGAGGTAAACCAACCACAAAGTCTATTGTAATATGCTCCCACTTCCACTTAAGAACATCTAAAGACTGCAACTTTCCTGTTGGCTATTGGTGCTTAGCCTTGACTTGCTGATATGTAAGACATTGGGATATACAATCTGCTACATCTCTTTTCAACCATTCCTACCAATAAGTTTCCTGCAAGTCATGATACATCTTGATGGAACCTGGATGAATTACATAAGCTGACTGATGTGCTTCCTCAAGAACAACCACATCTGGTACATACACTCAGGAAATGAATCGAAGGATATCATTCGCGCCAATGACAAATTCATTGTTCCCCTAAAGAACACTCTCCTTAAGGACACAAAAATAAGCCAAGAACATTCCTCACTTAATGATCTCAAACTAAACCCACCATCCAGCAACTTATGCATTCAAAGGTCTTCTAATCACTAAAAGCATTTACAACTACATTTTCCTTTCCAAGATAATACAAAATAGTACAATCATAGTCCTTTAATAACTTCATTGACTACCTCTAGTGAAGGTTCATATCTTGCTACTGGAAGATATACTTCCTCTTGTGGTCGGTGTAGATATCATATATCTTACCATACAGGTAATGCTGCCAAATCTTCAAAACGAAGACAATTACTGCCAATTCTAGATCATGTGTTGGGTAGTTCTACTAATACCACTTCAACTACTTAGAAGCATAAGCAATCACCTTACCATGTTGCATCAACATGTAGCCAAGTCCAATTCTAAAAGAATCATAGTAAACCTCGTAATCTGAAGATAAGGTCAATACTAGAGCTATAGTCAAACAAGTCTTGAGCTTCTAAAAGCTCTCCTCACAAGCATTAGTCTACAGCTACTTTATAATTTTTCTAAGTTAACCAAGTTAAAGGAGCTGCAATATATGATAAGTCCTCAACAAAGTGACGCTAGTAGCGTGTTAACCCAAGAAAGCTGTGAATCTCGATAACTGATGTCAGTCTTGTCTAACCAAAATTCGTATTTCCAGAATTTAGTGTACAACTGGTGCTCTCATAGAGTTTGTAAAATCAATCTGAGTTGTTGCTCATATTCCTCATCACTTTTAGAAAAAATTAAGAAGTCGTTGATAAAAAAAATTACAAACCTATCTAAGAATAGTTTGAACACATGGTTTATCATGTCAATAAACATTCAAGTACATTCATGTGTCCAAAAGACATCACTAAGAATTTGCAATGCCTATGTCGAGTCTTAAAAGCTGTCTTTGGAATATTGTCTCACTTGATCTTTAGCTGATGGTAGCCCGAGCTCAACTAAATCTTGGAGAAACACTACGCTTTTTGAAGTTGATCAAATAAGTCATCAATGCTCAGAAGAGGTTACTTGTTACGAATTGTAATCTTGTTAAGTTGTCTGTAATCTATTCACAGGCTCATAGAACCATCATTCTTCCAAACAAACAACACTGGATCATCCTAGGGTGAAGTGCTCGGTTGGATGAAATCCTTGTCAAGTAATTCTTGTAACTACTATTTCAACTCCTTAGCAGAGCAATGTGGTAAAGAGCTATAGAAATTGAATTAGTACTAGGAGCCAAGTCGATACAAAACTCAATATCCCAATCAGGGGTCGAACCCAGTAACTCAATAGGAAACATATCTGGAAACTCTCCCACAACCTAAACTTGTTCTAAACTAGGCCATGTAGCTTTTGTATCTCCCACGAAAGCTAAGTATGCTTGACACCCCTTTCGCATCATCCTATACTTCGACGACATTGGAATTGAAATTTAGACTCCTCCAAAATCATAAAGGTAATGACCTTCTCATAAACAATCTGTTGTAGTGTGGCTAGAGGCCAACCAATCCATACCTAGTATCACATCAAAATCCAATGTAATAAGTTGGATCAAGTTTACAGACAACTCAGGGTCACATACTTAAATAACACAATCTCTAATTACCAAGTCTATATCCATGTATTCTCCTATTAGTGTAGAAATAATCAAAGGATATCCTAACGGTTCATGAGGCCTATTTATCTTCATAACAAATAACGAAGACACAAAAGAGTGTGTAGCACCCGGATTAAACAATATACATGCATATGTGGAGCAAATTAAGAGAATACTTATATTCTAAGGAGTCAAAGCATATATTCTGGCCTAGTCATGACCTTGTGATCCCTGTCCTTTGCCACCTGAGCCTCTACTGCCTAATCCTTGACTTCCCTGACCACTGTACTAACTAGCAGAGCCAGAATAAGGTGATGATAATGGCAAGCCTGTAGTGGAATCTCTCAGAGACTGACTAGCTCTAGGACAATCTCTTATCAACTGACCTTGATGGGAAGCACGCTCTTGACTCCCTATGGCATACATTGCGATGTGTCTTACCACAAGTCTGGCCTTGTGGAGGGTTTATCTCTGACCCACTAGAATTCTGCAAATTTAGTGGCAATGCTCAAGGTTCCTAATACTTTCATAGGGGCTGCAACTGTCCCTTAAGCTTAACATGCTGGCCTTAATGGCCTTGATAACCCGACCTCCTCATATCTCTACAAGATTCATAACCTTAGTTGTCACCTTAATAACCCTCAAACCTAGGTTGATTCCTTTGCTCTCTGGCTGCTTAAGACTCCTCTGCAAGCGTACATTTCGTTGCAAGTAATATAGTGATTAAGTATAGTGTCAATCCTACAAGGAATTTTCACTAATATTTAACTAAGTATTAAAATTAACACAAAACTAAGAATAGTTGAAAAGCCTAATTTAAACTAAAACTAACTAATGAAAAATTAAACTTAAGAATTCAATGGATAAAGGCCTAGAATTACAATTTCTCTTAATACTTTACTTGACTTATTACTACCTTATCATGTTTAGTTGTGGCAGAGAATTTAGTTAAGTAAGACTTATTATGATTAGACCTAAATTGGCTACACAAGACATATAGGTATATTCCTATTCTATATACGAATTAAATTCAAACAATCATGTGAATGAATTCAAACAAGTGTTATATCACTCAAGCCTAAACCTAAACTCCCTTTTTCAAGTTTGCTTAGGTTTATCACATCAATCTAATTGGTAGCTAATCAACTAGAAGCATTAAGCATATAACGAAATAAAAAATCCAAATACCAAAACCCTAGGCAATCAATAAGTAATAAAAACCATCATGCCACATGTTGAGTTCAATTGTAATCCTAGAGAAATAATTAGTACATGCTACCTAGTATAGACAAAAACTCAAATAAAATCACCATCAAAGTAAATATAAGAATGACTAAAAGAAAGGTGTAGGAAATGAGAAAACTATAAGGATTTTCAGTTTTCAATTCATCCCAAGCTTATTTTATTTCCTTGCACCCTTGATGGCTTCATTTTCTCAAAAAAATCTTAGTTTAATTGTGTCTTTTAAGTCCTCAAGCTAGTCCCCTTTTTATAGTCTTTAAAACCATTAATTTCTCTTAAATTCAGACTAGGAATCACGCTAGCGACATGGTTGTAACTTCCCAACACCGCGACTTCAAGAATAAATGAAATAGGACCTCAGTAGTGGGTCTAGCACCATGGCTCTAGCTTTTTGGTGCCGTGGCACTCACCTTGAATCACCTTGGGGCCAGTCTTCTAGTGCCATGGTGCCATCTTGGTCCTCGGCTTCATTCTTGTCTTGTATGATTTAGCCTCAAGTTTGACCTCCAATGGGACTCATTCTTGTATTAGACCTTCAAAAAACACTAAATAAGTTAGAATAAACTAGAACTTATATTAAACACCTAATTAAAGCCTAAATAACCTATGAATCCTAAATGAACTAGTATTTGACCGTTTTGCCCTCCAAACCCTAGTTTTAAAAATTTTTGCCTTGAAACTCAAAATTTATCCTATATTCTTAACCATCGATCCAAATGGGTTTTCGATTATTCCTACAAGTCTTATTCATACCCACGGTCATGCCGATGTCCCCGAAATCCTCAATGAACTAGTATTTGATTGTTTTGGTCCCCAAACCCAAGTTTTCAAAGTTTCTGCCTTGGAACTCAAAATTTTGTCTAAAATCCTAACCGTTGATCCAAATAGGTTTTTGGTTGTTCCTATAGGTCTTATTCGTCCTATGATCATGCTGGTACTCGAAATCCTAAACAAGATAGTATTTTACCATTTTGTACATCAAATCCAAATTTTCAAAGTTTTTGCCTTGAAACTCAAAATTTGTCCTAAAATCCTAACTGTTAATCCAAATGGATTTCCATTTGTTCCAACAAGTCTTATTTTTCTACACAGTCTTGCAGGCACTCCAGAATCCTAAATGAACTAGTATTTGACCGTTTTAGCCCCCGAACCCAACCTTGGCAAGCTTTTAACTTAAAAATTAAAATTTTTCCCCACAGTCGTGTCAATACTTTTAGAATCCTAAACAGACTAATATTTGACCATTTTACCCCCTAAAACCCAAACTTGGCAAGCTTTTGCCTTGAAATTCAAAATTTGTCCTAAAATCCTAACCATTCATCTAAATGGATTTTCGGCTCTCTTACAAGTCTTATTCGTCACCATAGTCACCTCGATACACCTAGAATCCTAAACGGACTAGTATTTGACTGTTTTAGCACCCGAACCCATACTTGGAAAGTTTTTGCCTAAATTCCTAATCGTTGATCTAAATGGGTTTTTGGTTGTTCTTATAGGTCTTATTTGTCCCTACAGTAGTGGTGGTATTATCAGGATCCTAAAAGGGTATTTGACTGTTTTGTCCCTATGAACCCAAGTTTTCTAAGTTTTTTCCTTGAAACTCAAAACTTGTCCTAAAATCCTAACCGTTAATCCAAATGGATTTCCGTTTGTTTAGATCTTATTTTTCCTCATAGTCTTATAGGTACTCCAGAATCTTAAACGGACAAGTATTTGACCATTTTGGCCCCCGAACCTAAACTTAGCAAGTTTTTAACTTGAGAATCAAAAATTTTTCCCCTAAAGTTGTGTCGGTGCTCTCGGAATCCTAAATGGACTAGTATTTGACCGTTTCACCCCCCAAACCCAAACTTGGCAAGTTTTTTCCTTGAAATTCAAAATTTGTCCTAAAATCCTAACCATTAGTCCAAATGGATTTTCGGCTCTCCTAAAGGTCTTATTCGTCACCACGGTCATGCCGATACTCCTAAAATCCTAAACGGACTAGTATTTGACAGTTTTGGCACTCGAACCCAAACTTGAAAAGTTTTTGCCTTGAAACTCAAAATTTGACCTAAATTCCTTATCGTTGATCCAAATAGATTTTTGGTTGTTCTTATAGGTCTTATTTATCCCCACAGTAGTGCCGATAATCTCAGAATCCTAAATGGACTAGTATTTGACTGTTTTGCCTCCCCCCCCCCCCCCCCGAACCCAAACTTGGCAAGTTTTTGCCTTAAAACTCAAAATTTGTCCTAAAATTCTAACCGTTTATTAAAATAGATTTCCAGCTTTTCCTACAAGTCTTATTCTTCCTCATGATCGTACTGATACTTTTGGAATCCTAAACGGACTAGTATTTGACTGTTTTAGCCACCAAACCAAAACTTGGCAAGTTTTTGCCTTGAAACTCAAAATTTATATTAAATTCCTAATCATTGATCCAAATAGATTTTTGGCTTTTCTTATAGGTTTTATTCAGTCCCTAGGGTCTTTCCAGTACTACCAGAATCCTAAATGGTTTAGTATTTGACTTTTTTTCCCTTGAACCCAAGCTTGGCATTTTTTGCTTATAAACTCAAAAGTGTCATAAAATCTTAACTGCTGATCCAAATAGATTTCTTGTTTTTCCTACAAGTCTTATTTGTCCCTAGGGTCGTGCCTAGTATTATAGGAATCCTAAACGATCTAGTACTTTACTATTTTGCCTCCTTGAATCCAAACTTGGCATGTTTTTGCATGTAAACTCAAAATTTGTCCTAAAATCGTAATCGCTGATCCAAATGGATTTCCAGTTTTTTCTAAAAGTCTTATTCATCCCTAGGGTCATGCTAGTACTACCTAAATGGTCTAGTATTTGACTGTTTTGCCTCCAGAATCCAAACTTGGCATGTTTTTGTTGTAAACTTAAAATTTGTCCTAAAATCCTAACCGTTGATCTAAATGGATTTTTAGTTTATCCTGTAGGTCTTATTCGTCCCTAGGGTCATGCCAGTACTATTGAAATCCTAAATGGCCTAGTATTGGATTGTTTTGCCTACCGAACCTAAACTTGGCATGTTTTTGCATGTAAACTATAATAAACTATAACTTTTCCATTATAAAAATGAATTAAAATAATACGTATTGCAAATGGTTGAGGTAGCGATGTCGAAGGAGTTGGATACCCTAGTTCTCTCCAGCTTCTTCCTAATTAACTTTTGTAGAAGTTCCATCTATTCTAAAGTGAATCCCAAAGGAGATGGAGATGGAGACGGAGATGGAGATAGAGATGTAGCAGAAGTCGTAGCAAAGCTATGAAAAGTGGTGGCAGAAGTTGCAAACCCTTCACCAAGTACTTGCTAGGAATAGGTACAACCCTTGAAGCTGTAGATGAGTCCCTTCCTCTTGTTGTATATCAATTTAAGGAAGAAAGCTGGGTCACTCACGGGGGTCTCAGCGAGTGTAGCAGGTGTGTCAACACTATCTTGTTGCCTAGTGCTAGATTGTCGTAGCTCTGCCACCTTTAAAGCCTTAAACTTATCCTGCAAATGAAAACAAGTTGTGTACATAAAACATATTAATAGCTATATAAAACAAAAAAGACTAATCATAATTACATTGATGGCCTTCGACTTTGTGTCAACAAAGTCACCAAACTTTTTCTTGTGCGTGCAGTCGAAAATCTTAATAACTGTAGGTTCTCGACCCAACTCTTGCTCATGCACACAAAATTTAAAATAATACTAGTTAAAAAGGTTGTGATACAAATTTATAACTAATATTTATTAAATAAAATATTACTAACCAGTCACTTATGGTGAATAGTTGTGTTGGTGGAGCCAGATACATGGTCAATATGTTCATCACCCACTCGCTTATTCAGAACCATCATCCTGGTGCGCCTCTAGAACTCAAGGCTCACCCACTCATCACACTAAGGACTCCCACCAATTCTATAGGATCCAATCTAGGCGCCCATCCTCCTTCCAAGTTAGTGGCCCTGATTGTTACTTCCTTTTCAATTTTGTACGCAACTTCTAGAATATATTGCTACTTCTCTTCACGGCCATTGCATTAAACATAACCCGAGATGCAGCTTTCTCTTTGGGAACGAACCCAAACTGTGTCTGTAGCATAATTACAAAACAGAAGATTATTGTCAGTAATTTAACAACATATTAAAATTAAATTATTATAGCATAAAATCATAATATAATTGAACTTACCATAAAATCATTATAGCATAAGGTTTTTATGTCTTATGGGAACTTCTGGTACTAGAATAGTAGACCTGGAACGCGTTTCATGATATTACCTAAATGGTAGTCGCTAGCTTAGTGTTCTTAGGGTTGTTCCCAAAGAATGCTCTACAATATAAACAAAAAGAAACGAACATTAGTAAAATACTAGGTATATGAATACAAAATTATAAATATGATTTACTTACTTATCTCTAGCTATGTGGATGAGTAGGCTATCCTCCTCAACCTTATAGGGAGGGGCAATTTTATTCTTGCCTCTCTTCTACCAATCTATGCCCACAGCACACTCAGAGACATCGCCTGCCTTATAAGAGACGTTATCCTCCACGCAGGGCTCAAGATCTGCCCCATGCTCGAGATCCTTGTCATGACCTATAGCTATAACACAAGTTAACTAGTGTAAGAATAATGAAATTTATAAAAATTCAACAAATAAAAAAATTCATTATCAAAGTTTGAAATTGTAACATACATGTCAGTGCAGATCTCGAGCTCAATGGGACTTGATCTGAGCCTATGTTAGAAAGGTCCCGAATTTGCTTCGAGGATGTAGTAAGTAATAGAACATTAGGAGGTAAGGCTATAGAAGGAGCTGGGGGTGGAGTGGTAGAGTTCTTAGAATGTGATCTCTAGCTAAGAGTATCTAGCTAAGAGCACTTTGTATCTTGTTGCAGCTCAGCTTAGCTAGTCAAGTTTTGGACAAGTTTAAACTCGGCTCGTGTTCATTAAAGCCTCACAACCCTAATCTCAAGCTCAAGCTCAGTTCGTTAAAGGCTCTTGAAAGAGTTGAACCCATGATCTACTTATTAACTTTTTGCATAACTTGCCACTAAACCAAGTTACGACATATGTTAAATTGTGCATATAATTAAATTTATTATAAATTTATGTATAAGTAATAAAAAATTTATTACATAATACTAAACTAGCCAGCTCACGAGTTTACGAGCCGAGCTTTGAAATGATTTAGCTCGGTTATTTTTACTAAATGAGCTCAAAAAGAAAGTAATCCCTTAATGAAGTATTGAAAAGAAAACTTATCACATGGTCATAAAGGCTGAACTGAGCAAGAGTTCGAGAAATAATTATCAGAAGTTGGTGGACCTATGAATAATGAAGTTGGCAACTACCAATGACATTGACATATACAATTAATCTACACAAGGATAGAACACAGAAGAATGTAAACAAAATTGAACCAAAACATAGCTGAAAAGAATGAGGAACAAAGTTACTGCAAAAACCACCACAAAGCCAAGTTTTAATAAAAGAATGAAGAATGTTTATACATTGATAAAAAAATCTAGTCGTTTCCCTTATTTTCTCGGTGTCCAAACGGAAAGAAAAAGGAAATAAATAAAAAAATACATAAAACAAACAGGCTGGTAAACAGTACCATAGCAAAGCATTAATCAAAGTGAAAACATACTAGAACCCTAGCTTTTGGTGGAAACAAACAATTTTAGCAATTAAAGTACCAAAAAGAGAAAGCATAAGCATGACATATCTATAAATTAAAAACCATTTACTTGGGAGTGGAAGAAACCTAACTTTTTAGTGCAAAGAAACACAAGTCAAATGACGAAACAGTATGAAGTTTGACTCAGGTACAATAATTTGGGATACTGGTTTAGAGGGTGAGAATTTTTAGAGGGAGAGAAAGCTTTATTGCAGAGGAAAGATAGAGATGAATAAAGGAAATTCGCAGGTTAGGTTTAAATTTGGGGAAACATATCTACATCTACTAGTACAGTCGCAACTACATTAACTAGTAGACGTAGATACACATAATTATAAATAAAATATTCTTTTGTATCTACGTTTGCAAAAGTATACTCTAATAATAATAAAATAGATGTAGATATTTTGGGAAAAAATGGAACCAAAATTAAAGCATTAAAAGTGTATGCAAAATAGTATTAGGTTCTGCGTTTATTTTTATTTTTTGGCAAAGTATAGTAATTTCTCGTAGTGGCAAGTTCCAATACTTTAAATACAAAAGAAATTCTTTATAATGAAGTTGTGTTAAGGGCATAAGCAATCATAAGGCAATAATCCCAATACCAGGCAAGGCAACACAAGCAAACATATCAAGAAAAACATAATCCCTTAAATGTTGCTTAAATAACTGAGATCCCAACTTGTCACCCTTATCTTATAAATTTAAACTTTAAGAGCCTATCACTAATGTAGACCAATATGCATCTTAAGGATATAAAGGTAAAGAGAATGTACCATCAAAGTAGAAGATCACATATAACTCGAAACTATGAAAACATACAAGTATGATTTTAAAGAAAAAACAAAATTCTTATATATAAATACCAAGCAGTAGCCTACAAGAGCATAATTGGAGAAAAGTAAATCCACTGCAAACTACATTCCAATTAGTAAAATATTTTAACACTATTATAATACTTTATTATATACTTGGTAAATGAAGAAGAAAAGTTCATTCTTTTCCTCCTCATCTTCTTCTTCTCCTTCCTTAAATTTTTTTAATTGAACCATGTTAATTTTATTTATTTTTTTTTTTTTTCAATACTCAATTTCAAAAGGTTGTTGTGTGGTTCCATATATGAGAAGATTTTAGTCATAAAAACCAACTCCCAAGTGAATCCTTTACCTAAAGGGAAACAATCATCAAAATTTATTAATAATTTGAAGTCCTATATTACACTTTACCCACATGGAAAAAAAATGCCATGATTATTTAGTTTATATCACTCTTAACAAACATGGTCATGGAAATACTAAGAACTCAACAAACTCAATGAGAGTAGTAAGGGGCTATGACTTAGGATATTCCCAGTCTATTATTTTATTATTCAAATTTCTTCAGTCAACATATAAACTCCATAAAAAAGCAAAGCAAGAATAAAGGAATGAAGTGAAAGGGTTGTGAGGTAATACATGGTACTTCACAAAAATATGCTGGATGGGCCCCTTTAAGCTAATTTAGATTTAAAACTTAATTATCTAGAGTTTTTATTGTTGATTGATTTTAATCACGCAAGTGCAGTATCTTTAACAAGTAAAAAAATAATAGAGTAGAGTGTCAAAACCGAGAAGGAATTACAACCAATATCTAGCTAAGTACTAAAATTAACACAATCTTAATTTATCCAAACAAGTGAATTATGGTAGAAAAACCTAATTAAAACTAAACCTCACTAATAAGAAATTAAATTTAAGTATTCAATGGGTAAAAGCCTAGAATTATAGTTTCTCTCAACACTTCACTTGAATTATTCTCATATTATCATGCTTAGTTATGTTACCATATTATTAACCTAGAGTAAATTAAAGTATCTTTCAAATTGTTTATAATAACACCTCACTTAACTAATTTATTACATTTCTATAAGAATTAATTTAAATAAGATTTGTTAAAATTAGACCTAATTGGGCTATACAAGGTATGGAGGTATATGCCTATCCTACATACGAATCAAACTCATTCATCTAGATGAATGAATTTAAATAAGTGCTATTTCAATGATGACTAAACCAAAATTCTCTTTGTCAAGTTTTATTTAGGTTACCATAGTATTCTAATTGGTAGCTAATCAATTAGAAGTATAAAGCAAATAATGAAATAAACAAGTCAAACACACAATCCTTAACAATCAATAGATATAATCCAAGCTACATGTTGAGTTCAATTACAATTCTAGAGAATAAATTAGTTAATTCTACCTAGTGTAGACATAAACTCAAATAAGTTCACAATTAAAGTAAATACAAGAAAAACTAAAAGAAAGGGAGGAATAAGAGAAAACTAGAAGATTCCCCGTCTTCAAGCTTTTATCATCTAAGTTTTTCATTCCTTCTTGCACTCTTGACGGCTTCTTTTTATCTAGAAACTTAGTTCAATTGTGTGCTTTGAATCCCTAAGCTATTTCTCTTTAAATATGCTTTAAAACTTTCAATTTGAGTTCAATTTAGACTAGGATTTGAGCTAGTGCCGCGGCCATGCTTTTTTGGCACTGTGGCACCGAAAATTGGATGAAGCATCACGTCGGATGCCGAGGCCATGCTTTTCTGAAGCTGCAGTGCTGGCCCTTCTGGCAGCACATGCTATTTTATGATTTTTAAGTGTTTTGAGCTGGAATTTGACCTCCAGTGAGACTCCTTTAAGTACTAAACCTTCAAAACACGTAAGCTAAGTTAATATAAGTTAGAACCCATATTAAAAATCTAAATCCTAGCCAAAATTTAACTAGGATTTAACATCCTATACGATAAGGACTTAACTAAAAATTAAACTAAAACTTACAAAGCCAATAATATTAATCAAAAGTATATGAAATAATTTTTTGAAAGGACTATGTACAAAATGTTAGTTATGATATGCATAAATCTTATTTTGTTAACAGGCTCTCTAATAGAGAGGAAGAGTTTACTTGGAAATTATAGACCTTAAAAATTAGTACATTAATAAGTTTTGAGTGTTAGAAATAGAACAAAGAGAGAGACCAAAAAGTAGAGAGTACTTACAGTTTGACCCACAAGAAGATATGCCATTATTTGCTTAACCGTTATAGTAGTTAATGAATACGATGGACCAAAAATTCATACAATATAGATTCATCTACTTAACAACCATTATTAGAATTAAGTAAGGAACCAAAAAAAAAAATAATGGCAATATAGTACTTGAAAACAAAAGGAATGACGAATGAGCAGAAAAAGGGAAACATACCTAGGTAGATAAGTAGAACAAGGAGAAAGACTGCATCGGCAAGACCTATGACAGCGGATAGACACTCCCTCAGTGGCAAGAAGAATGGTGAAAATGCAGTGGGAGCTCTAGTTACAAAATAGGAAAGGAAAAGAAGGAAGAAAGGAGAAGAAATGTACAAGATAGATTCTAAAAGGTATTTGCTTTGGCAAGGGCAGACATAGATATTTTAAATGGTAGACACAGATAAATTATTTCTTTTAAAACAATTATTCCCATCTTACTCAGTAAAAAGTAGACACAGTAAAAACATAGAAGCAGATACATTCATTGAATATGGTGAAAAAATTAATCAATTTCTTCATTTGCTTTAAGAGTATCGACCTCTAATGTATAATTTTTTTTGATAATCATATGTATATGCAAATATATAGACGCAAAAAATAAGAATCCAAACTCTGATATTACTTATTGACATTTGTTCTTTTTGCATCTGAAATATTGCAAATGCAGATGTGATAATTTCTTACAGTGTTCATCCACTTTACTGAGGATGATGAATTATTTGTCTATCATTCATCTATCATTAACTTTGTTACAGGATAAGGGGAATGACCTTAAAACATATAGATTTGTATACAAGGTGATAAGATGATCTCAAGTCAAACGATCACTTACACCACCAACGTTTTGAGAACTTCCATTGACATGCAAGTAAAGACTCCACATGGTTTTTCGTGTTGGGTTAATTAAGTGTTGTAGTTTAATTAACAAGTACCTATATGTTTATCTCAACATCATCATGCTTGAGTTTATGAGATCACTACTCACTTTATATAAGAATGACACAAAATATGATAGTCTCCAAAAATCATCAATATCCATATTCTTTATGATCCATTAACTAGGAATATTTTTTAGAAGAATACTATATATATATTATATCTCACAATTATGATCAACATTATAACTACGTGCACCATTATTATTTTAGGTACTTTAAACATGATTCCTAAATCTCATTTTAACATAATATTGAACAATGCCTAATTAATGTTATTACATGCATTAAATACAAACAAAATGTCATTATAACTAACAATTGATTGACTCTTGGACACCAATACTAACACATAGTATTGAAACATGCTATTGTTTTCTTTAAAAATGACCTTTTATGCATACCCTAAAAGTTTCAAGGTTTTAGGGTTTGGGGCTACAAGATTTTGAAATTGTTTTAAACCTTGAATATGTAAAACAGCAGGGTTTTGTGGTTTTGAAATTGTTAAAAATCCTAAAAATGTTAGTATATTAAGGTTTTAGGATTTGGAATTATTCCAAGCTATGAATGGTTCAAATTTAGTGAATGAACTACAACTCTTAGAGCCACTACAGGTCTTAGGCAAGCTGCAAAAGTTGATAAGGTAGTAAGCTAGCAGCTTGACTGCAGCGCTTGCTCTTGATCCAGCGACTGTATGCAAGTTAGGTAGCCATGTTGTGGACATAGTGCTAGGCACCATACTTGGCTAGAGCTATTCTATCTTCAAAATAGGGATATTTTGAAAATTTTATAAATTGAAATGGATTTTAAATGAATTGGTTAAATTATGTTCTTTAAGTGTTTAATGAAATTTTAATTTAAATGGCATGTTGATCCATAGATGAATCAATTATCAAATAATTCTATATTTGAATTATAAATGTATGACATGTTTGATATTAAGAATATAGGTGATTATGGACTACATGTGCATTTTGAATGTGTGATTTTGTTTTGATAGACAATGTGCCCGCTTAATCTTTTTTATTCTCTTATTGTAAATTCTTTTCTCAACTCCCCTCGAGTGTAACTTAAGATTTCTTATAAATTATGTAATAATTGCATGGGTTAGGATTTAAAATTTAGTTATATTTAAATTACATGTAATTTGAGTTTATAGAGATGAAGACGTCAAGAGAAAGTGAAGACATGCTTGTGGAGGGACTATATCGTAGGATATTGTTTTCCTAAATGTCGAGAAAGCCACATGGTCCGTAATCATCCCCTTATTTATGTATAGCCTGTATATATGTATGTTATATTATAAATGTATATATGCATACCATGTAGAGACCTTAGAGAACACACTTATCCCCACAATCAAAATTCCCTTTAAATTATTAAGTCACATGTTTACAACATGTTGTCTTTCATTATTGATGCAGAATAGAAGTTCTCTTTAGTTCTAGTTGTTTGGCCCCCCGTCAAGGTAGTCATACATTAAACTCAATTATGCTATTAAGTATATATGATATATTAGAATAATGGTTATGATTTAATTAAGAATACGTAATTTGTTAGCCCCCATTAAACCTATCATGTTTTAAAGGCAAAACTTAGGTATTACTTAAAATGATTAAATGACAAAGCAATGTCAACCTAATGATCTAGGTATTTACATACGACATAAATAATAGTTAATCGGTTATTTATGTTTGTTTTGGTTTGTTTAGCCCTCTTGAAGATCAAAACCCAATTAAATAATATCCTAGTCCAACTAGGCATATCATGAAATGATCCCTGAATATAATTGAGATGGTCATTAGATTTGAAAAAAATAGTGGAGGAACCAATTTAAATAAAAACCTTTTAATTTGTAACATGCATAAATAATTACTTACATGTGTGTTCTATCTTTATATCTAGGTTGCTAAAATGATGAAAAATCAATCACTTAGATCTATACTATAATCTAACAAGTTGATTGGCTTTAAGTGTTTGGATTGGTACTAAAACCTAAAAAATTTTTTGAAACAAGAAAAGTTATCTTATGTCCTATAAAGAGACATCTCTCAACTTTTAGTTGAAGATTCTCGTCATTATAAGAAATATGATTTTGTAACAAATTGAGTCATGTGGATGATAATGAACAAGCAGTATGTGTGATGCTGAGTTCTATGTCCCCAAAACTTCAAAGGTAGCATGAGAACATGAATGCTTACACGATTATCTTACATTCGTAAGAGTTAAATGATAAACAAAGCAGAGCCGAAAGGTTTGCAGTAACTAAGGAATTGTTCTCCTATAAGATGGCGGAAGGATCTTCAGTTAATGTCCATGTACTGAAGATGATTGGATACATCAAAGGATTATCCTAATTGCATTTTTTCATGGACTATAAACTTTTAATTGATTTGGTCCAACAGTCTTTGCCTAATTGTTTCCATAGTTTATTATGAACTACAACATGAATAAGTTGGAATAGCTTAACCTTAATTACTTAACATGTGGAAGACTGTGGAGGGTAATATCAAGAAAAATAAAGTTTAGGTAATGCTGATAAGTGGTTATTCTAAACCCAAGTCAAAGTGTGAGAAGAAAACATCTAAAAGTAGGACTAAAGCCTTTGGTAGCATCAAGAAGTATAAGGCTAAGGCCACGTGTTTCCATTGTGGCAAAAAGGCTATTGGAAAAGGAACTTCAAAGTATATTTGATTATCTTGAAAGACGAAAGATGAAAGACTTGGAGAAGGCTCAACTTCAAATATGTTTGTGATTAAGGTTAATTTATAATATGTAAAGGATGAAGTGGACATCTGAGTGGGGAATGGAGAAAAAGTTGCTGCATTACCTGTAAGGTCTTATTTTATGCATTTGCCATCTGGCATGATTTTAGAACTTGATAATTATTATTTTGTTCCCATTATTTCTAAGAAAATTATTCATATTTTTGGATTGGATAAGAAAGGTTATTTATCCATAATAAAGGTTAATAAGTTTCATTCTCTTTAAATGGAGTTTGTTATAGATGTGGTATTTTACACAATGGATTGTACGTTCTAGAGTTAACTGACATTATCCTCAACATAAACACTAAGAGACCTAAAATAGATAGTCTAAAACCATTCTATTTATGGCATTGTAGACTAGGTTACATAAATGAGACTAGGATCATTAGATTGCACCATGGTGGCTATCTAGACCAATATTATGAATATTATGGGGCATGTGTATGACATCCTTGTATGCTATCTAGATAATATACTATTATCATTACCATAATGATATTTGTTAGCTCCAAGACTATACCTTTATTAATTTTGATAATAACAATTATGGTCATAAACTTAACATTAGTTGTTGGCTTGATATTGTTTCTTTCAAGTTACATCTTTGACTATTCAAGCTGGTGATATACTTATGACTTTAAATTAATCTCATAATTTATTCTCATTATATTTTGCGAGATTGATTTGATAGCACAATGCATGATTTATGCAAATATCTTTCATGTAATTTTGAAAGGGTTTCATGATTTAAGTCAATTATTATGATTAATTTAATATCTATAAAATAACTCAAAATTAAATTAGGAATGTTTCCTAAAATACATAGTATACATGTACCATTATTTTGTAAGAAATTTTTGGTAAGCCTTGAATATAACTTTGAGTTAGTATGCATGATTTATGGAAATTAGCCTTTATGCTAATTATTTTCATAATTAATACTTTCCTAAATTGAATTGTGTGAATATACCTCCTTTATGAATTAATGTAGATTTCAAATTGGGGACTACTTACCTTTTTTAGATATATTCTTAAATGCACAAGTGCTTAATTAGGGACATGAGTATTTATCATTTCTCCTAAATATCATTTAAGTTTCGAAATAAGTCAGCTAGACTTAAATTGAAAAGATTCTAAGAAATACTATTATTGCTCTTTATGAAAATTAGTATAAGTATTAATGATTATATCAATTATGAACTAATGCCTATACATGGATATAGTATGTTATTCTTGTGTTGTACTTATTGATAACTCTTGGAAATAGGCTTATTTTACATCCTTTTAATCATATTAGTTTAGCTATGTTTCAGAGTTTTAGTTGATTCTTTCTTAGTTTTAGTTGAGTCTTTATCGTATTAGGATGTTGAATCCTAGTTGATTTGGGCTAGGATTTAGATTTTTTATATGAGTTCTAACTTATATCAACTTAGGTTGTGTGTTTTGAAGGTCTAATGCAAAAAGGAAGCCAATTGGAGGTCAAATTGCTCAAAACGTGTAAGGCAGGATAAGCTGCCCATCAGAGTTGGCACCTAGGAGCTAGAGTTAGAAAAGAGGGTGGCAAGACTTAGGCACCTCGATGCCAAGGCCACTGCTAAACCTCCCTGCTTCATCTATTTGTTAGGCCTTAGGAAAGTTGAAGAAGAAGTATTGACGCGATTTCTAATCTAAATTAAAGTGAAATTAAGGGTTTTAGGCCTATAAAAGGGAGGTTAGCTTGAGGACTCAAAAAGCACAAGTTAGCTAAGATTTTTTAGTGTATTAGAACTTGTCAATGGTGTAAGGAAGTGGGAGAAGAAAGGACCGTTGAAGTAAGAGGTTCAGGCACTCTTTGAAATATAAGGCCTCTATTGCTAAGACCAAAAGAGGTTAAGCATACAAAAGTCAAGCCGACGACTATAAATTAAGCTTTATTTGGAGGCAATCCAAATTCTTCCCTTTGCACCTTTAGTTTTTAGTTGCTTAGAGTATTTTTCATAATTTTATTTTGTAAGTATAGGAGTTAAGCATGAAAGTACAATCAACATGGTTTAAAGGGGCAAAAAAGTACGCCAATCATGTTGTCACCAAAATTGCAAACAAGGTAGAAAGGCGATAACACTCTTGGACTGTTGACCAAAAGGTGAAAGGTACATTATTGAATTTTTAAAATAAAAAGATATTGATGATTATGTGGTTTTGAGAGCAATATGCATATAGGGTTAATAAAATATATCATACATGATATATAGGTAGAAATTGATAAAATAGTAATTAGTAGTAATTATAATTATCTAGTATAAGTCTAGTGTACGATAAATAAGTGTAAGTTAAAAGTATAATTGGAAATGGGTGATATAGAGGATTAAATTAAAAACTATGAAGTAGAGGACTAAAATGAAAAGAACTAAAACTTAGGGGTCATGTGTGAATTTTTGGTGGAGGCATGTATTAATTAGGAGACAAGTGCATTTATGAGGGAATTATGGTGTCTTGAAAAACCATAGTTTTAATACATGGTTTTGGAAAGTAGTTTGCATGAAAGTGCAAGTTGGCATAAGGAGGAATGACTAGGTGTAAAAATAAGCTAGGTGTCAAGACAAGTATGAAGTGTATATATGGAGTAATAAATTTGCAATAAATGAACCAATTATGGTGTGTAAAGTGTGGCACTTGGCAAGACAAGAAAATATAGGAATATTTGGCCATAATGAGTAGGAATTGAGTAAGGAAGAGTGTGAGTGTAGGCTAGGAATGTGAGAGAGTGAGGTGTCTTGTAACAAAGGGGTTAGAAAGTGAGGTTTCAAAAGGTGAAAGAATGGTTGCATGTAATAGTTGAGGTGGTGGCAAGGAAGAATGCATGGCTTGGCTTGGGTGTCAAAATATGGAGAAGATGAATTAACAAAGAATAAATGTAGGCAATGATGGTATGAGGGGATGTGAGATTGATAGCTAGGTGTAAGAATGGAATAACTTGCTATATAAGCTATTCCCTTGCAAACACTTGAAATACATGGGAAGTGATAGGTAATTATATGATTAGGAATATACAGTAACATAATAAAGACTAAACTACAAGACTTAAGACTTATATATAGAAGTAAATTAGGATCAAGACGAAGGTTAGGAGGAAATTAAGAAAGGAAGAGTGAAGGAAAGATAGAGAGAGAGAGAGAGAGAGGATGTTTGGTTAAACACAAACTTAGTGATGGAATTAAGTGAAATTTGGAGGAGCAACTTAATTCAAGGTGAGGATTATAGATCCATCATTGCATGTATGATCAAGAGACTTGAGGATAGAGATTTTGGGTTGGCCGAGAGGTATAGGAGGATTGTTCAAGAGTGTTGCCAAAGAATAAGGTATAAATTCTTAAACTTGAGTTCTTTCTAGACTAATTGATGTAGTTAATTAATGATTAAGTTAAATCCTAGCCGAATTTATGTTAATAAAAAAATTGAATTAGGATACATTTATGTAATTGATTTATTGGTTACATAAGAATCTAAGGATAAATTATTTAATGAATGGATTTTATCACTTAATGATCAAAACTTAAAATTCCTAGAAAATAATTGATGTGTTAATTGAAAATAATAGTTAGTATAATTAATTCATGTTGGCCGAAAATAGTTAATTGAATTTATATATATGGTAGAAATTAATTAAGTGTTGGCCGAAACATAAAGAAATATATGTATTGGTCGAAATAATTAGTTAAAGAATTATACATGAAATTAATTAAATTAATTAAAGAATTTACATGGTTAGTCGAAAGGTGAAGAGAAAATAATATTCTTCAGTAATATAATCGTTTGTAAGAATTTAGGAAAACAAAAAAGGTAAAAAGGTAAATAAAAGTTTGGAAAGATATGATACGATACTAAAATGAAATTTTACCTAAGCATGGTAGAGGAATCTTGACGATTGGAGTACCTTGAATTGGATTGTTAGATTGGACACTGGATTGGACAATTTGCAGACTGGACTATGGACTGAAAAATTAACTTAGATCAAAACTATAATTTAGGTAACACAGTAATAGGTAGATATATGCATATTCCTATCAAACGTGATTTTTGGTGTGCGTGAGTTAAAATATCATTTTTAATCCTTAAAACTCTACCTTATGCATGCATTGTTCATGAATGTAGTTTTGATGAAATCACACTGAAATTTTATACTAGTATTTCTTATGATGAAATTACATGGTCTGTGATTGGTTTATTTCAATGATGGAATATGGTATTGGACTGGTTGGTGTGAATCGATGTAAGCGTGTGTCGCCAAAGAGCCAATGTGCAAGTAAGCATATGTATCAAAAAAGTAAGCGTATGTCGCTGAAGAGCGCCTGTACAGTGAAGGTTCGGCTATGTATTGAACCTCTTATCTAAGTACAAAGAATCATAAAGGATTCAGATCCCTTAAGTACTCAATAGCCTTAATCTAGTTGGGGATGTTTCCTGACAACCTAGCCCATCCAGTGAATAGTCCATAACATTTATAATTGGTTTCTCATGCATGTACTGCAGTTCTATATTTTAAAAAAATTAGGACACCCATCCTTTTTAAAAAAAATATATAAGTGTCTCAGATTTCTGTAATTCTATGTCTATAGAGATTTCTGTCTCACTGTTTCTAACTGGTGTCTCAGATTGATTTGTTATTATAAAGATGCAGTTTGTGAGCGGTAGCACTTTATGGTGGTCTTAGATGCAGCAAGTTGGTTTTGCATATCATTTACAGCAGTACGCGTGTCTCACTAGAGAATATATGTTCAAGGATCCCATAGTAAAGGTCTATCTTATGGATGATGCTGATGGGGTGCCAGGTCAGTAGAGTCTATGTGGTAATAATGGGTAGTGGTGTTGCAAGTGATAGTGTTGATAGCAATGTTTTCATTGAAGAGATTATGGAGGATGTTCTTAGAATAGTGGAAGCAATTGTAGAGGAGTTTGTGGAAAAGTATCAAATTTTGGAGTATCGTTGTACTAATCTAACACTATAACACTATAATTCTGATAATTATATATGTATATTTTAATTTGTGTTGGCGTACAAGTGAGTACGTTTTATTTAGAATGATATGTTGTGTCATGGCTATTCAAAAATGTCTAAATAGTAGAGTGATATTCAATTAGGTCCATGTATCTTAAATACCTTCCGTTGTAATACAAGTTAAACCATAACATATCTATCCTTTAGAAAAGCGCATGGAGTAGTAAGAGGTGCTATAACTTTTTTGTGTATTATAGGATAATCAAGGCATTGGGGTGTGTATTTTATCTTATAATATGCTAAGGTGTTACAACCGTTAGTGGTGTCAGAGCAAAGGTTTTGGTACAAAGTGGACAATTGAAGTAGAATAAAGTTATAAGGTATTAAATCTTGTTGTGGTTCGAGGAACATAGAATTATGAGAAATGACTCAAGGTTATAGGTACTGAATCCTGGCGGTGTTTCAAGGAACGTAGAATTGTGAGAAACGGTTTGAGGTCATAGGCATTTGATTTTCTTGTGTTTTGAGGAATATAGAATCGTTATGTGAATTGATTAAAGATTTGAGAGACTTGTTGATGAGTTTTCTTTTGATTGAAGGATGGCTCAAAAGAATACATAGTTAAAGATTTTAGAGGGTATTCTGGTCACCTTGGATAGGGTATTCGAAATAATGAGAAACCTTGGATAGGGTATTCGAAATAATGAGAAAGCAAGTGGAAGCTCAAAATGCTGCCACTGATGCTATGAGGGCCACTGCGATAGCTGCTTAGGCTACTCAGGTGGTTACATGATAGTGAAGTGATGGTTAGCTCAGTTAGAAAAGATCTTTAGGGTGATGGGTTGTAGTGATGAGGATAAGTTAGTTTTAGTAGTTTACATGTTGGAAGGAGAAGTTGAGAGTTAGTGGAAAAGTACTGAGAGATTGATGTTGGCTCAAGGAGTAGATATTAATTAGGAAAGTTTTAAGGAAATGTTTCATCAGAATTATTTTCCTAGTATTGTGAAGCAAAAGTTAGAAGATGAGTTTTTGAGGTTACAACAAGGAGATAAGAGTATTGCAAGGTATGAAGCTAGATTTGAGGAGTTGTCTAGATTTTCTTCCTATTTAATGGTACATTATGATGATGTATGGAAGTTAGATAAGTTTCAAAAAGGGTCAATACTAGAAATAGGGGCAAGGGTGGCTATGTTGGAGGAAAGAAACTTTACCCAGTTGGTGAATAAGTGTAAGATTATTGAAAAGGTGTATCAAGAGGAGGAGCAAGAATGAAATAAGAGGTTTGAAGGATTTAAGAGAGCAAGGGAGAAGGAAAGACGGAGGTTGAATAAGAGGAATAATTTTAAAAGAGTTAGGCAAGGGAGGAGGAATAAGTAGAATTTCCAAATACAGGTGTTAAACCACGTCCAAGGTGTGGATAAGGCCACGGGATAGGACTATGTGTGGCTATGGGCCAAAGGTTCTTTGGGTGTGGTCAAGAAGGATATTTCCAATGAAATTTCCTGCACGTAATAGGAAACCAATGGTAAGGAGACTAGCTACACCAAGACGAGTATATGCTTTTACTAAACAAGATGCCTAGAAGAATTCGAATGTTATAGAAGGTGTGTGCCTATTGAATGGACATTTTATGAATGTATTGTTTGCTACTAGAGTAACACATTCATTTATAGCATGAGCTTGTAAGGATAGAATGGGTTTGAAAGTATGTCAGATGCTGTCCTTTTAGAAGTAGAAACCCTAACCAGAAATTTTATAGTTACACAGGAAGTGTGTAAAAATGTTGCACTAGAAATACAGAGACGATTGAGTCTGCAAAACTTGATCTGTTTATCGGTAACTGATTTTGACATAATTCTATGGATGGATTGGTTGGTAGCTCAATAAATGCTTTTGGATTACAAAAGCAAGATAGTGATGATGCTGGTTATGTCTACAACGATTGTAAAAGAAAGGTTAAAAGTACTTTTAGTTTATTTTGCAAGCCAAAAGACTTCTAAGGAAAGGTTGTGAAGGATATGTAGCCCTTGTTATGAAAACTATGAAGAAAGAGAAGAAGTTAGAAGATATTCCGGTAATTAGGGAGTATCCTGACATTTTTCTCAATGATTTATTAGGCTTGCTGCCTGATAAAGAAATAGAATTTGCGATTGACCTTATTTTGGGAACGATACCTATATTTAAGACCCTATATAGGATGGCAACTGTAGAACTAGAGGAATTGAAAAAGTAATGTAAGAAGTTGTTGGACAAGAAATGCATATGACCTAGTGTATCGTCTTGGAAAGCACTGATGTTATTCTTTAAGAAGAAGGATGAGCCTATGCGCTTTTATATAGACTATAGGTAGTTAAATAAGGTGACGATTAAGAATAACTATCCTTTACTTAGGATTAATGACTTGTTAGATCAATAGCGAGGAGCACCAATATTTTCTAAGATTGATTTGAGGTCCGATTATCATCAACTGAAGGTTAAAGAGGATGATATACTGAAAACTGCTTTTTGGACCAAGGGGATGATATACTATTTAGATTGACTAATGCTCCTGCTGCATTTATGGATTTGATGAATAGAGTCTTTAGGTCATATATGGATGACTTAATGGTAGTGTCCATTAATGATATTTTGATTTACTTGAGGAATATAAGAGTATGTGAAGCATTTAAGGTTAGCATTAGATTTAGTGAGAGAAAATAAATTATATCCTAAGATTAGTAAGTGTGAGTTTTAGTTGCAAGAAGTCCAATTTCTAGGTCATGCAGTGAATAAGAATGGAGTGGTAGTAGATCCAAATAAATTGAAGCAGTTATAGCTTAGAAGGCACCTAAGAGTCTGATGGAAATTAGGAGTTTCTTAAGTCTGGTAGGTTATTATAGAAGATTCGGTCCAAGATTTTCAAGAGGGAATGGATGCCTAAGTACGAGCAAAGTTTTCTGGAGTTAAAGGAAATGTTAATGATTGCCCAGTGTTGATCATTATGAATCCTTTGGAAAGTTTCATTGTCTATAATGATGCTTTAAGAAGAGGTTTGGGGTGTGTCTTGATGTAACAATGTAGAGTAGTAGCTTATGTGTCTAGGCAGTTGAGACTTAATTAAGAGAATTATCCCACTCACGATTTAGAGTTAGCTGCGACAATCTTTGCCTTGAAAATTTGGAGACATTTTAGAGAGAAATTTGAGGTTTATACGGATCATAAGAGTCTTAAGTATCTATTGGATCAAAAGAAGTTGAATATAAGGCAAAGAAGGTGGAATGAATTTTTAAATGACTGATTATAAATTGAAGTACCATTTGGTTAAGGCGAATAAAGTAGCAGATGCTTTAAGTACGAAATCTTGTCATATAGTTAGGTTGATTATAGATGAATATAAACTATTAGAAGATTTTCAAAATTTGAATATTGAGGTAATTAAACAAAGTTATAGAGTCATTAGTCTATGTTATTTGGGGATTTAGTCGGATTTGAGGCAGAGACTTTAGACTTTAGTAGATGATTTAGAGTTAAATAAGATAAAACAAAAAGTGATGTAAGGAGAATTAAGAGATTTTAGGATTTGTGACGATGGATTATTAGAATTTCGAGGTTATTGTGTGTACCAAAGAATGTTAGTATTAGTTAATTGAGCTTAGACGAAGCTCATAAAAAAAAGGTATGCGATTCATCCAGGAGCTACAAGGATGTATAAGGATTTTAGGAAACAATTTTGGTGGAGTGTAATGAAGAAATATATAGCTATGTGTTTAGGTGTCTAACATGTCAAAGAGTGAAAGTAGAACACCAAAAGCTAGCAGGATTGTTGTGACCATTAGATACTCCATAGTTAAAATAGGAAAGTATTTCGATGGATTTCGTAATAGGCTTACCTAGAATGTCGAGTGGTTATGATGCAATTTGGGTAATAGTTAATAATTAACTAAGTCGGCTCATTTATTACCTATTAAGATTTTGTATTCCCTGAATAAGTTGACTGAGTTGTATATAAAGAAAATTGTGAGATTACATGGTGTACCAGCGAATATTGCGTCAAATCGTGATCCTAAGTTTACATCTAAGTTTTGACAGGTATTGTAGGTAGCGATAAGTACAAAATATTATTCTTAGATTGATGGCCAAACAGAATAGACTATTAGGACTTTGGAAGATATGCTATGGGCAAGCATGTTAGACCATAAAGGTAATTAGGATTGTTATTTACCTTTAGTGGAATTTGCGTACAATAATACCTATCATCAAAGTCTACAAATGGCACCTTATGAAACATTATACGGAAGAAATTGTAGGTCGCCATTGTGTTAGATTTAACCTAGTACAACAAACGTTTGAGGTTATAGCTCAGGTTAGATGAAATTTGTTGACTACTTAAAGTGGATTAAAGAGTTACACAAACCATAGGCGAAGACCTTTAAGTTTTGAAGTAGAAGGCCATGTATTCTGAAAAGTGATACCGATAGTTAGTCATATGAAAGGAAGGAAGCTAAGTCTGAAGTATATTCAACGGTTTGAGGTAATAAAGAAAGTAGGACCAGTAGTTTATCGTATCGCGTACCGCTTGACTTGTCCAATTTACATGATGTATATCATATGTCAAGAGTGAGGAAGTATACACCTGATCTTACGCATGTAGGAAGTATACACTTGATCTTATGTATGTAATTTAGTACGAGCCACAGGAGGTTTAGGATAATTTGAGGTAAAAGTTAGACTTGGAAGGATTTTAGATTGAGCCATTCATCGAACAAAGAATTAAGAGATTCTTTTGGTGAAAGTGGCTTGGGAAGGTTCGATGCATGGAAATGTTACTTGGGAGAGAGAGCAGGATATGAAAGAAGCAAATTTGGAGACGTTTGAGGTGACGGGAATTTTGGAGACAAAATTCCTATATCAATAGAGGAGAAAATGTAACATCCCTAGACTGCTGACCAAGATGTGAAAGGTATATGATTGATTTTATTACATCGAGACGTAAATTCCTGTTGACTCTTTAAGTAGTAAAAAGATTTTTATGATTATGTGGTTTTGAAAGGAATATGCATATTGGGTTAATAAAATATATTGTACATGGTATACTGGTAGAAAATGATAAAATAGTAATTTTTTACTCACATATTAGGATAGTGAAGGAAAGAAATATAAATAAATTAGTTGTAATTACATATGTCCAGTATAACTCTAGTGTACAGTAAATAGGTGTAAATTAAAATTACAATTGATAATAGGTGTTATGGAGGATTAAATTGAAAACTAGGAAGTAGAGGGCTAAAATGAAAAGAACTAAAACTTAGGGCTATAGGTGAATTTTCGATGGAGGCATGTATTAAAAAGGAGACAAGTGCATTTATGAGGGAATTATGGTGTCTTGAAAAACCATGGGTCCTACATGGTTTTCATGAAAGTGTAAGGTGGCATAAGGAGGAATGGCTAGGTGTAAAAATAAGCTAGGTGCCAAGACAAGAATGAAGTGTATTTATGAGTTATAAATGTGTAATAAATGGAATAGTTATGGTCTGTAAGAGTGTGACACTTGGCAAGACAAGAAGCCATAGAAATATTTCGCCATAATGAGTAATAATTGAGTAAGGAGGAATGTGAGAGAGTGAGGTGTCTTATAACAAGAAAGTGAGGTTTCAAAAGGAGAAAGAATGGTTGCATGCAATAGTTGAGGTGGCGACAAGGAGGAATGCATGGCTTGGCTTATGTAGCAGGAATAAAGAAGAGGAATTAATGAAGAATAAATGTAGGCAATAATAATGTGAGAGGATGTAAGGGTGATGGCAAGGTGTAATGGATGAATAACTTGCTATATAAGCTATTCCCATGCAAAGGCTTCAAATGCATGGGAAGTGATAGGTAATTATGTGATTAGGAATATAGAGTAATATAATAGAGACTAAAACTACAAGACTCAAGACATATATATAGAAGTAAATTAGGATCAAGAGAAAGGTTAGGAGGAAATTAAGAAAGGAGGCGTGAGGGAAAGATAAAGAAAGAGAGAGAAAGAAAGGAAGTTAAGTTAAACAAAAACCAAGCATCAAAATTGAGTGAAATTTAGAAGAGCCATTCTAATCAAGGTGAGAATTCCAGATCTATCATTGCATGTATGATCAAGAGACTCAAGGATAGAGATTTTAGGTTGGCCGAGAAGTATAGGAGGATTAGGTTAAATCTTAGCCGAATTATGTTAATAAAAATTATGATACATATATGTAATTGATTTATTGCTTAGGTATGAATCTAGGGATAAATTACATAATGAATTGATTTAATCACTTAATGGCCGAAACTTACCATTCCTAGAAAATAATTAATATGTATACCGAAATAATAGTTAGTATAATTAATTCATGTTGGCCAAAAATAGTTAATTGAATTTATATATATATATGGAAGAAATTAATTAAGTGTTGGCCGAAACATAAAGGAATATATATATTGACCGAAAATAATTAGTTAAAGAATTGTACGAGAAATTAATTAAAATAAGTAAAGAATTTGCATGGTTGGTCGAAAGGTGAAGAAAAAATAATATTCTTGAGTAATATAATTGTAAGTAAGAATTTTTAGGAAAACAAAAAGGCTAAAAAGGTAAATATAAGTTAGGAAAGTTATAAATCGATACTAAAATGAAATTTTACCTTAGCAGGGTTGAGGCACCCAGACTATTGGGTTACCTTAAACTGGACTATTGTATTGGACCTTGGACTGGACAACTTGGACTCAGACTAAACTAAATACTAAAAAATTGATTGAGGGAAAGACTATAATTTGGGTAACACAGTAATAGGTAGAAATGTGCATATTCCTATCAAAGTGATTTTGCGTGAGTTAAAATATCATTTTTCCTCCTTAAAACACTATCGTATGCATGCATTGCTCATGAGTGTTGTTTTGATGAAATCCCAATGAAAAGTCCATGTTGGTATTTCTGATGATGAAATTGCATGCATTGTGATTGGTTTATTTCAATAAGGGAATATGACATTAGACTGGTTGTGTGAATCGATGCAGGCTTGTATCATCGAAGAGCTAGTGTGTAAGTAAGTGTCGTTAAAAAGTAAGCATGCATTACTAAGGAGCACCCATGCAGTGAAGGTTCACTTGTGTATTAAGCCTCTTGTCTGAGCGTACGCAAACTCGTAAAGGATTTGGACCCCTTAGTACTTAGTTGCCTTGAATAGTGCATAACATTCATAATTGGTTTCTCTTGTATGCACTGCAGTTTTGTATTTTAAAAAATTGGGACACCAATCCGTTTTTTAAAATATATGTGTATATCGACTGAGATTTCATTCTTACTGTTTCTAATTGGTATCTCATATTGATTTGATATTATAAAGATGTAGTTTGTGAGTTGTAGTCCTATATGGTGGTCTCGAATGCAGCAGGTTGCTCTTGCGTATCATGTATAGTAGTACGTGTTTCTCACTAGAGAATATGTGAACATGGATCCCATAGTAAGGGGCTATCCTATGGATGACATTGATGAGGTGTCAGGTTAGCAAAGTCAATGTGGTGGTGTTGGTAGTGGTGTTGCAGGTGATAGTGTTAGTAGTAGTGTTGTCATTGAGGAGATTGTGGAGGAGGTTCTTAGAATAGTAGAACCAATTGTAGAGTAGTTTGTGGAAAAGTACTAGGTTTTGGAGTACCGATGTATAAATGTAACAATGTAATATTGTAACTTTGATAATTATATATGCATATTTTAATTTGTTTTGGAGTACAAGTGAGTATGTTTTATTTTGAAGGATATGTTGTGTCATGGCTATTCAAGAATATCTAAATAGCAAAGTGACATTAGATTGGGTCCATGTATCCAAAATAGCTTCTATTGTGATACAAGTTAAACCATAACACATCTAATAGTATAGAAGAGTGTGTAGAGTAGTAGGAGGTGCTATAACATTTTTGTGTATTATAGGATAATCAAGGCACTAAGGTGCGTATTTTATCATATAATAGGTCAAGGTGTTACAGAGATAGACGCCAGGGTGCCATATAGGAACTTTAACCAGAGGCTAAGGTGCCACAATGTCCAAAAGGCCGCACCATGATGCCCCTATAGTGCATATGCAGCCATGTTTTTCCCTTTTTGACCCTAACTAGACGCTTCAAGGATAAGGATTTGTGTTCTTACACTGTACTTTAATGCCAATGAGTCTTTCTATCATTAATTCTTTCATATTTTAACATCGAGGACAATGTGCATCTAAAGTTTAGGGGTGTTTAGTTTTTAATTATTATGTTTGTTTTGATGTTTGATGCTTGTAGTTTTTAGATTGTTTAGTTAGCCAAGATGTTATTATGCTTTTATGATGAAATCCTTCATCCTCGGATAATATTTGAGTTTTCATATGTTCTTGACATTCATGTTAAATTTTTGAGTTAGTAGCATTATAGGATGTGATTTCCCACACATTTTTGTCAAAGTGGGTATTACTTAGGTTGTGAAAAGAAAATACTCTTCTAGGTTTTAGAGTGATCTATGTGCTTAATGTAACTTGAGCCTTAAAATTTCCTTTATCATATCGTTACCCTAGCCTACGTTACAAGCTTGATAAAAAACCTATAGATCCTTCACTTAGTGTCATCTACATTAGTTGAAAGAGAGTTGAAAAGCACACTTATAGGTTTGAATGCTAAATAGGATTTTACTTAGACATAACTTATCTAGATTGCATGCATTCCGTTGTTAAAAGATCATTACACACACACTGAAATCTGATTGAAATTGATGCTTTAAAATTGAATCATGAATTTGAGAAATAATTATGGTTGACATTTAGTTAAGTTCATGTCTTTTGAGAGCATGTTGGGATTTCATTATGTTAGTGTAATGCATCTTTGGCTATTAGTTTTTGTTTGTGTCTTTTTCTTTTGCTCGAGGACTAGCAAAATATTAAGTTTGAAGTGTGATAACTCTTGGAAATAAACTTATTTTACATCCTTTTACTCATATTATTTTAGCTATCTTCTAGAGTTTTAGTTGGCTTTTACTTAATTTTAGTTGGATTATTAGTTGAGTCCTTATCGTATTAGAATGTTAAATCCTAGTTGATTTATTGTAGGATTTTAGGTGTTTGAACTTATATTAACTTTAGTTGTATGTTTTATAGGTCTGATGTAACAAGGAATTCCGTTAAAGGTCAAATTGGAACTCTCAAAACGCGTAAGACAGGAGAAGCAACCCAGCAGGATTAGCTCCTAGGTGCCAGAGTAAGACAAGAGTGAGGCTATGGCTCCAGAACTTCGGTATTGTGACACTAGGGCTACAGCTAGACCTCCATCCATTTGTAAGGCCGCAATGTTGGGAAGCTAAAGCAGCCGCCCTAGCATGATTCCTAGTCCAAATTGAAATGATATTAAAGGTTTTTAAGCTATAAAAGGGGGATTAGCTTGAGACTCAAAGATACAAGTTAGTTAAAACTTTTTGAAGTATTAGAGCTTGTCAAGGGTGCAAGGAAGTAAGAGGAGCAAGGATGAATGAAGTTTGAACACCGACATCCTTCTAGCTTTCTCTAATTCTACTCCTTCTTTACTTTCATTGTATTGTTTGATATTTATTATTGTTGAATCTATGTCTATACTAAGTAGCATGGAGTAGTTTTTTTTTTTTTTTTTTTCTAGAATTACAACTAGAACTCAACATGTAGCTTGATATTATTTTGTTTATGGATTGCTTAGGTTTTTGGCATATGATTTATTTAGTTCATTATATGCTTAATCATTCTAATTGATTGGTTATCTTTATGATTGAATTCAGAAACCTAAAGGAGCTTGGAAAAGTAATTTAGGTTTAGCCATGAATGAATTAGCACTTGATTGAGAATAGGAATATGCTTATACTTTAATAAGAAACCTAGGTTAATAATTCTTTGCAATAACTAAGATAGACAAGATAATATAATTCAAGTGAAGTGTTATTGTAGGTTGTAGTTCTAGGCTTATCTCTAGTATGCTCAATAGTTAATTTGTTTTTAGTTTATAATTAGTTCATAATCAATCCAAACTCAATTGTTTGAATAAAATTAGAATTGTTAATTTTAGTACTTAGCATAATATTAGAAAAACTTCCCGTGGGAACAATTTTTACTGTATTTATTAGTATTAGTGTCTAGTAGTTAATTAATGGTTAGTTTTAACGATACTTTTATTTGTATTTAATGCATCTACTAAACTATTCTTTATTATATTATTTAAATGAGATTTAGTACAATGTTCAATAAAGTCCCCTGAATTAATATTGTGTATGCGCAATTATGATATTGATCACAATTATAAGATATGGCATACATAAAATATTATACTAAAAGTATTCCTGGTCAATAAAAAATTAAGAATAGGTGTAACACCCTAGCATGTTATACAATAAAATACAGTCCCCAGTGTCCTGATTATCCTATAACATACAGATTTAGCATTCTACATCGTAAAGTTAGTACATCAAGAATAAGGGATTAGGAAATAAAGCATTCTAAAAATCCCTAAACAACAAAAAAGTCTCCCGATTCCTTCATTCAAATCTTTTCTCCAAAACTTGACAAACATGCAATCATCGTCTATAATCGTCTATAATAGACTTATGCTAAAAGATTAAGAATCAAGAAGCTCAGTCTTCCATGAGAACATCTTCAGAGTCAATGACTCCATTGTGCATAGGGGAATCATCCCAAAAGGGATCCTCCTCCGGATTGTCCTCTATACTATCCTGATCCTTCTTACCAACCTCAGGCATATCCTCTACAATCTTCTCTATCACCACACCACCTCCAACATCACCACCTCTTAGACCTTGCTGATTAAGAACCCCATTGGCATTATCCATAAAGCACTCCCTTACTATAGGATCCGTGTACATGTACTTCCCAGTGAGGAACACATACTGTTGTACATGATATGCAGGACCAACATGCTGCATAAGAGACTAACAAATAGCGTTATCACTCATATACTACATATTTATAATATCAAATCAATTTAAGACACTAGTTTATAAACAGTGAGACAAAAATCTCAGTTGATATACACATGTATATTTTTAAAGATAGTTAGGTGTCCCGTTTTATAAAATCAGAAAGATGCAGTGTATGAATGAGAAATTAATTATGGATGTGTGGACTATCCATAGGTTGGGCTATCCTATTAGGATTACCCAACCGAATCAGGGCTACTTAGTACTCAAGGGGCCAAATCCCATAACAATTTTGTGTACGCTAAGACAGAACGACCATTCCTAGTTCGATCCTTATATGCACATGTGCTTCACCTTTGCCTACCCACACATAGGTTATTTAGCGACCCATTTACCTATAGCAGTTCACTCTAACCAGTCTGAATCACATTCAATAATGGAAAAACCAATCATGCACCATGCAATTTCATCATAACCATCAGCCATGGAATTTGCATCATTATTCTTATCAAAACAATACTTATAATCAATGAATATATACAGAGGAGCTTTAAGGAGTAAAAATGATATCTTAACTCACACACACCAAAAGCCACATTTTATAAGAATATGCACATACCTACTTGTTACATTGTTACCTAATTACAATTTTGTCCATAGTTCAGTTTTCTAGTCCTCAATCTAGTCTAAGTCCAACTGTCCAGTTCAGGGTACTCCAATCGTCAATGTTCCTTAACCTTGCTTAGGTAAAATTTGTTTGAGTATCAGTTCACCAATTTTCTAAACTTTTATTTACTTGTTTACCCTTTTTCTCTACCTTAGTATATCCTTAGGATTAAATTTATAATGTACAACTATTTTACTACCAAGCATATTCTACTTATTTTTGGCCAACAATAATAACTTCTAGTTAAGTTATACTACTCAATTATCTAAGAAAACATTAATTTTTCTAACTATCTTACTCGGCCATCAATGTTTTTCACCAATTCATTAGCTAATCTTACTAATCGATTTTCACCATATATACACTTAATTTACCATTTTCGGCTAACACATGATTTCTTTCTAGGAAATCCAAGTCTCGGCCATCTATGTAATTTAAACAATTTATCATTTAATTTATCGACTAATTCATACGTAATCACTTTTATAAACTAATGACTACCAATTTAATACATGTATCCCTAATTTAACAAATTCAATTTTTATTAACAATATATGGCTAGATTCAACCTGGATTATCAATTAACTAATCAATTATTCTTGAATCAAACCCCAAGAATTCAAGTTGAAGGAGATACATACCTTAAATTCGACCAAACCGTTCAAACACCCTCCTATACCTCTTGGCCAAGTCAAGATCTCTCCTTCGAGTCTCTTTATCATACACGCAATTGTATATTAGGAATCCTTATCTTGAAATGAGTTACTTCTCCAAGTTTTACTCAATTCTAACTTTTGGTTGATATTTTATCGAATCTCCTCTCTTTCTCTTTTTCCTTCACATTTTCTCACTAAGCTTCCTCTTGATCCTAGCTTAACCCATATATATAAGCTCTAAGTTTTCTAATTTTTGGTTTCCTAATCCTTCTTATATTAATTTATATTCTTAATCAAATGATTACCGACCACCTCTCATGTATTTATAGTCTTTGAATAGGAATAGCTTATATAACAAGCCACCTATCACACTCTACTATCACTTCACTCTCTATGCACTATAATTACTCTTCACTTGCCACCTCACTTCTCCATATCATGCCATAAAAGCATTTCATACAAGACTTCCTCACATTCGGCCACCACATATCCTATACCCGTTATATACAAGACACATCATCTACTCTTCCTACACCAAAATTGACCACTTAAATCCTCTTACATAATTTGTTATAACTTGTAATGACACATTATTCTTATACTATCCATTCTTTCCATGTGTCGCTTTTCTTACACTCTTATAATGACTTCATTTAATACATAATATTTCTTGTCACTTGTCATGACACCTAGCATTTCCTTACACCTTGCAACCTTTCCATCCACCACTTATACATTCCATGCATACTACTTCTCCAAAATCGTGGCTTGAAACCAAGCTTTTGGATACACCATTATTCCTTCATTTAATGCACATGTCTCTACTAATTTTCACTTAGCGTCCCTAGGTTTTCGTTTGTTTTCATTTTAGTCCATAACTTCCTAGTTATCAATTTAATCCTCTTTATGTCACCATATTTTCAATTAAATCCTTGATTTATACTTATTCATATTATATTGGACTTGTAATGGACAATTATAATTTTTTTCTAATTTATTTTATACTATTTTCCTTCACTATCGTAATATGTGAGCAAAATTACAAGTCTACCCTTTGCTACCCATATACGATATTTTATTAATCCTATATGCATATTCCTTTTAAATTTAAAATCACACAATCATAACTATCTTTTTACTTCTTATTCATAAATAATTCAACAGGTATTTTTTCTAATGCAATAAAATCAATCATGTACCTTTCACTTTTTGGTAAGCAGTCTAGGGGTGTTACATTTTATCTTCTACTAATATAGGAATTTTGTCCCTAAAATTCACCATATTTCAAACGTCTCTAGATATTCTTCCTTCATATCCTCCCCTTGCTCCCAAGTAATACTTTCATCTAATGAACATCCCTAAGCCACTTTTACTGATGGAATCTCTTAATTCGTCGTTCGACGAATGGTTCGATCCAAAATCTTACCTGGTCGAGCTCTTACCTCCAAATTATCTTGAATTTATCATGGCTCATATGGAACTACATGCATGAGAATAGACATGTACTTCCTCAGTCTCAACATATGATATACATCATGCAAATTAGAGAAGTTAGGTGATAACGCAATATGATATACTACTAGTCCTACTTTCTCTAATACCTCAAACTATCTAATAAATTTCAAACTCAACTTCCTTCCTTTCACACGACTTATTACAGGTATTACCTTTAAAAACACGCGATCTCCTATTTCAAAACTTAAAGGTCTTCATTTATAGCTAATGTAATGCTTTTTTCGACTTTGAGAAGTCAACAGATTTTGTCAAACTTAAACTATAACTCAGACGTTTGTTGTATTAAGTCAGGTCCTAACAACTTTAGCTCACCTACTTTAGTCCAACACAATGGCGATCTATACTTCCTTCCATACAAGGCGTTATAAGGTACCATTTGTAGACTTAGATGATGGGTATTATTATTTGCGAATTCCACTAAAGGTAAATAAGAGTCTTAATTACCTCTATGGTCTAACACGCTTGCTTTTAGCATATTTTCCAAAGTCTTGATATTTCGTTCCATTTGACAATTAGTCTAAGGATGATATGTCATACTAAATCGTAATTTAGCACCTATCGCTACTTATAATGCATGCCAAAGCTTAGATGTAAACCTTAGATACAATTCGACACAATTGCGCTGGTACACTATGTAATCTTACAATTGCCTTTATATATAACTTTGTTAACTTATCCAGCGAATACAAAATCTTGACCGGTAAAAAATAAGCTAACTTAGTTTAGTCCATCAACTATTACCCAAATCGCATCATGACCATTCTTCATCCTAGGTAATCCTACTACAAAATCCATCGAAATACTTTCCCATTTCCACTCTGGAATATTTAACGGATGTAATAATCCTGCCGGTTTTTGGTGTTCTACTTTCACTATTTGACATGTTAAACACTTAGAAATGTACTTGGTTATCTCTCGTTTCATTCCATTCCACCAAAATTGTTTATTCATATCCTTATAATCCCTTGTAGCTCCTGGATGAAACGCATATCTACTTTTATAAGCTTCATCTAAGATCAATTGCCCAATAATAACATCAAGTGGTACAATCAACCTCAAAATTCTAATAATCCATCCTCACAAATCCTAAAATCTATTATTTATCCTGACCTCACCTTCTATTAAATCTTATTCAATTTTACATCATTCACCAAAGTCTTCTTAATTTTTTGTCTCAGATCCAATTGAATCTTCAAATACACAAATTAATGACTCCCAAACTTTGATTTAACACCTCAAAATTCAAATCTCGAAATTCTTCTAATAACCTATACTCCTTCATCATCAACCTAGCCATAAAACAAGATTTCTTACTTAAAACATCAGCCACTATTTGCCTTACCCGGATGATACTTCAACTCATAATCATAGTCTTTTAAAAATTCAATCCATTTCCTTTGCCTTATATTAAACTCTTTTTGATCAAACAAATATTTAAGACTCATATGATCTGTATAAACCTTAAACTTCTCTCTAAAAATAGAATGTCTCCAAATTTTCAATGTAAAATTACCGTAACTAACTCTAAGTTGTGAGTAAGATAATTCTCCTTATTATGTCTCATCTACCTAGATATATAAGCTACTACTTTACCTAGTTGCATCAGAACACATCCCAAATCTCTTCTTAAAGCATCACTATAGATAGTGAATCTATATGAAGGATTACAAATAATTAACATTGGGGCGGTAGCTGACCTATTCTTCAACTCCTGAAAACTCTACTCACACTTAAGTGTCCATTCCCACTTCACTCCCTTCCTTGAACGAATCTTCTATAATACCTAGCAAAACCTAAGAAACTCATCATTTATGTCACAATCTTCGGTGACTCCCAAGCCATTACTACTTCTATCTTTTTAGGATCTACTGCCACTCCATCCTTTTTTACCACATGACCTAAAAATTGCACCTCTTGTAACCAAAACTCACACTTACTAAACTTAACATATAGTTTATTTAATAAATCTAATGCTAACTTCATATGCTTCTCATGCTCCTTTATATTCCTCGAGTAAATCAAAATATCATTAATGAACACTATCCCAAAAGTCATCCAATTATGAATTAAAGACTTGATTCATCAAATCCATAATGTGGAAGAAGAATCAGTTAATCCAAACGACGTAACTAGAAACTTGTAATGTCCAAACGTGATCCTAAATGCAATTTTCTGTATATCATCCTTTATAACCTTTAGTTGATGATAACCAGACCTTAAATCAATCTTATAAAATATCGTTACTCCTCGTAGCTGTTATAATAAATCATCAATCCTAGGTAAAGATACTTACTCTTAATCATCACTTTATTCAACTGCCTATAATCTATACATAAGCGCTTAGGCCCATCCATTTTCCTTAAGAATAAGACTGGTGATCCTCAAGATGAGACACTAGGTCGAATATATCCATTGTCTAATAACACCTTGAGTTGCTTTTTAAGTTCCTCTAATTCTACAGAGGCCACTCTATACGGGGTCTTATAAATAAGCATCTTTCCTGGAATAAGGTCAATCACAAATTCTATTTCTCTATCACCGGAATAAGCCTGGCAGATCTGTTGAGAAAAATGTTAAGATACTCCCATATCACTAGAATATCCTTTAACTTCTTCTCTTCGTTCCTATTTTTCGTAGGGTAAATATCCTTCATAATCCTTTCTTAGAAGCCTTTTGGCTTGCAAAGCAAACACCAATGGTACACCCAACCTTTTTTTTACTACCATTGTAGACACAACCGGCATCATCACTTTCTTGCTATTGTAATCCAAAAGCACTACCTAACTACCTGACCAATCCATCCCTAGAATTACATAGAAATCTACTATAGGTAAGCAGGTTAAGTTTTTTAGACTCAATCTTCTCTATAATTCTAGTTCAATGTCTTTACACACTTCCCGTGTAGCTAGAAAATTTACGGTCTAGATTGTGCAACATCTGACAGACTTTTTAGCTTAGTCCATCCCTACATGCACATGCTATGAATGAATGTGTAGCTCCGGTATCAAACAAAACATTCACATAATGTCCTTTCACTAAGCACTCACCATCTTTAATGTTTGGATTCTTTTGAGCCTCTTGTTTAGTTAAAGAGAAAAATCGTCCTGGGGCGGTTGGTCTCCCTATCTTTGGTTTCCTATTACGTGCGAGACAATTTTATTGGAAATGTCCTTCTTGATTACATCCATAACACTTTTGTCCCGTAGCCAAACATGGTCCCATCATATGGCCTTGTCCATACCTTGGATACGGTCTAACGCATGTATTTAGAAATTGTACTTGTTTCCTTTTATCTACTTAATCCCCTTGCCTAACTTCTCTAAAATTACTTCTTTTACTATCCCTTCATCTCTCATTCTCTCGAGCTCTCTTAGATCCTTCAAATCTCCTTGTCCTCTCATGTTCCTCCTCTAGATACACCTTTTTGGTAATCTTACACTTATTAACTAACTGGGCAAATTTTTTTTCTCTAGCGTAGCTACCCTTGCCCGTATCTCCGATCTCAACCCTCTCTAAAATTATCTAACTTTAATACATCATGATGATGTATCGTTAAGTACAAAGAAAACCTAGACAACTCTTCAAATCTAGCCTCATACTCTACAGTACTCTTATCTCCTTAAGGTAGCCTCAAAAACTTCAGCTTCCAACTCTTGCTTCATGCTACTAGGAAAATATTTTTGACGAAACATTTACTTACAGCTCTCCCAACTAATATTAACTCCTTGCACCAACATCAATACCTTCATACTTTTCTACCAACTCTTTGTTTCTCCTTCCAACATATAAATGCCTAAAATTAAATTATCCTCATCATTACAGCCCATCACTCTAAAGATTTTTTCTAACTGAGCTAACTATCACTCTAGTATCATGTAAGAACCAGTTCCAAGTAAAGGAGAGGGATTTATCTGACGAAAATAACCTATTAAAGATATTACTGGTCTAGCTCTCATCTCTGGCTCCCAATGTTGTACATTGTCTGTAGCAACATCCGCAACATCCTAAGCAGCTATTACATCGGCCCTCGTAGCATCAGGGGCTGCATTTTAAGCTTCCACTTGCTCTTTCATGTTTTTGATACTCCATCCAAGGTAGCCATAATACCCTCTAAAATCTCTGTTTATGTCTTCTTTTGAGCCATCCTTCATTTAAAATAAAACTCATGAATACCTGAACTGTCAATTTTCTAAAATCTACAATCAATTCACATAACAATTCTATATTCCTTAAAATATAGCAAGATCAAATGCCTATAACCTCAAATTTTTTTATCATATTTTTACATTCCTCGAGACACCAACAAGATCAAATACCTATAAAATTAAGTCATTTCTTACAATTCTATATTCTTCAAACACTAACAAGATCCAATACCTATAATCTTACTCTACTTTGATCTTCCACCTTATACCAGAACCTTTGCTCTGATACCACCACAGGTTGTAACACATGGCATATTGTAAAATAAAATACACACTCGAATGCCTTGATTATCCTATAATACATAGAAATACTATAGCACCTCCTACTATTCCACAGACTCTTCTATAGGATAGATGTGTTATGACTTGACTAATATCATAACAGAAACTATTTATGATACATGTCACTTTTAATATTAGGACATTCCTGAAATTCCATAACATAACATAACCTTCTAAAATTGATATACACTCACACGTAACGAATTAAAATATACATATAATTAATTATCAAAGTTAATGTGCTACATTGTAAGGTTAGTACATCAAGAATAAGGGATTAGGAAATAAAGCATTCTATAATCCCTAAACAACAAAAAGGCCTCTTGATGCCTTCATTCATATCTTTTCTTCAACACCTGACAAAACATGCAATCATTTATAATAGCCTCATACTAAAAGAATAGGAATCCATAGCTACTCAGTGTGTCATAAGAACGTCTTTAGAGTTAACTACGTCACAGTGTATAGGGGAATCTTCTCAAAAGGGATTCTCCTCCGTATCCTCCTTTATTCTATCATGGTCCCCACCACCAACCTCAGGCACATCCTCTGCAATCTCCTCTATCACCACACTACTTCTAACACCATTATCTCCTAGACCTTATTAATCAGGCACCCTATTGGCATCATTCATAAGGTACTCTCTTATTATAGTATTTGTGTACTCGTGCTCCCCAGTGAGGAATGCATACTGCTATATATGATAGGCTTGACTAACTTGCTACATATGAGACCACCAAATACCTCTACCACTCACATACTACATCTTAATAATATCAAATCAATCTGAGACACTAGTTTAAAAATAGTGAGCTCAGTAGATAGACACTTATATATTTTTTAAAACAAATAGGTGTTCCGTTTTATAAAATCAAAAAGATGCAATGTATGCATGAGAAGCCAATTATGAATGTGTAAACTATCCACTAAAGGGCTAAATCCTTTAACAAGTTTGCATATACCCATAAAGAAGGACCATTCGCAATTTAACTCTTACATGCACAGGTGATTAGGCTTTGCCTACCCATGCATGGGATTTTAGCGACCCAGTCATCAACAACAGGTTCATTCTAACCAATTCAACCTATATTCCATAATGGAAAAATTAATCACATACCATGCAATTTCATCATAAACATGATGCATGGAATTTGCATCGTGATTCTCATCAAAACAACGCTCATAATCAACGTGTGCATACAAAAGACCTTTAAGGAGTAAAAATGGTATTTTAACTCACACACACCAAAAATCACATATTATACCTATTACAATATACCCAATTATAGTTTTGCCCATAGTTCAATTATCAGTCCTCAATCCAGTCCAACTCAAATTATCCAATCCAGTGCCTAGTCCAAAATAGTCCAGTTCATGGTACGATCCAATCAAGGTTCCTTAACATTGCTTAGGTAAAATTTGTTTTAGTATTGATTCACCAATTTTCTAAACTTTTATTTACCTTTTTACCTTTATTTTCTACCTAAGTATGTCGTTATGATTAAATTTATTACATACATCTATTTTATTACCAAGCATATTCTACTTATTTTCAGCCATCAATAATAACTTCTAGTTAAATTATAATACTTAATTATCAAAGAAAACATTAATTTTTCTAACCATTCTACTCGGCCATCAATTTTTTTCACCAATTCATTAACTAATTTTACTAATCAAAATTTCACAATATCTACACTTAATTTACCATTTTCGGCCAACATATGATTTCTTTCTTGGAAATCTAAGTCTCGGTCATTTATGTAATTTAACCAATTTATCATGTAATTTATCCACTAATTCATATGTATTTACTTTTGTATAATTACTACCAATTTAATACATGTATCCTACTTTAACTAATTCAATTTTTATTAACTATATACGACTAAGATTCAACCTAGATCATCAATTAACTCATCAATTATTCTAGAATCAAACCCCAAGAATTCAAGTTTAAGGATATATATACCTTAAATTCGGCTAAACACTTCAAACACCCTTCTATACTTCTCGGCCAAGTCAAGATCACTACCCTCGAATCTCTTGATCATACATGTAATTGTATATTTCGTATCCTCACCTTGAAAGGAGTTACTTCTCCAAGTTTCACTCAATTCTGACTCTTAGTTGGTATTTTATCAAACTCTTTTCTTTCTTTCTCTCCCTCAAGTTTTCTCTTAATTTATTTCTAACCTCCTTTTTCTAATTTTCGATTCCCTAGTCCCTCTTATATTAATTTATATTCTTAATTACATGACTACTATCACCTCTCATACATTTCTAGTCTTTGTATAAGAATAGCTTATATTATAAGCAACCTATCACACTTTACCATCACTTCACTCTCCATGCACTATAATTACTCTTCACTTGCCAGCTTCCATTCTTGCCATGCGTCATTGTTCTTACACTTCCATAGTATTCCTTGTCCTTAGTCATGACACCTTGCCTTTCTTTACACCCTACAACCTTTCCATCTGCCACCTATTCATTCCATGCATACTACTTCCCTAAAACTGTGGCTTGAAACCATGATTTTGGAGACACCATTATTCCTTCATTTAATGCACATGTCTCCACCAATTTCACTTAGAGCCCCTAGGATTTCGTTCTTTTTCATTTTAATCCATAACTTCCTTGTTTTCAATTTAATTCTCCATGTCACCTATTTTCAATTAAGTCATTGCTTTATACTTATTTATCTTATACTGCACTTATACTGAATAATTATAATTATTTCTAATTTATTTTATATTCCTTTCCTTCACTATCCTAATATATGAGCAAAATGACTAGTCTACCCTTTACTACCCATATACGATATTTTATTAATCCTATATACATATTCCTCTTTAAATTTAAAATCACACAATCATAATTATCTTTTTACTCCTTTTTCATAAAAATTCAACAACAATTTACGTTTCGATGCAATAAAATTTAATCATGTACCTTTAACCTCTTCATCAGCAGTACAATAAGGGTATTGATGATTCTTCGAGACAAGCTTATATTGTGTCATTCTCTTAAAAATAGAGTAGTGATATCATAAACTATAAGCATGGAGATGTTAAGACAAACATATGGATGCTTGTTAGTTGAACAAGTATACTGAATTAACCCAACATGAGAAACCATGTGGAGTATTTACTCACGTGTCAATGGAAGTTCTCAAAGTGTTGGTGGCATACCTTTGACTTGAGATAATTTTATTACCTTATGAGTGAATCTACGTGTTTTGATGTCATTCCCCTTATCCTGTAATAAAGGTAATACATAGGTGTTTATTGGATATGTAGTAAAGCATATGAAGGTAGATGAATGATTCATCATCCTTGGTAAAAAGGACGAATATGTCATGGCCTCTTGAGATAAGTATGTCATGTTCCGGGAATATTTGTAAAGTGAAAGAGAATAAGAAAAATGTTTTCTTGAATTTCTTTGAGGAACAAAATGTAAACTTGGTTTCAAGTACAAATGGATTTAGACAAAGATAGAGTTAACACTAAAATCTATGCCCTATGTCTCTCTTAGGATAAGTTTGATAAAATGATTAAATTACATGGTAACCAGGCGCTAAAAGGTTTGATCAATGATCTTAGCTTTGCTTATACTTGTGCGGTTATGATACCTTGCTAGATGTCAATATTGATTTATGATATTCCAAATCTTTCCATAATTCGTTGTTAATCAAAATAAGCTTTTCAATTAATCTCTTGCGATTAAACAACCTTAAATAAGCTCTTAAGATAAAATTTAGCAACAGCTTTAAGGATTAGAAAGATAGCTGAAGCTAAGCAATAAACAAATAAGCTCGGTTTATTTAACTTAGTCCATGTTCATCATATCAATTATAAACTACTATTTGCTACCTATGTTAGAATCATCAAGCAATTATGGACTTGATTCTTCTAAACTAGCAATAGGTAATATAGTCTAATCAATTAGTTACGCAACTAATCAATAGAACATACAACCATGAAAAATATAAAAGAAAAACATAAGATATCTGAATTGAATAATTACACTAAAATGAAGAACAAATCAGATGTTACAACGCAATCCCATGGCTTCAATCTTCCTTTTTATCGATAAAAGGGAATTTAGCAACTCATAACAAAAGTGAAAACAATAAAGAAATTCTAAAAAAGTTTTTGAGTCTTGAATAATTGATATCAAAACACTCATAAGCTAATTGTATTTATAGGCTAATTAGAAGACAAAAGAACTCTGCAATTCTAAGCTAACTTAAAGACGTTCTTGGATTGGAGTCTTTGGTGGCTGGGATTTCTTTTTCTATTAGAATTCCTAATATATCTTGAAAATATGTCTAAATACAAGATCAGCTTATAATCCTCATACAAATCCTTGGATTAGGATTCCTAATTTGCCTTCAAAATAGGTCCAAATACAAGATATGCTTGTTATCCTCATAATAATCTGATTAGGAAGTTTATATATTAATGTTTATCCATTAATATATATATATATATCCATTAATTGTAGACGTGTTTGGAATTCATGGAGTGGTTAAAGAATAATTCAAGCATAATATTATACGCGCTTTCATGACTCACAAGGCGATGGGCCATGCACCAATCTGGCCCATCTTCATTTAATGCTCTTTTGACTTTCTCTTTTACTTCTTTTGTGCTAAATGTGGCCCATTTATCCAACTAATGTTCATTTACTTCAGTAAAACACCTAAAATCATAAAATAAATATTTATAATTTTATTTGCACAAAATCATACTCAAGACAACCAATAGGAATCAATTAAATTAAGACATATTAAACACCTATCAGATTCCCCCACACTTACTTATCCTTAAGTAAAACTAGAATTAATAATGGATCTCCTCTTCTAAATTTCCAAAGATATGAGAGAATGCATAAATCATCAACAAAGAACACAACTACTAATCAAAAGAATCATAAAATATCATGAAGAAATTTCCCTTGAAGAAACTAAGAACTTGACTTAATAAGAAACATCATTGAAAATCAAACATGCTAAATTGATAGCTTCTCACATGGCAATCTGATTCATTTAGTAAAAATGCACTTACATAGACTTGCTTGTCCATCTAATCTCCACTACTTAGATTATATGCAACACAAATCAAAAGGTCTTTCACAAGTTGTAACAGGGTTAGGGACCTGGTATGGAGCAAAATGGAGAGAAAAAGGTAAACACCAAAGAAATTATTAGAGCAATCAAAACTTTAAACTTGAGCATATAAGCATGTAAACCTATATCACTTTGACGTTTTGATGCTTTTAGCACTTTGCTTGCTTATCACTTTTTGATTCATCATTTTTCTTATGCTCTTTCTTTGTTCTCTTATTTATTTTTTATTTATTCTCTTATTCTCTTGTTTTGTATAGAACACAAAATCATTCAAATTAAATACTGAAGAGAAGCTTGAAATCCATGCTTATATTTCTCTATACTTTTCCCTGTTAACACTTCAACAATACTCATCAGACAAGTAGGTTAACCAACACAAGGATGTAGAGGCATAATTTTATCCTGCATATGAATCAAACTCAAATAAGCATGTGAATGAATTCAAACAAATGCTATCTTAGTCAAGGCGAAACCTAGATTTCTTTCGCCAAGGTTCCTCTATGTTTTTGAATTAATGTAAAAGATGGCTAATCAAATAGAAGTACTAAGCATAGAATATGATAAATAATTCATATGCTAAACAATAAGCAATCAAATTATAACATAAAACCAAGCTACATGTTGAGTTTCGTTGCAATCCTATAAATAAAACTACTCCATGCTACTTAGTGTAAACATGGATTCAAATAAAGGAAATATAAAACAAATACAAGGAAAGTAAAGAGTAGAATAAAACAAAATCAATAGGCTATTAGGCTTCAATCTTAAACCATCAAAACTTCTCTTATACCTTACATTCTTGATCCTCTCTTTATCTGCAGAATTTCTTAGCTAGCTTGTGTGTTTTGAATCCCTAAGCTAAACCTCTATATTTAAAACTCAATTTAAGTTCAATTTGAACTAGGAATCATGCCAATGCTAGAAAAGCGAGCAACACTGAAAATCAGATGAAGTATCATATTGGGCACTAAGGCGCCAGCTTTCTGGTGCCTTGGCACTAGGGGCCTCTGTCCTAGGCTCCAACTTTCTGCCACCGCAACCCTTGCCTGATCTTGGCATCATATGTTGTTTTACAATTTTTGAGTGTGTTAAGCTCAAATTTTTGATAGTCCTGCAGTAAAAGAAAAACTAAAAAAAAAAAAAGCCAAAATGCATCATACTACAACAATGATATCCCCAACATGCTCACAAAAGTTTAACTTAACCTTAACTAAATCTCAACCATAAGTATAACTCAAATTCATAATTTAACTTTAGAGCAAGTATTAAATTCAAATGGATCTCCGATGTGTGTGTGTGATGATCTTTAACAAAGATATGCATGCAATATGGATAAATTTAAGTCTATGTAAAATCTATTTTGGCACTCAAACTCTATTAGTTTACTTTTCATCTTTCTCTCTCCTCTAATATAGACTCCATTAAGTCAAGAATCAGTAGGTCTTTATAAAGCTTATAATGTAGGCTAGGGTAATGGTATAATAAAGAAATTTAAGGCTCAAATTCTCCTAAGCAAATAGATCACTCTAGATCATTGAAGAGCTCTTTTCATAACCCAAGTAATACTCACTTGGCATACTTTTTCCTTTTCACCACTTCATATATTTTTCTACTTTGCTTGGCTTTTTCTTTTGCCTTTTTTCCAACTCTTGTCACACCCCCCAAACTTAATTTTATTATTATGAATATAGGGATAATCAAGAGGCACAAATATATATTTTTTATTTTTATTTCTATTTCTTATCTTTAAATATATATATATATATATAACTCCAACCTTTCCTTATTTTCTTATAACATAACTCAATATATTCATAAAATGATCAATATCCCTAAGAGTAAGGGTTCCATTTAAAAGCAGTTTAAAAAAAAAAATTTGTGAGCGTCAAAGAAAAGACAATATAGGCTCAATGGAGGTAAACAAGAGATATAACATAAAACATGGTAAGTTTAAAAAGGCTCAAATGGTTCAAAGATAGCCTAAACCATGTCCCTAACTTAGTTTTGTCTATAATTTTGACTCAAGAGAGAATCAAATAACTTCAACAGTTTTTAACTAAATATGAATTTCCTAAACATAAATGGTCTCCAAATAAGTAACACAATCCCAAGAAAAAAATCAAGTGCATTAAAGTGCTGTAAATCACAACCTACAATGCTACTAACTTAAGAATTTAACATGAATGTCAAAGATCATATAAAAACAAAAATATTATCATAGGATGAGGATTTCATCATAAAAACATAATAACATCTTAGCTAACTAATAACCTAAAAAACAAGTGCACTAATAAAACTCTCCCTTAAACTTAACATAACATTGTCCTCAATGTTAAAATATAAAAAGAAATAAAGATAGAAAGACTCCCTGGCATTGAAACAAGGTGGAAAGCTCACTAATCCTTAGCCTTGTTAATAGCGTCTAAGTTCATAAGAGGTAAAAAAGGATGTGCCTGTAAAAATAAACGACACTTAATGAGAAAACTTCCAAACTAAATCATAAACAAATAAATAAATGAAAAAAAAAATAGAAACTTAGGTTGCCTCCTAAGAAGTGCATGATTTATAATAGTCTGCTTGAGTATTGGAATAATGCTCCTAAACAAGTGGCTTTCGTCTATAGTAAGTGTCATATAACACAATATATGGGTCTTGATTTAAGATGTCCTTAAGCTTGGTAATATTTGGATGTACTTGGCATGTGTGCTCAACATCACTTGGCTTTGGAAATCTTGCTTGGTATGGTAGAGGTAAGATGCTAAGGATGGTGGCGAAGAAGTTGGCCATATAGGATCTTCATAAATATAAAATTTAGTGGCTGATTTAGATGATGAAGAGTTAGCCACATATGATCTTTATAGTTGTTGTTTTTAGCGGCTAATTTAGACTCAAAAGGTTGTGGTTTTTCTTCTAGGATCATATCTTGAGTTGCTTACTCACTATGAAAGTCCTTTTCTATACCTAATTAAGGTTCACTTATTTGTTCATCATGGATTTCTTATTCTATGACCAAATTATGTTCAATAGATTTGGTACCATGAATTTCCTCATGCTATTCATCTTCTATGAAAAAGATACATGGTGGAAAAGGAACTTTGTACCCATTCTTGAGACATCTCTTTAGGCTTCTTATTTGGTGTAAGCTCATCCTCACTTGGTGTAGGTTCACTCTTGAAAAAGATAAGTCAAGGTCTCCAACAATACATAAGTTTTGCTTACACTTAGATCCATTAAGTCTCCACTAGCTAGCCTAAAACCATTTTTCGTGCCCTTTCACACAAAATATTGTAAAATATATGGAGTTGAAGCCATTTTGGTAAGTTGTGATTTAGGACACATGCTCAGCAAATAGTTGAACCTCTCCCAAGCATCTTAGAATAATTCTAAGTCATATTGAGCGAATTATGTGAGGTTGAAATATTCAGTATACACCTCCAATGTACCTCCCAAAACAAACAATAAAATAAAAATAAAAAGATAAAACAAAAGAAAACTGAATTAAAACTAGAATTGTATGCTTTTAATATAAACAATGTTAGACTGATTCCCCAGTAATGGCACCAAAAACTTGATACAAGTTTTACATACGGAAGCACACGTATAGTCCACAAGTCAGAAAATGAAAATAGAGATTTTCCTACGAGGAATTATGTCTAACAATTAAGTACTAAAATCTATCAACCCTACCTTTATCCAAACAAGTGAAAATTTGAGAGTGAATAGTTAACTAAACTAAACTAAAGAAAGAAAACCTAGATTTACAACTTCCCGCAACACTCATTTGGATTATTATTATCTTATCATGTTTAGTTATGGTACCGAATTATTAACCTAAAGTTCTTTATTCAATTATAAATATCTTTCAAATTACTTATAATAATGTCTAACTTAACTAATTCACTATATTTCTATGAGAATTGAGTTAAGCTAGGCTTATTAAGAATAAATGTAAAATGGCTACACAAGGTATGAAGGTATATTTCTATCTAGAATACGAATCAAACTGAAACAATCATGTGAATGAATTCAAACAAGTGCTATCTTAGTCAAAGCTAAACCTAGATTTCCTTTGTCAAGATTTATCTATATTACCAAATCAATCTAAAAGATGGTCAATCTATTAGAAGCATTAAGTAGAGAATAAGATAAATAATTTATGTGTCAAACCCTAAGCAACCAAATTACATCATAAAACTAAGCTACAATTATTCTATTGCAATCCTATAAATAAAACTACTCCATACTACTTAGTATAAACATAGATTCAAATAAAGGAAACATCTAGCAAATACAAGGAAAGTCAACAGTAGAATAAAAGAAAATCGATAGGTTGCCAGGCAATCTTAAACTATCCAAGTTCTTCTTGCTTCTTAAACTTTTGATCCTCTCCTAATCTCCATAATTTCTTAGCTAACTCGTGTGCTCTGAATCCCCAAGCTAAAACTTTTTAAATAGGCTTTAAAATGCACAATTGGAGTTCACTTTGGACTAGGAATTGTTCCGGTGCCACAGCCACGCTTTTCTGACGTTGCAGCACTGAAAATCTGAGGAAGTATTGCTTTGGGCACTGTAGCACTAACTTTCTAGTGCCTAGGCACTATGGGCCTTTGTCCCTAGCATCGCAGTCCCAGCCTAATCCTAGTAGCATATGTTGTTTTGTGATTCTTAAGTGTTTTGAGCCCGAATTTGACTTTCAATTAAACTCTTTTAGCATTAAACTTTTAAAACACATAAACTAAGTTAATATAAGTTAGTACTCATATTAAAAGCCTAAATCCTAGTCAAAAGCAATTAAGATTCAACATCCTAATATAACAAGAACTCGGCTAGGAATTAACTAAAAACTAAGCAAACTTAATGAAAACTCAAGAACATAACTAAAATAAATGGGTAAAAGGGTATGTAATAACTCTAATTCAAAGACTTATCATTCATAGTTTTACACTAAGTCTTTCACTTATTTAAAGAAGTTTTGAAACTTAGATTTAAATCAATTAAACTTGTTTATCTTTGTGCAAAAAGTTTTAAAGAGCCAATTCACCCCCTTCTTGGTTGCATTTCGAGCCAAAAATTGATATTGGAGTTTTGTCTCATGCTTAAGCGTAACATCTATTGAGAAAAGATCAATGGCAAGCACCAAAATTGTTTTTCCTAAGTGACGTGCTATAAATAGAGCTACTCTTTTAAAAGGCTCAAACTATGCATGTTGGAAATATATAACGAAAGTTTTCATTCGTAGTATTGATTTAAATATCTTGAGAGTCATTGAGCATGGTCCTAGTATATCAAAGGGTGTTCAAGGTCATCCTAAAAATGAAAAGGATTTTACTAAAGATGAGATAGAGCTCGTTCAAATGAATGAAAAGGCCATGAACATTTTAATGTGTGGCATTTCTAATGATTTGTATAATCGTATGTCTTCTTGTGAAACTACATAGAAACTCTAAAAAAACTTTAGGTTACCTATGGATGAACTATTCAAATCAAAGATGATGAAACCAAGATCAGTCTATTTGTTCACAGCTACTATTTATTCAAAATGAAAGATGATAAAACCATCAATGAAATTTTTTATCATTTCAATGTTATCACTAATACTCTACATGGACTCAGCAAAAGATATACTGATGAAGAAGTGGTGAGAAAGATTCTAAGGGGTCTACTAAAGCTTAGGAACCAAAGGCTACAACTATAGTTGAAGCAAAGGATCCCACAAAACACACTACTGAAGAGCTTCAAGGATCATTCATGATCCACGAACTCACATTGAATGCTGATGGATCTTACTCTAGCTCCTGATCTATTACCTTCCTCTAAGACAGACTCCAACTTAGGAACCTCCTCCTTAGGCTCTTCCTCAATCTCCTCGAGTATCAATTCAGTACCATGACCTTTTTGTCTTTACACCTCCTCATCCACCACATCCTCCATAGGCATGTTCTCAATAATGGGATTAGAAAACATGTACTCCCTTATCAGAAATATATACTATTGTACATGAATATATAGACCTAGCTCAAGTACATGATACAACCGCAAAGCACTAACATATACTTTGTTGTGGATTTTATTATGCAAGTGCATGTATGTCTAAACAAGTAGGAGAATAAGTCAAGTATCATTCCCACAAGGAATTAAGTCTAACAATGCTAAGTACTAATATCTATCAATCCTAACTTTATTCAGATGATTAACAAAATTATTAAAGCTATTAAACTTGAGAATATAGGAGATGAACCTAGGATCATAATTTCCCTCACATTTCACTTGACTCACTTTTTATCCTATCATGCTTAGGTTAATAGTATCATGTTAGTTAACCTAACATTCTAAGTTAATTATAAGTATCTTTCGATTCGCTTATAATTATACCTTAATCAATTAGCTATATGTCTATGAGAATTGAATTAAGCAAGATTCATTAAGACAAGACCTAAATTGGTTACACATGGCATATAGGTATATGCCTATCCTCTATGCAAATCAAATTCAAGCAACTAAGTGCATGAATTCAAACATGCAATATATCATTCAAGGCTAACTTAGATTTCATTTGTCAAGGTTTCTCTAAATTACCATATCAATCTAATTGGTGATCAAACAATTAAAAGTATTAAACATGGAATGAGATAAATAATATACATAGCAAGCCCTAAGCAATCAAAGATAAATTTAAGTCAAGCTACATGTGAGTTCCATTGTAATCCTAAAAAAGGGAATTAGTTCATGCTATTGGTTATGAACATGGCTATAATTAAACAAATCATCAAGAATGTACAAAGAAACTAAAAGGAATGAAGGAATAAGATAAAAATTGTTAAGGTCGTCAATCTTCAAGCTCTTGATATCCTTTCTCCTCTTGCTCTTTGCACTCTCAATCAACTTTATATTTCCATAAATCCCTTGCTCAATTGTGTGCTTTGAATCAAGCCTTTCCTCTTTTATAAGCTTCAAAATCATGAGTTAGAGTCCATTCAAAGTGGGTTTCTCTGGCCAGTACCGTAGTCACAACTTTTTGGCACCACAACACTAATTTTTTGATGAAAATTGGATGACAAATGACGTTAGGTGCTATGGCTATAGAATTATAGTGCCATAGTGCTAGGTCCAGCCATAGCGCCAAGTTCCTACTGTCGTGGCTCCAAGTGAAGCTGCCTTAATGTTTCAACCTGAGAGCACTGGTGTCGTTGCACCATAATTCTAGTGTTGCGGTGCAGACAGGTCATTTTTGGCTTTTCAGTGTTGTAACCTCAATTTTTCGTAAAGCAAGCATACATTTCATTGCAAGTAATATAGTGATAAAGTAGAGTGTCGATCCCACGAGGAATTGTTACTAATATCTGGCTAAGTATTAAAATTAACACAATACTAATTTTATTCTACCACACAAATTATTATTGAAAAGCCTAGTTTAAACTAAAACTAACTAATAACAAATTAAACTTAAGAATTCAGTGGTTAAAGGCCTAGAATTATAATTTCTCTTAAAACTTCAATTGACTTATTATTATCTTATCATACTAAGTTTAGTATCGAATTATTAACCTAGTGTTCTTAATCAATTATCAGCCATCTTCCTATGTCTTATAAATATATATTTCACTTCAACAATTCACTATATTCCTAGGATAATTCAGTTAAATAAGACTCATTAAGATTAGACCTAAATTATCTACACAAGGCAAATAGTTATATTCATATCCTATATATGAATTAAATTCAAACAATCATATGAATAAATTCAAACAAGTGCTATTTCATCAAGGCTAATCCATAATTCACTTTTCCAAGTTAAATTAAGGATTCCTAATCAATCTAATTGGTAGCTAATGTAATAGAAGAATTAAGCATCAAACTACATGTTGAGTTTAATTGTAATCTTAGAGAAATAATTAATTCATGCTACCTAGTGTAGACATAAACTCAAATTTTGTAGACATTAAAGAAATACAAGAAAAGTAAAGAAGGAGTAGAATATTAGAAAAATCAATAGGTTGTCAATCTTCAATCTTCAACATCTAAGCTCCTCTTACCTTCTTGCACTCTTAATGGCCTTCCTTTTCTCCAAAAAAATCTTAGATTTTGTTGTGTCCTTTGAGTCCTTAAGGTAATCCCCCTATTATAGGCTAAAAAACCTTTTCTTTCACTTCAATTCGGACTAGGAATTGCGTTGGCACCGTGGCCGTAGCTTCCCAGCATTGTGGCCTTGAAAATCGATGAAAATGGGTTGTCAAGCAGTGGCTTAGGCTCTGTGGCACCTATTTCCTAGCACCTCAACACTTCTACTGGTGCCTCAGCTCTTGTCTTCTAGGCACCTTAGCACAGGGGCTTGTTATCGATTATTAATCATGCAAGTGCTCGTATCGTAACAAGTAGTATAGTGAAAAAGTATAGTGTCAAACCCATGAAGAATAGTAACTAATATCTATATGAGTACTAAAATGAACACAATCCTAACTTTATTCAAACAAACAAATTAGGGATGAAAAACTAATCTAATCTAAACCTAACTAATGACACATTACACTTCAGAATTTAATGGAGAAGACCTAGAATTACAACTTTCCTCACACTTCACTTAGATTATTATTATCTTATCATGCTTAGTTATGGTTTCCAAATTATTAACCTAGGTTTCTTATTCAATTATAAGTATCTTTCGAATTGCTTATAATTATACCTTAATTAACTAATTCACTATATGTCTATGAGAATTGAATTAAGCAAGATTCATTAAGACTAGACCTAAATTGGTTACAAAAGGTATATAGTTATATGTCTGTCCTATATATGAATCAAATTCAAACAAGCATGTAAATGAATTCAAACATGGGCTATATCACGTAAAGCTAAACGTAGATTTCCTATGCCAAGGTTCCTCTAAGTTACCAAATCAATCTAATTAGTGATCAAGTAACTAGAGGCATTAAGCATAGAATGAAATAAATAACATAACTACCAAACCCTAAGTAATCCATAGACAAATTTAAGTCAAGCTACATTTGAGTTCCTTTGTAATCCTAAAAAGGGAATTACTTCATGCTACTTAGTGTAAACAAGGATTTAAATAATAAAATCATCAGGAAAATACAAGAAAGTAAATATGGAGTAGAATAAAGAAAAATATAAAGATCGTCAGTATTCAAGTTTTAGCTATCCTTGCTCCTCTTGCTTTTTGCATTATTATTTACCTCTTAGTCTCTAGAGCTTCCTAGCTTAATTGTGTGTTTTGATTCCCTAACATAAACCTATTTAAATAGGCTTTAACCCTAAAACAGAAGTCAATTTGGACTAGGAATCAAGTTAGTGCCTCAGCACTGAAGTTCTGGCACTGCAGCACTGAAATTTAGAGTGGAGATCATTGTTAGGTGCTTAAGTGCTACTTTTTTGGCACCTAGGCACTGGTTGCCTCTATCCCTTGGCACCTAGGCACTTCTTTTTTGGCGTCTAGGTTCAAGACTCCTCTGATAGCACACACTATTTTATGATTTTTGAGCCCAAATTTGATTTCCAGTAGGATTCTTTTAAGTATGAAACCTTCAAAACACATAAACTAAGTTAATATAAGTTAGAACTCATATTAAAAAACTAAATCCTAGTCAAAATGAATTAGGATTCATATCATAATACGATAAGGACTCAACTAGAATTTAACTAAAAACTTAAGTAAACTTTAACTAAAACTCAAGAACAATGCAAATAATATGAATAAAAAGCACATGTAAATAAGACTATTTCATAGACTTATCACACCCCCAAACTTAAGGTTTTGCTAGTCCTCGAGCAAAAGGCAAACTAAAACATAAAAGAAAGCGAATAGCCAAAAATACTTCACACTAAAATAATAATATACCAAACATGCACTCAAAAGTTTCACATGCCATTAACTAAATGTCAACCATAAGTATCACTCAAATTCATGCTTCAATTCTAGAGCAAGCAACAAATTTAAATGGATTTCCAATTTGTGTTAGTGCATAATCTTCTACCAAGGAATGCACGGAATTCCGATAAGTTTATGTTAAGGTAAAATCCAACTTAGCACTCAAACTCTATTAGTATGCTTTTCAACTCTCTTTCCCTTAATGTAGACGAAACTAAGTCAAGAGTCAATAGGTCTTAATAAAATTTGTAACATAGGCTAGGATTATGGTATGATAAACAAAATTTAAGGCTTAAATTACCATAAGCACACAAATCATTATAGACCCTTGAAGAGACTCTTTTTTCATAACCCAAGTAATACCCACTTGGCATACTCTTTTCTTTTCACCACTTCATTTATTTTTCTACTTTGCTTGGCTTTTTCATTTTGCCTTTCTCAACTCTTATCACACCCTCAAACTTGTTTCTTTTTATTATTGAATATAGGTGTGATTAAGAGGCACAAATATATATATATTATATATATATATATATATATATATATTATTTGTTTCATAACTCCAACTTTTCCTCCTTTTTCTTATAACATAGCTCAATATATTACTAGAATGATCAACATGCCTAAGAGTAAAGGCTCAAAACTGGAATTTAAAAGAATGGTTAGGCAAAAATTTTATAAGTATCCAAGAAAAGGCAATATATAGGCTCAAAAGGGGTAACTAATGATATAATACAAAACATGGTAAGCTTCAAAAAGCTCAAACGGGCTAAAGATGGCCTAAATCATATGCCTAACTTAGTTTTATCTAGGATTTTGACTCAAGAGATAATCAAACAAATTATAAGGTTCTTAACTAAATACGAACTTTCTAAACATAAACAGTCTTTAAATAAGCAAACCAATTCTAAGAAAAATATCAAGTGCATAATATAATTTGGAAATCACATCCTACAATGCTACTAACTCAAGAATTTAACATGATTGTCAAATATCATATAAGAACTAAAATATTTCATAAGATGAAGGGATTTTATCATAAAAGCATAATATCATCATGACTAACTAAAAACCTAAAATTACAAGAACACCAATAAAACCCTCCCCAAACTTAAGACTAACAGGATAGAAAGACTCCCTGGCATTGAAGCATGGTGGAAAGCTCACTAATCCTTATCCTTGTAACAAAGAGTTAAAAAATGATGAACCTACAAAAATAACAAAGAAAAATTAATAAGAACTAAAAAAGAAAATGAAAAGGAAAAAAAATTAGAAACTTGGGTTACCTTCCAAGAAGCACTTGATTTATAGTCATCAGCTTGACTATTTGAATAGTGCTTCTAAACAAGTAGCTTTTGCCTATAGTAAATGTCATATAACACTATATATGGGTCCTTAAGCTTAGCAATATATGGTAGTAATTGGCACGTGCACTCAACATCACTTGGCTTTGGAAATCTTGCATAGTATATGTAGAAGTATGATGCTAAGGAAGGTGATGGAGGAGTTGACCACATTGGATCTGCCTAAATATAAAATTAGTGGGCAATTTACGTGGAGGAAGAGTTAGCCACATAGGATCTTCATAGTTATGCTTTTTAGTGCCTAATTTAGACTCAAAAGGTTATGATTTTTCTTCTAAGATCAAGTCTTAAGTTGCTTCCTCTTCTTGAGAGTCTTTTTCAATAACCGATTGAGACTCAATAATTTGGTCATCTTGGATGTTGTCATGGAACTCTTTTTCTATGACAAAAATAAGCGTAATAGATTGGCACCATGGATTTTCTCATGTGATTCATCTTTTATGAAGTGAATACATAGTGGAAGGGAACTTTGTACCCATTCTTGAAACATCTCTATATTCTCTTCTTTTGGTGTAGGCTCATCCTCACTTGGTGTAAACTCACTCATGGGTATGAAGGGATTGGCCAAGGTCTCAAACAACTCATAAGCTTTGGCCACACTTAGATTTATGAAGTCTTCACCTGCTAGAATATCAACCACTTTCCGTGACCTCTCATGCAAAACATTGTAAAATATATACAGTTGAAGCCATTTTAGTAGGCCATGAGTTAGACACATTCTCAGCAAATAATTGAACCTTTCCCAATCATCTTGGAGTGATTCCAAGTCATCTTGAGAAAAACATATGATGTTGAATTATCTAGTATACTTCTTCAATGTACCTCACCAAACAAACAACAAAATAAAATTAAAAAGATAAAAGAAATAAATAAATAGAATAAAAAAATAGTTTGAATTAAAATTAAGATTGCTTAGTATTAATATTAGCCAAAATTAGTAAAACAATTCCACGACAATGGCACCAAAAACTTGTTGATATTAATCACACAAGTGCACGTATCACAACAAATAATATAGTGAATAAATAAAGTGTCGAATTCACGAGGAATTGCAACCAATATCTAGCTAAGTACTAAAATTAACACAATACTAACTTTATTCAAACAAACAAATTGGGGATGAAAAACTAATCTAATCAAAACCTAACTAATGACACATTAAACTTAAGAACTTAATGGAGAAGACCTAGATTTACAACTTCCTTTACACTTCACTTGGATTATTATTATCTTATCATGCTTAGTTATGGTTCTTATTCAATTATAAGTATCTTTCAAATTGCTTATAATTATACCTTACTTAATCAATTCACTATATGTCTATGAGAATTGAATTAAGTAATATTCAATAAGACTAGACCTAAATTGGTTACATAAAGTATATAGGTATATGTCTATCGTATATACGAATCAAATTTAAACAAGCATTTGAATGAATTCAAACATGTGTTATATCACTCAAGGCTAAACCTAGATTTCCTTTGTCAAGGTTCCTCTAAGTTACCAAATCAGTCTAATTGATGATCAAGCAATTATAGGCATTAAGTATGGAATGAAATATATAACATAAATACAAAACCCTACGCAATCCATAGACAAATTTAAGTCATGCTACATGTGGGTTCCATTGTAATCCTAAAAAGGAAGTACTCCATGCTACTTAATATAAACAAGGATTTAAACAATAAAATCATCAAGAAAATACAAGAAAGTAAAGATGGAGTAGAATAAAGAAAACTATAAAGATCGTCAGTCTTCAAGTTTTAGTTGTCCTTGCTCCTTACATTCTTGTTTGCGTCTTAATCTCCAAAGCTTTTTAGCTTAATTATGTGTTTTGATTTCCCAACATAAACCTCTTTAAATAGGCTTTAAAATCCTAAAAAATAAGTCAATTCAAACTAGGAATCAAGCTAGCACCTCAACATTAAAGTTTTGGCGCCGCAACACTGAAATTCAGAGTAGAGATAACTGTTGAGAGCCTAAGCACCAGCTAGTCGCTGCTTTTCTGGTGCCTAGACACTGGCTGCCTCTATCCCTAGTGCCTAGGCACCAGACTCCTCTGGCAGCACACACTGTTTTACAATTTTTGAGTGTTTTGAGCCCGAATTTGACTTACAATGGAACACCTTTAAGCATGAAACCTTTCAAACACATAAACTAAGTTAATATAATTAAGTTGGAACTCATATTAAAAACCTAGTCAAAATGAATTAGGATTCACATCATAATACGATAAGGACTCAACTATAATTTAATTAAAAACTCAAGTAAACTTCAACTAAAACTCAAGAACATAGCAAATAATATGAATAACAATGACATGTAAATAAAGCTATTTCATAGACTTATCAAGACTTCTGCAAGAACATGATATTTTTCCTTTTTTGTGATTTTTACAATTTTGAGCTCGAATTCACCTATAATTTGATTTCCTATGGGACTCTTTTAAGCATTGAACCTTCCAAACACACAAACTAAGTTAATATAAGTTAGAATTCTTATAAAACACCAAATCATTGCATAAATCAACTAGGACGCAATATCCTAATACGATAAGGACTTTAACTAGGATTTCAACTAAAACTCAGCAAAAAACCAACAAAAACTCTATTACATAGCTAAAATAATATGAGTAAAAGGATGTAAAATAACTCTATTTTATAAAGTTATCACCTAGGCGCCTGACAAGCAGAAATCATATTCTGTGTGCAATTAGTCTTCAAAAATACTCCTTGAAGCATTGTACCTTCAAAACACACAACCAAAGTCAAATAGGAATGGAACTCTCATTTAAAAGCTAAATCCTAAGCAACAACAACTAAAACATGACATCTTAATGCAATACAAATTAAACCACAAACTAATCTAAAACTTAACAATTTATAATGAAAAACTTAAGAACCTAGCTAAAATGAATGCACAAAGTGATGTAATATAAGTTACTTCATGAACTTATCACACCCCTTAAACTTAAGATTTGCCAGTCCTTGAACAAAAGAGTAAAATAAAAAATGAGAAAACGATATAGTTAATAAGGCATTACACCAACATAATGATATCCCCATAATATCCTCAAAAGTTTCACCATATCTTAACTCATTGTCAACCACAAGGTGTGATTCAAACTCATGTTAAACTCAAGAGCATGCATCATTTTCAAATGGATTTTTAGTATGTGTGTGTATATGATATCTTTACCTTAAATTGCATTTAACCAGGATAAGTTTATTCTTATTTGAATCCTACCTAGCATTCAAACCCCATAGGTTTGGTTTTCAAACCCCATAGGTTTGCTTTTCAAACCCCTCCCCTTTTTACTAATGTAGACTAATACTAAGCTAAAGATCTATAGGTCTTTCAAAGCTTGTAATGTAAGCTAGGACAATGGTATGATAAATGAAATTTAAAAGGCACAAGTTATTCTAAGCACATAAATCACTATAGACCTTATAAGAGGTTTTTCCTAACCTAAGTACCTCCATTTCAGCTTGTTCTTTTCTTTCTTACATCCATCACAATATCACTAACTTTTTGTTTATTCTTTTGCTTGTACATTTGCCCACTTGTCACACCCTCAAACACTACAAGAAATGGCTTTATATGTTTCAAATATAGAAGCAGTTTCTTATTTGCAAATACATACAGACGGAAGTAAGCAGATGTAGTAACGGTAGTTATAGATAAAATTTTCTTCATTTGCATAAACGTAGAAGATTATCTGCATTTGTATAATTGCGTTTGGTTGACAGAAAAAAAATTTGGCCACTAAATTTTATGGCCACTTGACAACTTCTAGACTAAAGATGCGAAAACACAAACATAATATTTTTGCGCCTACATGAAATATGCAAAAAATACAGATGCACTTATTTTTAAATCTATAATTTTTCTGAGTCTGTAACTAGTAGATGAAGATGGCATAAATATTTTACTTTTATTATTTTTCTTTTATGTAGTTTGTAATTTTGTGCCTTTAAATACCTATATACTTATTTATAAATTCCAATTTCATATAAATAAGAAAATATTATACAAAATTCATTGTAAGTAAGATTAAAATTATTTACAAATATTGTAGAAAAAACCATCTTATAATCCTAATTTGTCTTCGTCATCTCAAGTTTGCTCATTATATATCCTAACAGAGATGCTTAGGCATGTTTGTAGGATGAGGTGCAACATAAAATAATCAAAATAAATAAGTTCTAAGTAGTTATATTTAACTTAACTTAATATGTATATAAGTAAAAACTGTAACTTAGAAAAATTAAGCAAATTTTTCAAAGGTTTTGTATTAAAAATATAACATTATCCTAATATCTAAACTATTGATCTAAATAACATTTTGTTTCTTCTTACAAGTCTTGTACGTCCCCAGGGTCATGCTGGTACTTCCGAAATCCAAAACGGACTTGTATTTTATCATTTTGTCCCTTACAAAACCCAGAGTTACAAAGGTTTTTCCATGAAATATAACATTGTTCTAATATCCTAACCATTGATCCAAATGGAATTTTGTTCCTTCCTATAGGTCTTTTTGGTCCTTAGGTTCATGTTGGTACTCTCAGAATCCAAAACGGACTTGTGTTTGACCGTTTTGCCCTTGAACCCAAAGTTGCAAAGGTTTTCCCTTGAAACTATAACATTGTCATAATATCCTAACCATTGATCCAAATAGCATTCCATTTCTTTCTACAAGTCTTATTCATCCACACGGTCATGCTGGTACTCCCGAAATCCAAAGCGAACTTATGTTTGACTGTTTTGCCTCCCAAACCTAGAGTTATAAAGGTTTTACCTTGAAACTATAACATTGTCCTAATATTCTAACCGTTGATCCAAATGTCATTCCATTTCTTCTTATAAGTCTTGTTTATCCCCACGATCGTGCTGGGACTCCCATAATCCAAAACATACTTGCATTTGACAGTTTTGCCCCCCAAACCCAGAGTTACAAAGATTTTGCCTTGAAATTGTAACATTATCCTAATATCTTAACCGTTTATCCAAATGGCATTTTATTTCTTCCTACAGATTTTATTTATCTTTACGGTTCATGTCGTTACTCCTGAAATCCAAAATGGACTTATATTTGATTGTTTCTCCCTTTGGACCTAGAGTTATAAAGGTTTTGCCTTGAAATTGTAATATTGTCATAATATCTTATTCGTTTATCTAAATGACATTCTGTTTCTTCCTATAAGTCTTATTCGCTCTATGGTACTCTCGGTACTCTCGAAATCCAAAACAAACTTATATTTAACCATTTTACCCCCCCGAAACCAGAGTTATAAAGGTTTTACCATGAAACTATAATATTGTCCTAATATCCTAACCATTTATCCATATGGTATTCCATTTCTTCCTACATGTCTTATTTTTTCCTACGGTCGTGTTAATACTCTCGGAATCCAAATCGAACTTGTGTTTGACCATTTAAAGTATACTTGAGAATAAAAATACTACTCAAGAATCCCATAATGAAAATGAAGTTAAAAGAACTTATACCTCTAGGAATGACTGTGTAACATATACCTAAAACAACAAGTTATATGATTATGTTAGTTATTTATAAAATGAATAAAAAAACTAGCTAGTAAATAACATTATCTTAATTAAAATATGAACTATATATGAACATACTTGCATTATACAGGTAAAGAACTACTAATTCTCATCATTTTCATCAATCGACTCTACCTTTTCATCATCATCTTCTTCATCAGTTGAGACGATTTCATCGTCTTCAATAAATTCATCATTAACAATTAACCTAGCATGTTTTTTGATCTTTGATTGAAGAAGCTTATTTTGATTAACTTCTTCCATCACATTTCTGCTATAAAGTGATTTAGGGAGACTGTCATCATCTTCAATGGTAACCGGAGCTAGATATTGGGTTTCTTAATCTTGAAAAAAGTTTGAATACATCCGCAACACATTTTTAGTGTTATCTTTAGCCATAGGTAAATTAATAGAATTTTTTGGTTTCATTGTACATATTACCCACCAACCAATACTTTCTCTTTTCTTAGATAGATATTGTGCATAAAAAACTAGTGTCACTTGATAACCTAACACAAATGGCTCATCTGAGTTAAGTTTGGATTTGTGATTTATCTTAATCAAACAATGTTGGGGATCAAATTTAAGTTTATGTCAGAAGAATCATACCATCGACACTTGAACATGACAACTTTGTTGTTGGGACTTCTATACTCCAACTCAATCATATCAATCAACATACTGTAAAAATTGTAAACACATGCATTATAATAGCTCCCTTCACACAAACATCATTATTCATTGTATTTTTGTTTTTCGCATGATGTTCTATGTGAAACCTATAATCATTTACAATGTATTCATTGTAAGAGTAAGCAAACCAATTTAGACTCATAGTTATATCTCGTACGTGCTCATCAATACTTATATCATGCAATACTTATGTAATTATGACATTTATAAGAATAAAGAAGTCATTAATGAAATAGAGTTAAGTTTAATTATAATCGATGAATTTTGATTAGTTGGCATAGCTATTGTAGAAATTCGCTTTCATGTAGTCTCTCGGGTTATTTACCGGTGATATTGAGATCATCAACTCTTATTATTGAATCGAATTGGCTACAAAAAAAAATGTATGACAATACAAGTTATGTGTAAAAAGTTTGAAGGTACTACTAATGCAGAGTTTTTGAAACTTACTCTAAAAAAAGTCCAATTTCTTTATAGTTGAGAAGAACACATATCACCTCTTTATTATACTCGCAATCTTCTAGCAGTTTAGACTAAGCACATCCAATAGTTTTACTAAGATAAGAAAATATAGATGCTCGACCAGTTAGATCAATATTGTCATAATCATTTCGGCCTGGTTCCGTATCTTTCTACATACATTGCTTGCAAAGTAAAGGCTACAAAAATTTGTTGTTTCCTCGAGCATGTAAGCCTTGACAATTGAGCCCTTAACTTGTGCCATTAACTTTTGCTGGTTCTCACATTTTATTTTATTAGATTATGCATCATCCTATTAATGAATGTTATATAATATTTGATATACAATTGTAATTTAAAAAAATAATAATAATAAAACCAATGCAAGAAATTTGAAAGTTACCTTTCGAAAGGATATGTCACTAACATTGCACTAGGCCACCAAATTTTGCCTCATAAGCCAAGTGAATAAGTAAATGTTCCATAAGATCCCAAAAACCAAGTATTAACTTAGTTTCCAACCTATAAAGCGTCACAAGTATATTTGACTTTTGTTGCTTTATATGTGGAACACTCAGTTTAGTTGTACAAATATCCCGGACGAAATAACTAAGTTCTGTAGTAGGATCCTAAATTGGCTTTGGAATGAAGTCTTGAAATGTAATTAGCAATAACCTCTGCATAAACACATGACAGTCATGGCTTTTCATATCATAAACTTTGCATTCTTTCATATTTACACAACAAGACAAGAGAAACATAACTATAAGGGAACTTTACATTATTCTTGATTTATTCACAAACTAACCTCTTATTATCTTTGCTCAAAGAGCAGGTTGCTTTTAGTTTTGTCATTTCCGTTATCTTGTAATTAGGATAATACATGGGTGAATATTGGACATGTAGTGAAGAATAAGAAGGTAGATGAATGATAGACAGAGAATTCATCATCCTTACTGAAAAAGGAAGAATAACTTATCGACAAGTATGTCTTGTTCTGGGAATCTTTGGAAAATGAAACGTATTAAGAATTTCTTAATCTCTTTGAGGAACAAAACATATGGTTTCAAGTACAAATGGATTAGACAAAAATAGGGTTGACACTAGAATCTATGCCTTATGTCTATCTCGGGATATGTTTGATTAAAGGATTGCATTACACTATAACCAAACACTTAAAGATGTGATCAATGATATTAACGTCGCTTGTACTTAGGTGGTCATGATACATTGCTAGATGTCAGTCTTGATTTATGAATGTAAGTTGGTTGGTTTAGCAAAACCAAAGTTAAATATAAAGTGTTTTAACTTAACAAACTTCTAATGAAGTATCCAATTACATTTATTGTCAATATATGGGTGAACCTCTTGGGTGACACACTTTAACTAACTTAGGTTAAGAAACTAGAATAATTAATTGAGTCATAGAATTAACAGTGAACTTCTAAGCATATAAGGGCAAAAAGGTAATTGTCACCAATACATATATAGCAAGACTAGTTTTCTTAAAAGCCAATAAAAGGTCTAGTGCCAATCTTAATTAGATGTAAGACACTAGTAGTCTAAAGGTCCTTTAGTAACCATATTAAGATTATGGATTACTAAAGAAGCTTTGGGCCTTAGTTGCCCCCTATATATGTAACTAAGGGTACTCGGCCAAAGCTAATTAAAATATGCTAGACACAAGTGACATTTAGCCTTGTGAAAGATTGTGAACAAGAAGAGTTCTTGAAATTCTCCTCCTTAGTTTTGACTCCCTTTGCTAAAGCAAAAGAGTTTTTGCTTCAAGAACAATCTTCCATTAACAATTTGACCAATTAAGTGAAAGCTAGCACGTAACCTAAGAGTGAATCAATTCCTTTGAATCCTTTTCAAAAGAAGGTAATGGTTCTTAACCATCAATTGTGTGAACTATTTCATTAGAGGCTTTTTTGTTTGAGTTTTGAAGTGCTAAAACATAACTTTAAGGTAACTAGTTTGTGCCATATATAGATTCAACTGGATTTGAGGCAAAGAATAAATGAGGTTTTTTCTAGAGATGCAAAATTGAAAAAGGTGAAGCAGAAGGTAATGAAAGTCAAAACAGTTAAATTCAACTTGGATGAAGATGGTGAATTTGAATTTCGAGGTAGACTATACTGAAGTTGGCCTTCGACAGTTGATTTTGGATGAAGCAAATAAGAGTCGGTTTGGGATTCACCCTGGGGCTACTAAGATGTATAAGGATTAAGGAAGCAGTTTTGGTGGAACAAAATGAAAAGGGATATAGCAGAGTATATGTCTAGGTGTTTGACTTGTCAAAGAGTGATGTCGAGCATTAGAAACTTGCAGGGTTTACGACCATTGGAAATTTTGGAGTGGAAGTGGAATAGTGTATTAATGGATTTCATTATGGGATTGTCGAGAATGTTAAGTGGTCATGATACGATTTGGGTATTAGTGGACAAATTGACTAAATCTACTCATTTTCTACCCATTATGATTTTGTCTTCTTTGGATAAGCTGGCAGAATTGTATGTGAATGAGATAGTGCCAACAAGTATTATGTCAAATCGTGAGACAAGATTTACATCAAAATTTTAGCAAGTGTTGTAGGCTGTGATGGACACGAAACTACAGTTTAGTACGACATATCATCCTCAAAATGATGGTCAGACTGGAGAACCATTGAGACTGTGGAAGATATGTTGAGGGCTAGTGTATTGGATCATAAAGGTAATTGGGACTTTTAAACACCTAAAGCGAAATTTACATATAATAATATCTACCATCAGAACTTGCAAATGACACCTTATGAATCTTTATAGGGAAGGAAGTGTAGACCGCCATTGTTTTGGATTGAAGTAGGTTAACATAAATTATTAGGACTTGATTCAGTGCAAACTTCAGAAGTCATAGACCAAGTGAGGCAGAATTTGTTGACTGATCAAAGTTGACAAAAGAGTTACGTAGACTGTAAGATAAAACCTAATAACTATTGGAAATAGACTTATTTTATATCCTTTTACTCATATTATGATACCTATGTTCTAGAGTTTTAATTAGTTTTTGCTTAGTTTTAGTTAAAGTTTTAGTTAAGTCCTTGTTACATTAGGATGTTGAATCCTAGTTGATTTATGCTAGGATTTAGGTATTTTATATGAGTTCGAACTTAATTTAACTTAGTTTGTGTTTTAAAGGTTTATTGCTTAAAGGAATCCTATTAGAAGTCAAATTGGAGGTGAATTCAAGCTCAAAATTGCAAAAATCGTAAAACAGTAAGTTGCTGCCAAAAGTCTCTATTTAAGGAGCCCAAAGGATGAGCGCTAAGGTGCAAAGGGATATTGCTAAGGAGCTCGAGATATGAGCATCATGGCACCAGTGCCATTGCCAGACTCCTATGATGTTGATTTTTCACACCAATTTGAGAGCCACAGTGCTAGGGCATTAGGGATGCAGTGCTAGGGCATTATGAAAGCAGTGCTACGACTTCAAGGCTGCAATGCTGGTCTAATAAACTATCCAAATTAGACTCATATTCATGGTTTTAAAGCCGATAAAAGAGGGAATAGATTGTGGACTTAGAGTACACAATAAAACTGAAATTTTTTAGAGATAAAAGAAGCCATCAAGCGGGCAAGAAGGTAAGAAGAGCTTAGATGAGAATTGGTTGAAGATTGACAACCTTCTAGTTTCCTTTTATCCTTCTCTCTCTTTCATTTTTTCTTATATTCACTTGGATTGTGATTTTATTTGAGTTTATGTCTACACTAGATAGCATTATCTAATTTATTCTCTAGGAATACAATTGAACTTAACATGTAGATTGATGGTTTTTATTATTTATTGATTGCTTATGGTTTGGTAATTGAATTATTTATTTCATTTTACTATTAATGCTTCTAATTCATTGGATTCATTGGCTACCAATTTGATTGAATTAGGAAACCTAAAGGAGCTTCAAAAAGGAATTTAGGTTTAGCCCTAATATATATAACATTGATTGAATTCATACACATGATGTTAAATTTTATTTGTGTATAAGATAGGAATATACTTATATGACTTTTGTAGCCAATTTAGGTATAATCTTAATGAATCTTAACCAAGTCCACAGCTGCAGCCCCTACTCTTCAGCTTACTGTTCTTTTATGTTATAGTGAACATTCGCTTAGGTCTAAAAGCTTACACACGCACCTGAAATCCAACCAAGAATGATGAACTTGAATGATACCTATGTTTTACTTTGAGTCAAAATTTAAAGATAATTTTTGAGCATTTCTTTGGAGAAGATGTTAGTTCAATATATTTCATCTCTAGCTGTCGTTAATCTTTTTTTTGTTTTATTGTCTTTTTCTCTTTTTCTCAAGGAGTAGCAATTAAGTTTGGGAGTGTGATAACTCTTTGAAAAAGAGTTATTTTATTGCCCTTTTGGGTACTAATTTTTCAAAGTTCTTGAACTTGGGAGTGGAATTCAATCACTTTTCGTCTATTTCCTAGTTTAATCCTAGTTATTTTAGGATGTTGTTTTTTACTAATTTTTGTTTGGTTTTTATTAAATAGTTTGCGTTTATTTTAGTCTTTGATTCTGTTTGTTTTTTTGTTTTAAAGGTTCTCATTGGAAAGACATGCCAAAGCAAGAAGAAGGGTAAAGAAACCGAGAAGTTAGCATTGTGGCCCTAGAAGTTTTAAAACCGTAGTGTTGGATATATAGCTGGAAGCAGTTAACAATCCTGAGCCTTAGGCACCATGGCACTAGAATTTGGAAGTCGTGGTGCTAGAATTTGGAGGCTTCGACACTAGAAGGACATTTAAAACATCCTAGAACCCGAGAGTTAGGCGTTATGGTGCTAGAAAGTTAGAACTGCGGCACCAGAAGCCACATCATGATACTCAAAGTCCAAGGAGCTAGCACCACAGCACTAGGATGCCAAGGTCACGGTGCCTAAGCGATACTTTGTAACATATTTGACAAAAATTAGGATTTTAAAAGGCATTTAAAAAGGGCAAAGGCTAGGCAACTATGGAAGGATATTAGAGCAAGGAAGCAAAAGATTCTTGGGAGTTCTTGAAGAATTGAAGGCCTCATGACTTTTAGTTTTGTTTTCTTCCCTTTTGGTTTTTTTATGAACTTTCTTATATTGAAAGTCATGTTTTCCTTAGTTAGAATGGAGTAATTTACTTTTCTAGGTTTGTAACCTAAACTCAACATGTTCTTTCCTTCTTCTCAATCTCTTATGTTTAATTGTTTATAGTTGTTTATTTTCATCTTATTGTTAATTCTTCTAATTGCCACCAATTAGATTGTTTAGGCAACCTAAACAAACTTGGAAAATGGAATTTAGGGTTAGGCATAACTGAAATAATATATAATTGTATTCATTCATCTAATTGAATATTTTGTTTTATATGTGAGACAGGAATATACTCTTATGTCATATGTAACCAAATTCAGAGTCTAACCTTAATGAGTCTTTTCTTAATCTAGTTTTCATAGGAACATAGTGAATTAGCTTAGAGGGATAATATTATAAGAATATTAGAAGATGCTTATAATTGATTTAAAACTCAAAGTCAACAAATTGAGCCATTAGGTAAGTTAAGAGAGAGTGAAGGAGATTCAAGTGAAGTGTTGAACAGTATTGTGAGCCTACTTTTATTATTTGAATCTTTATGATTATTTTGGTTAGCTAATTTTATTTTATAATTATTTCCTAAAATCAATTCGGTTGTTCGAATAAAATTAGGTTCTTTTAATTTTAGTACTTAGGGAATTTCTAGTGATAATTCCTCATGGGAATGATACTCTACTTTCATTATATTACTTGGTAGCAATAAGTGCACTTTCATGATTAAAATCAACAATAAATGTCATATGCTTCAGCAATTGTTTCAATCGTGTATGTCATTATCACACCCCTCACGGAGGCATGACTCTTGACCCAACAAAAAAATAAAAGTAACTTTTACAAAATAAATGTCAACTGTAAAAGTTTGTTTTTTTGAAACAAATAACAACTTACTGAAAATTTATATAACTTGCCTCAAAATACAACATACGTGTTCCTAATTCCACACGAGGACAAATATCTAGACTATTACATCATACAAAATTAAACATTCCACCATTCTAGTGTGACTGCAAACTTTTATCCTTGACTGCAAGTCTGAGATCCTGTAAATACCTTGCTGTACTAAATCATCGAGTCACCAGCTCGGCGACGCCATGTAAAGAACTCATGTTACAAAAAAAAAATTCACAAGAGAGGGGTGAGTCCTATGTACTATGTGAGTGGAAAATCGTACCCGAAGAGTACTAGCAACACACCACCCAAATATATAACATATATAGTAATATTGTTCATATCGTAACTCACGTTACATGTATACATTGTAATCATCATAAAGTCATAATTTACATGATACACAATATCACAAATTAAATAGAGAAATAATATTAAGCAAAACAACCAGAGAGCCAACGAGTAACCCAGCCCCGCACAACATTATCACCTCCTACCGGGCATTTACGCGCCCGCACAACAATTTGATCTCCCTACACAATCCATCCCACCGGGCTGAGCACTTAATTTAAAAAAAATATATATATTTATCAGAATCAGAATTTTCTTATAATTTTAAATCAGAACATCTTACGTGCACCTGGATTTTTAATTTCGAAGATAAAAATCAATTTTCATAAGAATCTTACGTTGTTGGCCCTTATCAACCACAACTAATGTCAAACACAGCAATTAATATCAAACAAACATAATTTAAATAAATTATTGAAGTACTCTATTTGCTTATTATCCATATATTACGCATATTCAAATAAACGTATAATTACACGTACTAATCTAGCCCCTAAAGGTAGCATTTAACCATTCACCCGTAACTGATTCCACTCATCACTCACACTTGCGTCCACTCGTCTTATCAGGTCCACATTTGAATCCGAAACTGAAATTCATAATCCCAAATAATACTTAGTTCATGAACATTATTGTTATAATCTTTTAATTACTAAGCTTATATCTCAACTTGTATAAGTTTCTTTATGAAAGTTTTTCATTAAGCTATTACATGTCAATTAATATGAATTATACTTTATGTGATAAAGTTAATAATGAAAATATATTTTACTTGATAATGCATAGGGTAGAAGAAACCATTAGAAAAGATAAAAAGCACTTAGTGACTTAGAGATGTTGAGACTGTCTAAACTTGGGGTTTAGACCAGTGTCCACTTTAACGGTCACATCTTTCTCTAGAAAACTCTGAATCTAGTTTCATAAAATTTATAAAATACTAGACACATGTAGCTTTACAGTGGTATATCATTTAAAAATTTTAGATTTGTATATCAATACAGTTTATTGTTTGAAGTCGCAACAAATTCTATAACACGCAGGATTTTGATAGCTCTGACCTTTCCTTAGTTATTTGAACATAACTTTCTCTAGGAAAAATGAAATCTAATTCTGTTTATTGAGTTTGTAAGTAGACAAGTAAATCTATCTTTAAAAACTTTTCCTAAAATCAGTATTGAACCCATTCAATTTCTTACATGAACCAAAAACAGGGCACTAAAAATCCTGCATGACCTAGCCGGAGTCTAACAACTTTAACTAACAACATACTTAGAACCAAGCTACGAAATTTTTTAGACAATATTTCAAGATCCTAAGTTACACTTTCTCTTTTAAGCTCTTAATTTAATTCAATCCTGAAGACACTTGAAATACTGAATTCCTTTCACCCACAAATCTGCCCTGTATCCCTTTTAAAAACCATTCAACTCTCACTTTCAACATTTCACCTCACCAATAACATCTTATGCCTATACTCACTACTCAATTTCATTAAATTTTTAAATCACCACATTAACCAACTATTCTTTATTCTTGTTCAAAAACTTCTTATTCAAATTCAATTAATCTCTAATAACAAAGATCTAAGAATCCCAATTCTAGTAATTATAATTACCATATACATTTATTGTTAATAATCTTTGATCCATTACCACTACTTTTCCTAACTTTCCTAATTAAATCAAAAGAAATTCCCAACAATTCACTTAACTAAGAAATTACAATTCTTAATTTAACATATAACTTACCAAAACTATGGTTCAAAGGTAATAAAATTCCTACACTAATTCCTTTTTGTTATATTACACCCTAAAATCAAAATTTAGTTCTTAAGATTATCTTTTTTTTACAAAAAAAAAAAAATATTTGGATTAAGGAGGAATTTGAATTCCTTCAACTTCCTAATAAACATGGCAGTACATTTGCTGCCTTACTTCATGCTTCCTACTATTAATTCACTACTACCTATTATAACACATTTATCACTCACAGACAAAGCAGATCCTCCACCTAATCAGGCTAGAAGTATGGTTTATATAACTCACACACCCTATTTCATACACACAGCTCCAAACTTCACCCACACACACATATAAAGGAACCAAGAAAGAGCTGAACACGTATTTGAGGAAAGACACACAGCAAAGCACATGCAAGAGAAGGCAGCAAGCATTTACAAAGAAAAGAAAAAGGAAACTCAATCAAAACATGCAAAACAGGGGCAAGAATTCAAGGATTAAACATAATAACAAGGTTGTTATTCTCAACCATAATTGAAAGAAAAATACACTCCAACCAGCTCCAAATCAAAGGCAGCAAGCATCACACAAGAAGTTTGCTTGAAATAGCTCCAGCTTCAAGCAAGACAGTACGACTGTAACGCAAAGTGCATGACTAAGAGAGAAGGAGGAAGTGCATGGTAGTTCAACAGATTCAAACAAAGTAGAAGTTCAGCATTGGAAACATTCAAAACAGGGATATTATTGCACGTTTTCTAGTGCTAGTAGCAGTTCCCTAATTCAATAAGTCAATCCCCCAACCACGGCCAAACCTGGAACTCAAGCACGAAGCAGCTACTCACCCACAATCACGGTTACAAGGAAGGAAGAAATAAGATTGAACCATCAAAAGGAAGTTTGATTCACAGCCAGCCAAGAATGCCAGCATATAATAATGGAGGAGATTCTAGAAGACTTAAGAAGCAGAGCAAAGGAAAGAAAAGAAGGACGGTGGTTTAAATGAATTGGAAGGTTAAGGAAAGAAAAGGACAAAATGGAAATAGAAATGAAAAAAAAGTTAAAGTTAGTCCTCTAATTAAATGGTAAGTGGAATTAATTCCTTGATTATATATATATATATGTATGTATATATTCTTTACCATTCATACACACATCAATAAAGTTACACAAGTAAATTTCAAGATTTAAGTTAACCCATTAGGTATTAAGAATTAATTCTTGAATTATATATATATATATATATTATACAAATATTCATTTGCATAAATTTTACTTTGTGTAACACTTTAACCACTTAATCACGACAATTTACATAAAAAAAATTATAAGATGTATGTGCAATTATCGGGTTATAACAATTTATTTTAGAACGTAAATTTACACATTGTGTCTTAAAACTCGATTTTTACATTATCGAGTTATAACAGTCATGTTATGCAGATGCCATCATGTGCTTTAAGTGTTACAAACATATACCAGGCAATTCCAGGAGAACGGCACTTGAAAGCAATTAAGAACATCCCCCAGTACTTGAAAAGGACTAAAGAACATTCTTAATATATGGAGAAACTGAAGAACTGAATGTTCTAGGATATGCCAATGCAAGCTTTTAAACTAATAGGGATGATTACAACTCACAGTCTAAATAAATATTCATACTTAGTGGAAAAGTTTCAAGCAAGAAACAATGGCAGATTCTATAATCGAAGCTGAGTATATAGTTGCCTTTAAAGCAACTAAAGAGGCAGTTTGAATCAAGAAGTTCATAACTAAACTTGGGTGGTTCTTGACATTGTAAATCCAATAAAGTTATATTGTGATAACAAATGAGTGGTTAGCATAAGCAAAGGAACTAAGATTCCACCAGAATTCTAAGCATGTACTGTTAGGAATCAGTGTAAAATATGGCAATCATATGCGCAGCAGAATTTAAAAATTTTGATTCCTTTAACCCGAAATCACCTTATGATTATATGAAAGATCCTAATTATAGTTTAACAATTAAACAAGTAGAGAACTGTGTACCTTCAAGGCTTTTAATTTTTTCAGTCATATTCTTGATCGGCATTTACTCATTCGTTGATTCATCAAGAGCACAGCAACGACACAGGTGTCCCGTCTCTAAGTGTATCCACACGAACAAATCCAACTGAGGATCTTCATGCTTGAAGATGAAAGGGGTTATCAAGAGATTCCTTATGTGCTAGCACAAGTTACCGAATCTCTCTTGTAATTTTTTTTTTTGAAACTCTCATGAGCCTCAAATCCATCAGATGGATTTTTGGGCTCTCTGTACAGTACGTACAATTATTTTTCTCTTATGTTTTTATTTAGTTTGTTAAGTCTTATCTTTTATAAAGACTAGCAACCTCTTTATGTATTGGACAATCCTAACACATTAGAGATTATGCTAACATTATGATTTAATCATAATTAAATCTAATGTCTAAAAAACTATAATAATTACATGATTGCCCCAAAACTCTCCTTAGTTGAATATCGTCATTTTGTGTGTGACCCCTTAGGGCCAAACTATTAATGGTAGTAGGCATGTAACTTTTACATATTTATTATTGGACCATGTCCTAATTAAATTAGAACTCATTCTAATTATTTAAATTAAAACTCTTTTTAATTCACCCTTTAATTAAGATTAATTAATTAATCATCTATAGATAATTAATTAATTATCAAGGTTTCCTACAAGTCAAGATTGGTGCCTAGCAGTATATGATGACTACCCATAATAGTATGAATTATGAACCTTTTGAACCTTTCTATTAATAGTTACCAGGCAATTCAATCCTTCTATCATGCAATGTCCCGATTAAATCTATTTGGGTATGGAAATAATGTCAAACCCTAAATTTAAGCATATGTGTCTAATCTTAAGATTATAACTTCGTTGAGAAAATTAGAAACTCATATTCTAATATCCACTTTACTATGGCCATAGACTTTAAGTTAAATCTTTTATAGACCACATAGGACATTCTCTCTTTTCTACTAAGAGTGATAGATCCTTTATTGTACATTCACATACCTCCATATGCAAGTGGTTATACCCAATTACTAATTCTTAGGTGACTTATTAATAGAATCAGAAATAGTATCAAAGTATAATGACGTACATACAAGATAACTATGATGTCTCAAGTCAAAGGACTATTTGCATAACTGTAACATAAGAACCACCTATTGACATGTAGAAAAACTCCATATAGGTGTTCTCAGTTGAGTCAGTTCAGTGAACTCATTCTCTAATGAGCACCTATATATTTGTCTTAGTATCTCATACACAAGTAACTATGAGATCAGTCACCCTTAACTCTTTGAGCCAACTAGATATGTACTAATCTATCCGGATTCACTAATGCCCTACTTAGTGATCCTATGATTAGGAACATTTAAGAATTAAGCTTAAAGGAAATACATCTCATTAGCATGATCTCATCATGATGCTTATTTCCATTACTTTAATTTTTTGGGCTCATGATGGTTAATTAATAACTCTTATACATGATAATGTTTGCCACTAATATTTATTAATAATATAAATAAGATTGTACATAAAATAATATGCCACAACATCACATGTCATTAGCTTTAGGGCATACTACTAACATGTACTACAATAGTATCACCTAATTAAGGAAATTATTGATAGGATGGATATAAATATAGAACACATTCCTACTGATGAGAATGTGGTAGATCCTCTTAAGAAGCCCTTAGCACAGTGGAAGCATGATCAACACTTTGATGTGGTAGGACTTAGATATTGTAGTGATTAACTCTAGGCCAAGTGGGAGATTATTCATATTAATGTCCAAAAGTCAATCAATAGTTGGTTGTAATGACACGTTTATTTGTATTTAATGCATCACATTACATTATTTAGGCATTTTTTAATTACATGTTTAAATAAGATTTGCTAAAACCTAGTCTAAAGTCACTACAATAATAACTATGTATGCATGATTATGATATTAATTATAATTGTGAGATGTGTCCTACATGTAGTATTATTTTGAAACATTCCTGGTCAATGAGATCTTCTTATTAGCTTATGTGTGAATCCACATGTTTTGATGTCACTTCATAAGTCCTGTTAGAAGGATGATACATGTGTGATTGTTGGATATGTAGTGAAGCATACGATAGTAGATGAATGATAGACAAAGAATTGATCATTCTCAATAAAGAGGACAAATATCTAATGGCCTCCTTTAGACAAGTATGTCTTGTTATGAGAATCTTTTCCAAGTGAAAGAGATTAAGAAAAATGTAAGTTGGTTGGTTTGAGAAAACCAATGTTGAATTAAAAGAGTTTTGATTTAACCATTCTTATTAGGAAGTATCCAATTACATTTATTGCCGTCGTATAAGAGAGCCTAATGGGTTAAACACTTTAATTGATTTTTGTTATGAACCTATAAGAATTAATGGATACTTGGAGTTAATAGTTAAGTTCCAAGTATATAAGGGTATAATGGTCATTTTTTACATATATATGGCTTGACTAGTTTTCTTGAGAGTCAAGAAAAGAACCCAATAAGAATCCTAATTGGATTTAGGAAACTAGAAGTTTAAAATGCCCACTAGCTAGCAATCCTAATATGGTTATGGATTACTAAAGAAGATTTGGAATTTAGGTTTTCGCTTAGTTGGAATCCAACATGTTCGATCCAAGTAGGCATAACCCTAAATGTCACTATAAATGTATAGCTAAGGAGATTTTGGCCAACCAAGTAACACACAAGAGACTTCATAAGTGTGAGAGACTTTCAGCCACCTAGGATTTGTGGGCAAGAAGAGTTCTTGTTCATCCTTTCCTCCATAGCCAAATACATAATCTTGAAGCAAAGGTGTTCTTGCTTCAAGATCAACCTCCATTATAGATTCTACCAAGTGAGAGCAAGCACGGATCCTAAGGGTGCAATCGATTTCCTTCAACTGGTTAGAAATTAGATTAGTAATCTTTTCTTTAGGTTTTAATCTGATCATGTGTGCACTTTTACATTAAAGGCTACACATGGAAGTAGCTACTAATTCATTGATCGAATTTGTGTCTTTGGGAATATCACTTTTAAGAACAGAGAAGAAACTCTAAGCATCCCTACTAAACAATCAAACTAGTTATATTAAGAAAGCTTCAAAGGTTAGTCATTAATTGATAACTTTGTAAAATAACATTATTTCACTACACTTTTAATTCCTAGAGCTTAAAGTTAAATGTTAGTTAAATTAAGTGTTTTAGATATTATAGGTTGTGTAGGAGTTTATAGGTTTTTAATATAATTAGGAAAAGTTTTTATTGCTTTTGTTGTCTAATATGTTTTAAGTGTCTTTGCAGTATCTTAATCAAATACAAAAAGGAAAAGCATCGAAGGTTAGTGCCACATCACCAATAAAGATAGGGTCCAGCGTGTGGAAGATAAGTTGTCAAATTAGGCAAAGAGACCTGCGTCGTCACGTGATGTCTAAGTTGTGACACAGTTAAAACCTAAAGTTTCATAATAAGTCAGAGAGCTCTGCATTGTGGCGCCCAACCACCATATGTTGTGACACTGCAATTCAAAGCTACCTAGAATTTAGACAGAGACCAATGCGTCGCAGCACATGTAGGCTGAAGCTGTATTGCCAAAAGACAAAGACAACTTCGTGAATAATCAAAGAAGATGGCTGCCACAGTGTCATACATCATAAAGTCACGGCTTGATCAATTAGAATCCAAAAAGGACTATACAGAGTCTGAGGTGCCACAGCGCCATGTAAGGCCACGTTGTGGCACTGTTACATAATTCAGAGAATTCTTAGTTTAGTTACTAGGATCAAAAGGTTTATATAATGAAATAAAGGCTAAAGTCTGAGGATATATACTAGAGCTAGTGATATAGAGCACCTAAGGAGCTAGTGAAGACCCGAAGCCGTGATAACCTCTACTCTTTTACTCCTTTTTTATTATTTTTTTATAACTTGTAATGGCTATGTCTTTTATGTTTGTGTTTTCTATAGTTAGTATGGAGTAGTAGTATTCTAGGATTGTAATTGAACTCACATGTAGCCGATGTGGCCTTATTTTTTATTTAATACATGCTTTAATTGCAAATATTTGTGACCCTAGGTGTTAGTTTAAAATTTTTATATAATTTGCTTAACAATCTCTGAAATTTGCATTGGCTTTTAAGAACTGATTTCAAGCCCCAAAACCTCCCAAACTCAAAAGCTAACCCCACTACTTCGAAAATTAGAAGTTTTAATGGAGAATCCTTCAACCTAAACCCCAAACCTGTCAAATCCATTCACTTTTGCACACTTCCCCTCACCCACATAACTGTTCACTTGTGTTCTTCATGTGGCTTCTAGACAAGTAAGTTTTCACCTACTCCTTTTTCAGTTCTCCAAACTTTTCAATAAGTAGATGCTTTTTCTTGTGTTATATGGCTTATTTGCTTCAAGTTTTGTGGGTGGATATCTCTATTTAAGGGATTGTACATAATTGTTGATTTTTAGGTTACGTGGGTATTACATTTTGAATTAAGAAAATATGATCAAATGTTTATATTGGATAAAAACTATGTAATGAGTATATAAAAAGCCCTACTATTACTCCCATCCCTATATTTTATGAATGTGCGTTGAACTAAGTTTGGCAGTGGGATGATGGAACATTGTTGGGGGACTTATCCGTTATGCTTTATTGATAATAATATGCCTGAGGTTTATTGTGTGCTATGATTATAGGTCAAAAACCTTTTCTTAACACTTGGGGCTGTGGTTGACCTGTGTTGTGGGGTATGGATTTATTGCAAGACCATGGCATTAAAAACAAAGGCTACAAAAAGTTCTCGTGCTAGTTCTTTTTCCGGATGCTAGTCAATTTGTTTCTGTTGAAACAGAGAAAAGGCTTCATGAGTGTCTACTTCATAAGAAGTTAGTGGCTCAACGAAGTTTTCACCTCAGCCTCAACTACTTCCCATAAATAGTCTGACATATCAAAGTACGCCAATAGGGGCAGTTCTGTGCACCTCCTCTAGTTGGAGTTGTGGCTTTGGTACGGGAATTCTATGCTAACCTCGTTGAGCATAAAGACAGCAAGGTCATGGTTTAAGACAAAATGGTGTCATTCACATGCACAACAATCAATGCCTACTTTGGCATTCCAAACATTATTCATAATGACTAATATATGCAATACTCAAGTGGTATAGTTAACTATGGGGTGGTCATCAATACCTTGTGCTACTGAGACTCTAATTGGAAGATGAATAATGGCGAACCGGTGCATTTCAAAGCAACTAAGCTGCAGGTTACTGCGAGAGCTTTGTACTATTTCATTCTTTCAAACTTGTTGCCCAGTGGACATGCGAGCGATGAAACCAAGGAAAAAGCAATCCTTGCCTATGCCATCATCCGAGGTATGTCTATTGACATTGGTCATTTTATTCACAGGTGTTATGTTACAAATCGCAAATAGCAAACACCTCATATTGTGGTTCTCATCCCTCATTACTGAATTATGTCACTCAGCTAGTGTAATTTGGGATGACTCCGAGCCACTAGAACTTCAGAAGGGACCTATTGATGATAACTTAATGAAGAAGTTCATGCATAGAAACTTTGTTGCCGAAAAGTGTGATCCAGCAACTCCAACTTATCTAGAATTGATAAGTGTCTAGCGCTTTACTATGCCCCAGCGCATCTCTTGCTTAGAGGTTCAATGTGTGGAGCATTGGCAATATAACCATGCTATCAACCATCAGAATAACAAGCTACTACAGATGATCTTGCAAAGAGAAAGATAAGATCCCACCACTTATCATCCATGCTCGAGCCCAGCTCCTTACCCTCATCTTAATGTTTGAGGTCGACGATGACATTGATTTTGACAAATGAGGGAGTTATCTTTATCCTTTTCTTTTCCTTCAGTATTTTTTTTTTCTTTATTTGTTAAACATTGGGACACTATTTAGATTAATTTTAGGGGCGTAACTTTTAGTTATGTATTTTTATATCATGTGTAAATTGTTATCCCCCATTTATGTATAATTTGTTTAAAGTATAGTATCTAGGATGTAATGTGCTTTCTTTCTCGCATTATTCTACGTAGAATTGCAATTTCAATTTGTTAAAGATGTTCAAATGTTCCCCTATTCCCATGATAGTACCTTATTTATGCAATGATTTTTTATTTTTGATAATGATGCAAGAATTTCTTTGAATTTATTATAATTAGGGCAAATATCTCATGCATCCATATACACAAGGCTATTTTCACCTAGGGTTAATTTTCTTTAAATGTTTTTTTTTTTTTCAATAGCCCTGAGACTATTTTTGAACTCTTGAATTAGTTTGAATTCCTCTTAAGGTGAAATCCTAGGCGAGAGAACATGATTTAGAAACCCACTTTTGAGCTGAAAGCCTATTCTTTCTAGCATATATTTTAACCAATTTCTTTATTATAAGACCCATTTGCACTCTATTACTTTATGCATATTGAATATGCATTACCATTGAGCTATAAAAAGGGATGACCTTGAACCAAGTCTGTGAGGGTGAGTGCAAAGCAAGGAAGATTAGAAAGTTATGTCCCTCACTTCATTAAAAAAAAAAAAAAGTTTGGGGGAAGTATGTGGAATTTCCTTGGTGAGTTATTTAAAAACCAAAGGTTTGGTAGGAAATTTTTTTTGAAAAGAAACAAGAAAAAGTAAGAAGCATCTATGCCCACATAATAAAAATAAATAAAAAATTGGGTGAAACAAAAAGGAAATATTTTAAGCCCGAGTTGAGTGGGAGTTGGCACCAAGACAAAAAGGTGAAAAAGAAGGGTGAGCTCTCACAAAGACTTTGTACTTAGGGTAATTAAGCTTAAATAATCCATTTAGACATAAACCAATACGCTGCAGCGTATGTAGGTTGAAGTCGTTGTGCCAGAAAAAAAAAATGACTTCATGAATAATCAGAGAAGATGGCGCCGTAACGACCTACATCATGAGGCCGCGCCGTGATCAATTGGAAATCTGAAAAGGATTATACAGAGGCTGAGGCCCCACAGCGCTATAGAAGACCAAGTTGCGGTGCTGTTACGTACTTTAGAGAATTCCTAGTTTAGTTGAACTAGAAATAAAGGTCAATATAATGAGGTAAAGGCTGAAGTTTGAGAATATACCAGAGTTCATAATAGAGTACCTAAGGGGCTAGTGAAGACCTGGAGTCGTGACAACCTCTAGTCTTCTACTCACTTCTTGTTATTTTCTTATTACTTGTAATGGCTATGTCTTTTATATTTGTGTTTTCTGCAGGTAGTATGGAATAGTCATAATCTAGGGTTGCAATGGATCTCACATGTAGCCAATATGGCCTTAGTTTTGATTTAAAGCATGCTTTAGTTTCAAATATTTGTGTTTCCTTGTCTTTATGATTCTAATTGATTGATCACCAGTTAGACTGATTAGGAATTCTGAGATTGACTTGGAATAGTCAGTTTGGTGATTAGCCTTAGGCAATATAGCTTGTGTTTGGATTGTTCATCTAAATTGGATAATTTGATTTGTTAAAGATATATGAATATACTCTTTAGCCATAAGTAACCAGAATAGATTGGCTCTTACTGAGTTTGTTTAAGGATGATTCTCATAGGAATATAGGAAATTAAACTAAGTGAAATACACAATTGCTAGACAAAGGAATATATTAGTAATTGCTTAAGAAATCTGGATTAATATTTGGACTATTGCATGAATTGAATTAAGTTAAGGTAAACTTAGGTGAAGTGTGAAGGATATTGTGAACCTAGATGTTAGTTTATAATTTTTATATTAATTGTTTAACAAACTCTGAAATTTGCATTGGCTTGATTAATATTAGGTTGCATATTAATGATAATTAGTTTAGTAAGTAAAACAATTCCTTATAGAAACAATCTCTACTAATTACTATATTACTTGTGGACGATACTTGCGCTGCGTAGGTAACATTCATGTCATTAATCTTATACTTTTATCATATGATTATTTGATTTGCCTATTGGTCTTGTTTAGAGAAAATTTTCTTATTTCGTGCAAGTGCATATGATGCATGACATGTATTTTCCAAACAACATGCAATAAGACAATAAATTAGTTTATTAATTATTGCATTTGAATATAATTATTTAGTTATCATCAAAATAAAATTAATATATTATTGAATTAAACCATTCATTTGATTTGACAAGAGATTTGTAAATCTCCACATTCCCACAATGCAGGGTTATCACCTAGTCACATATTCTATGTCACATCCATCACGGAGGCATGACTGGCCAGAGGATTGGATAACCAAACCTCCGTAACCCTGAATTCAAAACAAAGTAACAGCCATGACTCCAAATACAACATATGTATTCCTAATTTCACACAAAGACACGAGGACAAATATCTAAACTTATTACATCATACAAAATTAAATATTCCACCATTCTAATGTGACTGCAACTTTCATCCTTAACTTCAAGTTTGAGATCCTGGAAAATACCTTGCCATACACTATCAGTAGGTCACAAACTTGACAACATCATCCATTAGATTCCTGAAAAAAAATATTATCCACGAGAAGGATGAGTCCTACGGACTTCGTGAGTAAAAAATCGTACCCAAAAGATACTAGCATCACCCAACACAAACATATAACATATATATAATAACCTCATGTAACATTATTCATATTTTAATTCACATTAGACATATATGTTCATCATAAATTCACAATTTACATGAAACACAGGATCACAAATTAATCAGAGCAATAATATCAAACCAAGCAACCAAAGGACTAACGAGTGACCCAGATCCGCACAACATTATCACCCCCTACCGGGTATTTACGTGGCCACACAACAAATTAATCTCCATACATAATCCATCCCACCGCGACTGAGCACTCAATTTTAAAAAAAATATTTATTAGAATCAAAATTTCTCATGATTTTAAATCATGGTATCCTAGGTGCACCTGGATTTTTAATTTTGAAAATAAAAATCATTTTTCATAAAAATCTCACTTTGTTGGCCCTTATCAATCACAACCAATGTCAAACAAAGCAACCAATATCAAACAAACATAATTCAAATAAATTACTGAAATACTCTACTTGCTTACTTTCCATATATCACATATATTCAATTAAACATATAATTACATATATTAATCTAGCCTCTAAAAGCAACAATTAACCACTCACCTGTAACCGATTTCATTCGTCACTCACACCTGCGTCCACACATCTTATCACGTCCACATTAGAATCTAGAACTAAAATTCATATACCAAAATAATATTTAGTTCATAAACATTATTGTTATAATCGTTTAGTTACTAAACTTATATCTAATCTTGTATAGGTTCCTTTATGAAAGTTTTCTATTAAGCTATTACATGCCAATTAATATGAATTAGACTTTATGTGATAGGGTTAATAATGGAGAGACATTTTAAATGTCTTGCCAAAGCATAGGGTAAAAGAAACTATTAAAAAAAATAGAAAGCACTTAGTAAGTTATAAATGTTGAAATTGTCCAAACTTGGGGTTTGGACCAGTATCCACTTTAACGATTATATCTTTCTCTAAGAAATTCTGAATCCAATTTTGTAAAATTTATAAAATACTAGACACATGTAGCTTTATAAAGATATATCATTTGTAATTTTTGGATTTGTATATCAATACAGTTTATTATTTGAAGTTGCATCAAACTCTGCAACACGCATAATTTTGACAACTCTAACCTTACCTTAGTTAATTGAACATAACTTTCTCTAGGAAAAACAAAATCCAATTCCGTTTATCAAGTTTATTAATAGACAATTATATATATATTTATTATTTAGAAAATTTTTCTAAAATATGTTATGAACACATTCAATTCCTTACATGAACCAAAAACAGGGCACTACGAATCCTGTCTGACCTAGCCGGAGTCTAATATCTATAACTCATAACATATTTGGAATTAAGCTACGAAATTTTGTAGATAATATCCCAAGATCCTAAGATACACTTTATCTTTTGAACACTTATTTTAATTCATCTCAAAAAGCCCCCGAAACCCAGGATTTCTTTCATCCACGAATCTGCCCCTGTACCCCCTTCAAAATCCACTTAACTCTCATTTTCCACCACTTTCAAGCTCCAATTCATACTCCTCACTTCAACACTAATTCACTAACATTACTCTTAATCCAATTAAATTCAAGATTGTATTAGTAATTTAGAATTACTCAAGAACTTAAATTTCACTTTCTAATATCAATCCAACCAATTCTTATTCATTAAGATACAATTATTTTCTTGTAAATATTTTATCAACTACCTTATATGCATGTTTTTGTGTTAGCTTATAAGCAAGCATCTATATATATATTCACCATGAGACCTACATAAGTCCATCATATTACATCTTGTTCATATTCCAATTACTGACCTTGAAATTAACTCATCTAATCAAAGTAACTGGAACTTAAATTACGTATTTTCCATCATACAACTCCTAACTAACTCACTAATGATTTATAATTCCAACAGAAGATGGCTCCAAGCCATCTTTCCTTTGATCCTTCATGTTCATATTTATGTTTTAAAAACAAAAGTAAACTATTTTACAAATTACCTTGGTAATATATATATCTTAAATTAGTACCATTAAAGTTTAAATTTAAGCATTATCTTATCACTACGGACTTGCAAATTGCATTGGTGGGTTTAACTAGGATCTTTGCTTTTGCTTTGTGAATATGAGTCAAATTTTCTTCACTTGGATATTTAGTCATATACCCACGTATCCACTTGCCCAAAGTGTCTATCCAATAGCCAACAAGTTCCTACAAAGGCATTCTAACATTTATTTATTCATTATTATTGTTATTAATTATTATTACTATTTTTTTTTTTTTTTATAAGACCCAAAGTACCAATTTTTGGACATGTTAATTGAAGTTATGTGCGTTACTTCAGCAATAGATTTTCAGTGAGAAGTAGTCTCATACACCAAAATGAGAATCAAAATTTCAACTTAAGCAATTTACGGGATTTCTACAAATTAATAAAACTTAGTGGGAGATGAATTTCATGGTCTAAATGGTTGCTCTAGAACAATAACAACTTCTCCTACAGTGCTTCAAAGTGATAGCAAGCAATTTGGGTCTCCCTTAATTCACTCAAGATGAAACAGAATTATGAACTACCTCTAATCCATAGTTTCTAATGAAATGGTTGAAGTTGAACAAGTGGCATACGGGTTAAGAAACAACCTGTACTGATTGAAGTCTGAATTGATGGCCTGAATGGCAGCATTTTGATATAAGGAGGTGCAGGGAAGCCTGTGGCAAGGTTGATGGCGTTACATTTTTTTTTTTTTAGCAAGATGCAAAAGTTCTTCAATGAGTGACGGTATGAAATTCTTTGCTACAGAGGATAATCTATCTTCCACTGGAACTGTGTAAACTCTGTTACCATTGAAGCTCTTGCGGAGCTACTCTTCTGTCTTCTTTCCTCCAAAGTACCCAAAAGCTGGCCTAACATTCTTTTATTCCTATCCCTGTTGGACAGCCACAAAAGAAAAATAGCCAAGTATCCCCATGGCTGGTTGATGAATTCATGACCATGACACTGGTGTATATTTTTTATTGTATCTATAAATATAATATATATTATATAATTTTGTTTAATTAAACTTTATTTATTTTCATTATGTTTTATTTTCTTAATTATAAATCCATATAATTAGTTTCTAATTTACCTTCTTAATTACACACTTGCTACACACATAAGATTACACACTAACTTTCACATTTTTAAATCTTAATATATATATATATATATATCTTATATATTAATTATCTACTCATTTGAATTTATTTTATAACATAAATTTATAAATTATATCTTAAAATTTAATTTTTACAATATCAGGTTATAATAACCTAACTACCCATAAAATAAAGAATATAGATTGAGAAACATACACATTGAAAAAAAAAAAAAAAAAAACTGTCTCAATTACGTTTTGCTATACAATTCAATCCATCTGTCATCTTATACTCCTAATTCAGTCTAGGATATGGATAATTGTCAGACCCTAATAATAATATCAGATGTGTCTCAATTTCAACAATGTCTCCTAGTGAATAGTAGATACTTTATCTAATTTCACTCTTGCCTTGACCAATGACTTCTGAGTCCATCTTGTTAACACTACAGCATCTCTATGCACTAAGAATAACAAATCCTTTTATTGTACCCTTACTCACATGATTCCATGCTTGGGTTACCGTTGATAACCCTTATTGGCATATCATGATTAGACCATCCATTAAGCTATATGAAAGTGTGATGATCCAAACACAAGACATATGTGGCTTCTCAAGTTCACGGATCACATTCTTAACTATAACGATAAGAACTTTAATTGACAATTATGTATAAGTTCATATTAGTATTCTTATGTGTGAGCCCATTCAGTAAACTTCTTCATCTAATAAATACTTAACACATCTTGTTATAGTGTAAATATATATTAGATCAAGCAATCTCCTAAATAAAAAAAATAAAAAAAAATTATATATATATATATTTAAGATTTATACGAATCTAACTAAATCACTAATGTCATTCTGTAGTTGTCCTGCAATTATGAATGTTTTTAAATAAAACTTTTCTAAAAAATACATCTTACTTGTATGAGCATATTACTATCGGTTGGGTTTGTTCAAAAACAAAAAAACAGTTGCGATCAACAATAACACTGCCGACAAATTTTATTTTTCCTGGGTATCCCACAAGCAATAATTCCTCATAAACTATAATAAGGCCAATACATGCACCTTTATTGCAATACACACATTTAATGCAGACGTACTACTTTTTGCCCAGCTAATTGGTTCAACCTCATTCACAATGTTTAAGAAAACTAAATTCGGCCACGTAGTGATGGCAGAGCCACGTTTATGCTAGAAGAGATCGTATATAATTATAATGGTCCTCCAACAGAAGAAAGTATATTCTATATCATAGATTGAATTCTCACAACTTCATTAACAAAACTGTTATTTAGTCAAAAGATTACTTTCACACCTTAACAATATATATATATATATATATTACTTTCAAACATTGAAAATGTCGGGTCAATTTTACTACTATTATTATTACTCTACTAAAAGAGTTGATTTACATAAATCTTAGTATTCTAAGAAAATTGTTTGTTATATGCATTTAAATTTTGATTTAGACCTCAAATCATTGCATTCTATATGAAACTAAATTCAACAGAACACGTGGTCTTAATTATTATTTCGCCAAAATGAATTTGTCAAAGAGTAGAGGTCGCATGGTACTTTTCACTTTATTGATTTTCTATTAACTCTCAATTGGCTAACCATTCAACAAACAACTAAATGCTGATTAAATTCAAGTTCTTGACTACCTAATTGGACTACCTTTTTATAACGCTTAAATTAAGAATTAATTATTTCTATGGTCCCAGACTACATATTTTTTTATTCTTCAAAAAGAAATTATAATGGAATTTTTCTATTAAAGTAATTGTAAAATAGAATTGATTATCTTTTAATTTTTTAAATCCTCAATCAAGCATAAATGTCTTATATTATTTTATTTTTAATAATTTTTTAATTAAAGTATTTTAAAATTTATTTTTTATAATTAGAAGATCTTAATTAAGTCATGTTGGTTAAATCTAAACAAAATTTAATGGAATTACAATACATATGAAATATAAACTAATAAAATAAAATGACATATATACTCTTTAAAGTATTATATTTAATTAATTTCTTCCTAAAATTATTTTTTTCTAGAAAATTTCATCCTAAAAGTTATTTTTTGATTAATTTCGTTTCAAAACTTTCAAAACATTTTCAATGTCTTCTTTATATCTAACATCGTCAATATTTTGGACCAAAAATGTTGATGTAACTTAAAAGAATTTATTGGATGACACATATAGTCGAGTTGGCAAAAAAAATATAAATAACTTTCCCTAAAGTATTAATTTTTGTCAATTTCATCCTAAATTTTTTTTTTTTTATCAACTTCTCTCTCATTTCTTTCTCATTCCTTTCTCTTTATATATATATATAATCAATTTTTTAAGATTTCCTAATTATCACAAACCCTAATAATTTTTAATGAGAGAGCATGTATGAGAGGAGTAAAAAAATATATTTTTTTTTACCTCATCACTCATGTGGCAAAAAAAATTATATTTGAGGGCACGTCAAGAATTTTTATCCAAAATATTAGTGGTGTTAGACTAGCAAAAGACATTGCAAATGATTTAAATTTTTCAAGACGAAATTGTTGAAAATATGTCATTTTGCCAATAATAAAATCCTTATCAATTTGGTCACTCAATCACTAGTAGCAAAAATTGTTATTTTCATGCTTTACATTGTAACCCTGTTGTCACTTTTTTTAAATTTGTTCAATGTATTTTATTCGTGTTAAATAAAAGATCTTGGGAAATTTTAAATTGAAGGAATAGAGAACCCAGAAAAATGACTTTAAATTGGAGATTTATTTGATTTTGGAACGATTGATCTTTTACAAAATGTAACAGTATTCTTCTTATTTTTTCCTTAATTTCATAATTTTATATTTACTTCTAAAAAAATTAATGACATCTTAGTTTCGTATAAGACATTATGTTTATAATTTTGGAGCACAAAGGACAAAGTGACCAAATTGTTAAGGAATTGTATTATCATATTCTAAATTGATCAAGTTAAAATTAATTTGAAATGCCAAATTAATAGTGTACTTTAAAATTGGTGTATGTTTGTACCTCTATAGATTTTTTGTTTTCAAACAAATTAAGCCGCAACCTAAAACTACTGCGATTTGAGCTATGTCTTCAACCAAAAGAGACTTGAAAAGATGGATTTTTCTTCAATAATATTGTTTGATTGAAATGGCAAACTAGAGGTGAGTGAATAGTTTGGAAAACAATTTTAACCACTTTTCATAAATAAAAATCTCAATTCAAAATTTAAAATTCAAACAAGATTAAAACACAATCAAAGCAAGTAAAGAGACAAAAATTTATTCTGATTTGTCAAAACCCAGACTACATCCACTTCCTCAAGAAAACCACTTGAGATTCCACTAGATCACACTACCTCAAAACTGATTTGCAGAGTTCAACTCCCTACAAATACTGTTTTTGCAAGCACAACCAGGAAACGCACACAGCCAAGTCTTACAAGTTTTACCTTTCACTGTCTTTTCCAAACCCAAAGTAATTACAAGTTTTAGATAAAAAGTTCTCAAAAATAAGTTTTGTTGCAAAGAAAAGATGGGGAAGGAGAAAGGGAAGGAAATGTCTGTTGCAGAGAAAAGAGAAAGAAGGAGAAAGGAAATTTGCATGTAAATTTTTCATTTGAGGAAAAGTATCTACATTTGCCACTCCAAACGCAGGATATATTAAGTGACAGGTGCAAATACAATCAATTTTAAATGAAATAATTTTATAGTTGTGACTGTAATTGCAAACGCAAATATTAACATGGTAGACACAGATAATCAATCGAAATATGGTGCCAAAATTCAAGTAGTAGATGCGTCTTCAAAATAGTTTACGCGTTTGCAATTCTTTCTTCTTTTTTAATTATCAGCGTCTACAAAAGTACAAACACAAATAGATAAAATACAGAGATAAAAAGATAAAATGCAGATGCTAATTGTGGTTATATGCATTTGTGTATCTGCAATTGCAAAAAGATAAATGCATATTTGGTAATTTCTTGTAATGTCATCTAATTTTTTTTATTTTTTTTATTTTTGGTAGAAAGAGATACAATAGAAAAACAAAACAGGTTACACAGTTGGATTCGAGATCAAACGATCCTACCTAGTTCCAAATTCATCAGCCAGCACCCAAAGAAGTAAAGGTGGAAGGCATTCATGTACTGCTTAACATCCCCATCTAGGATCAAATTGGCAATTCAATTAGCACATCGGTTGGCTTCCCTGAAAACATGTGCTCATCACCTCCCAATCTTGAGACATATGGATCTCAGCAAATGAAAGCTTTTTTAGCATTGATTTTCCCATATGTTGTTCGACAGACCTCGATTACTAACTATGGATCTCAGCAATGAAAGCTTACTTGTAGTGTCGTCTAATGAAATGGTGTGTTTGAACAAATATCTCTTGAAGTTTTATCTCTTTAGATAACATCTCTGTCTTGAGAGTAGCTTTTTGTTAATGAAACGGTGTTTTTGAACAAACAACTCTTTTATCTTTAGCTCTTCAATTGACAGCCCTTGATATATAGCTGGTGTTCAACTTTAATGAAACACTGCATTTAGTCATCCAGCTGCATAACTTGTAACAGCTGGAACAATAAACAATAAATCCTAAGCTGGAAAGATGTTCAGCTCTTCAGAGTTTAGTTGTATAGATGACCTTTAATTGAAAGGATGTTGTTTAGGTCTGAATAAACTATGGTTGAAAGAGCACATATTTAAATAGCTCTAGAGTTTCGTTTTTAAGTCAAAATTTAAATTACATTTAAACATTCTAGATTAGTTTCTTATTTAATCCAAAAAATATAAATGGTGGGAATTAAATTATAATGTTAAAGTAGACATTGACTAAATTGAAATATATAGACTAGAGGGAACTTTTAATAAAACTTGTACCTCCTCCTTAAAGGGAATGAAATCCCCAACAAGAAGTACCAGATATTAGAATACAGACGTAGTTTTCGGTGGACAGAAATATGACATGGATATATTATATGATATGATAAATAAGATCCAACGGTGACATTGGCTAGCCACTATTTTGGGAGCTTCACAGGTTGAAAACCATTCCTTAGACTTGCTTCCCAAACTTTGTCAATGTTGAGCATTCCATTGCCACACTCATGTTCATTCCAACCTTCTAAAGCATGCACAATCCCAGCTATGCGCCAAGCACTCATTACTCTTCTTGGTAACCAATTCTGTCATACAATTAAATTCAATCTTTAATTTAATTTTATAAACTAATAAAAAGATATTAATAATAAATAATTTTTATTCATTTTATTTTAATTACTTCAAGTTAGTGGTACAAACCTCACAAGAGTGGACATTTTCAAGTGCCAAAGGAGTGACCATTGCTGGGGTCAAATTGTAGGAGCAGTCTTTGCGGTATTTCTTTGGTGGGAATTGTGAGTATGGAATAAATAGTGTTCCGTTCGGTGCTTTCCTTTGTTCTTGTTCACTTAGCCCATCTCCCACTAACCATGTCTACAAAAGTTAACAAGAAAATGTGACAAAAAGGGAAAAAAAAAACAAAATAACGTTTTTCTTGATTAAGGGAAAATATGTATATATATACAGATATAAGGAGCAGAAAATTTTAAGATGTACCGTTTCAGAGTAATTCTTGGAAATAACCAAATGATTATTGGAGTTGGAGTTGAATGATTTGTTGAGCTTCAAATACTCATTCTCATTTGGTACAGCTACCTGAAACAAGATCAACCTTGTTAATTAACATATAAATAGACACGTTCATATATATTTATATATATATATATATATATATATATTTGTCTTCTTTTCTTAATTCTACAATATTTCTCTAATACTGGACCATTTCTATAAGAGGTACGAAACTAAAATTAAATGGCCATTACACATGTAGGAGATATACACATGATGATCAAGTCTGGTACCTATCTAGCTAACAAAGAAATTAGGTTAATAACAGTTATAAGCTAGACTGCAAGCTGCAGCTGAACTCACCTTGATTCCTTTCTGGGACAAAGTAAAGGCAGTGGCATAAGCAACCTTTGTCAACTTGCCTCTGAGTAGCACTCGTGTTGTCCCTTTAGGAATACTATTAAGCACAACAGCAACAGCTAGGCTACTCCCATCTACCACCTTCACTCTCAGCTTTGGATTCCTATCAACATAAAGCCCTCCATATTTGTTCAGTTCTTCCTCTTGATTCATTAGACCCAAGCTTAGCACTTTTATGCCTTTTTCATCGGCTTCTAGTATGGCTTCCTCAATCAAGCTATTGAGAGACACCTTTTGCCATTCCAGAGAGTACTATAATAACCAACCAAACAAGTTACAATTAAATGTACACTCAAATAGATGTGTACTCAATTTATATATATATATATGATACTTACTTGAATATTGTATTTAGGTATTGCCCAAGTTTGTAGCCTGAGTTTATCAAAACGATTTCTTTCAACCACAAATGTACGACCATAAATCCAAGTAAGCATCATGGACCATAGTGTGACAGGCCACATTAACCAGATGTACCACTTTGATGTGTAAGGCTTAGATGCTAGGGAAGCAAATCCAAACCGTAAATGATAAATAGATTCTGGTGTGGTTAGATGAGTAAGATGCAGCACGTCTGGAAATTCTTCCGGTCTTTTGAGTGCAGAATCATATAATTGATCGGTGGATTTGTCCATGGTGCCATAAATGTAATCATAGAATGGCATAAAAAGGGAGTAATTGGTTCTGAATTGTGTGTGGTGCAAAGAGTGAAACCTGCAAAATCAAAACTTCTTAATCATAATATTCAACATAATAAACCATACCATAGTAGCTAATATATGTATATATTACATACTTTTCTTGAACCCAAAATCTACTAATTAATAATACCCAAAATAATACCTAATGATTTGGAAATTAAAATACAAAATATTGGTAATTCTAGATAAGATTTACATTAGGGTGATCAGAGTCTACTCTAAAAGAAAAAGAACCCACCAATAGCATCCCATAGGTGGTCCCACGTCCACCTCAGAAAGAGTAAAACTATTCTATGCAACATCACCGCTATGCTTACAATATAAAATTAAGGAATAAATTAAAAAATGAAACCATAAATGATTTCAAAGAAGATTTAAAGAAAACTGGTCCACCTTCTATTTCTTAGGTGGACAACAAAATTTAAGTGGGCCCCACCCAATGAGAGAGGAACTAATTCAATCACGTCATTTAACCCTTAAAAAAATTGTGAAGCAATTCATGGAAGGAGCTGTCCAAGAAATGGCGTCATGAGTGATCCCAAACTCGTTCAATCCTAAAATCTTAATAGAAAACAACCATTTCCCTGAAATTAAGACTGATCGAAAGTTGAAAGCTGGTTGGCAAATATGTTACGGCTTTTTTCCCAATTAAATAGGAAGTAGACACTTGAAGAAATTAATGATGCTTATAGTCGGGGCATGCATGTTCCGTGTCCAAGTTTGGCGGTTAATTTCGAAAATAGCTGGATATACCCATCAATATCAACAACATAGAAAGTGGCACGAATTTCATTGTCAAGTGTTTACCCACACATCACCTTTCAATTAGGGTGACAATTTAAGTTCACGAGTTGTGTTGTGTCAAGACGTGAATGTCTCAATTCCAACACGACTCGTTTATTATGCGAGTTAAAATATTAAACCCGAACATTATTATTTATTAGATGAATTAGCATGCATATTCAGTATAACCTGTCTATATATTGTATTTTTAGTCGTGTTAAACAAGGTAAAATATTTGTGACCTGAATCTGTTTAAAATTAATCCTAACATGTTTAATATGTGTGGTGACAAATATTGCAACCCTCACCTCTCATAAGCATATTCAATGCAGTTGATGTTTTAATTTTTGTAAACAATCTCTAGCATAATCATGGGTTTGAATAAAAATATATAATTAATTGCTTAATTTAGAGCAAAGCAGTAAAGGAGTAAGAGACTTACGAAGGAGTGTACATGAGGTATTTGAGAGGGGGAAAGATGGAGAAGAGCCATTTTGGAATGATCTCAAAATTGCAGTGACCCATATTGTTCATTAAATCAAGAAAAGTCACATAACCGGCAAAGCCAACTATTGATCCAGTTCCAGTGAACACCATCGTTAACAATGGGATTGAAAATAACATGAAATAAGATATGTGTTCGGCAAATGGATGAATCACAGCTGCATGACAAAAGAATTAGACAGAAAAAGAAAAGTTATTAATTATTGAAAAGAATGATATAAAGCTATACAAGTAATAATTATATGGCACCCATATTTTGACCGTCAACGTTAGCCTGCCAAGTAGTAATTAATTCGGCCTCTTGAATCTCATGCTGTACGGTTCGAGTGTTTCTTTTTCATTAATTTTTCTGACAAAAAAATTTAAGTTGTCCCTTAACTAGTCAATTATTTTACAGGATGACCGACATATTCACCATTTCACTTTCACCTAACTGCAGAAAAAAAAGATAAATGAAATACAATAAGAAAGAATGTTACTTACATGTTATAGGCTCTGTTACAATAGAAGAATGGTGATGTGAATGGTAACGAGAGTAAAGATAATGATGGTGCAAAGCTCTATGTAACCAGTAATACAGGAACTCAACAGGACCAGCGTGTAATAATATTGTCATTATCACACCATCTGTTCTCCATATTGGCAAGTATGATGCCCCTTGCATTGTATAGCTTGAAAGGTAGTACAATAACCCATTGAATATTATTTGATCATCCCTGCAAATATTTATTAATGTTAATGTTTAATTAAAAACACAAAGCCCTTTGCAGTTCTAAAAATATATAAAGCTCTATTAATATAAATTGACCAATTTCTTTCTCTGTCAACTTGATCGAATTCGAGGCTTTTGTCCACAATACTGATGCCCTTTGAAGTTCTATAACGAGAAATAGAAATCCAGATCTGATTGTGGATCATCCTCCAAAGTAAAAGTGGCAAGATCAAAAATGTGGACAAGTCCCTTTCACCCCCATCTTTCACGTAAATGAAAGAGTATGTCGTGTGAATGGCACAAGGAGCCAATAATACATACTGCAAATTAAGTAAATAACAACTTAACAATTAGTTATTCACAAAACTGAAAAAATAAATAAAACAGTGGGACAGAAACCTCAACATGAGCAAGCCAACCAAACACTTGGAAGCAAACTATATTCTATATACAATATTGAGTGAGTATAAAGACAGTGAGAGAGACAAAGTTGGAAAGGCAACCTTGAAGTTCCCAAGAAAACTCCATGGCCACTCTGTTAGGATTCCTGGCTTGGATGCCATGTATGTTTTTGCAGTGCTAGGTGCTGCAGTTTGCTATCCAATCTTCCCCAATGAATGACTTATATATTGTCCTTCTCTTGCTAGCTACCTCGGGGCAACAATAATTCTTTTATTATTTGTAAATACAAATTTAATTTTTGTTGTTGGTTGTTTATCGCCGTGTACTTTTAACACGGCCCCTATTATTTTGTTGCACATGGACGGTCAGCCACCCACTGTATGCCACATAATGAATAAGTACTGAAATTGAATGCAAATCAGTAATACAACTAAAATTTGTTAACTTGGATAAAAATATCGTTAAGCATTCAAACATGAAACTATAAATTAATTAATGTTGATCCGTCCCAATGGAATATATATATATATATGTACTACGATAATTAAGAGCTTCTGGTCTGGTGACAGATTTTTGTTTATTTTTATTTTCTTGTATTTATTTCGTTTATAATAGTTATTTTCATATTAATTGTTAGTTTTGCTTCACCTGCCAATATGTTCTCATAAATACTTTCTTTTTTTTTTTTTTGACAAAAAAATTATGGAAACTACTAGATTTTATCTTTTTCAGTCTCACCTATTAATGTCACGATTTTTTTTACAGTAGTAAGAAAGAATATATTCTCTGAGATTTCGGAATTCAAATTTCCTTTAATACTCTTTATTAGGATAAAATTATGTTATCACATATGGTCTTAAATTATTTTCAAAAAGGTTATCCTGATAGAGGTATAATAAATATTTTTTTAATATAAAATAATAATGTTGTAAACATAATATTTCTTATTAGAGTGTATTAAATATCTTACTTATCATTTTATTTTCTTTAATAATAAAAAACACTTACCCAATACACATATACGTTTACCAATAACACATTACACCTAACGAATAAGTAAAACTCTAGCTAAAGTCTCAAATTTTGACATAAATGGGTTTTGCTTTAGTTGAAAGAGAAATAAATAAGTGGAGTATGTAAGTTTATCCCAGTATCACATGACCGGTAGATAAAAAGTAAATAATGAAGTCTAATTATTTAAGAAAATAATTTATATATAGAACGATTTAGCTCCTGACGGAGCACTTCTTTGATACGTGTTTCAAATGTCGGGAATTTGGGTTTAAATCCTCTTACGATCTATAATATATCATTCTCCCCAAAAAGAATTATACTATATTTATATATAAAAATATATCCACATTAATTACTCTCAACTGCCTTAGGTGGTTGAGCAAGTATAGTGGTCATCACCTTTTGGTGTGTCATAATTTTGTCCAACTGTCGCAGGAAATTTGGCTTCTTGCTCGTTCATGCAAGCCAGCAAGATAAAAGGCTCACTCGTGAACAACACTTCACTAAACATGCGTTTGATTTGATCTCTTTCCCTTCATCCCTTGCCAACTTAAAGTCTTTTTTACTGCGGTATTATCATTTTCACGTGTTTCTGTAAAAAAAAAAAAAAAAAAAAATCAAAATTTTTTTTAATGACTCAATCAAAACAAAAAAAAATAAAAAAATACTGCAACCCAATTAGAAAATCAGTAATATAAGATGGATCTAAAGTGTATTATAGTCATTTTAAAATACATAATCTTATATACTATATGTATAAAACACGTATATAGTAAAAAAGAAAAAAATTAATTTTTGAACGTAGACGCTGGGAAAATCTTTTTCACCATTGGTAGTTGTTATCCAGTAATCTAAGTTTTTTCTAGCTAAATTAATTTGTTTTCTTTTTTACTTTTTTTTTCTTGTAATTTTACAACACAATTTAATTTGGCAAAAAAAAAAAGTCCTTAAACATTACTTAACATGTCTTTATATAAACCACACACTGAACTCTAGAATAATAACATAAATAACATCAAACTATAATTAAATTTCTAAGTTCTAATATTAGAAAATAAAACATAAAACATAAAACTACTAAGCACTAATCAATTAATGCTATTATATATGTGTATTTATTTTTAGATATATATAATAAATAAAATTACTCAGGTATTTGCTTATTTGAGATTTTTTTTATGTAATTTCTTTTTTTAAAATAAGTAAGTTCCGAATTTAAAATTATAACTCATTTATGTGCAAGGTCGCATGATATATCAACTAATGCTATTATATATATGTATTTACAGTGAAGCAGACTGGGTTAGAACAAAAGGAGAGACTAATGTAAACCTTTGTACTATATAATATAGTTAATTTTTAATTCGTGCAAATAGACCACTCTTCCTTAAAAGATTATTATTATTTTTTAATTTTTTATGAGTATTCTCACTACATTTTGGATGTAAGCTTAGACACTGCAGGGTTTCATTAGTTACTGAGCTCAAACGTGTCTTACCTCTTGAACCATCATGCCTAGTGGGTAAAAAAAGAAAAAATATATAAAGAATATTATAACATATAGAATTATGTTGATCACTTCATCAAGAATTTATTTAGCTAATAACTGATAACTAATTAAGTACTAATCAATCAAACCAATGACTTGCATAGTTGCACACAACAATATATTTGACTTGGATTACGTATGAATTCATAGTATGTAACTTAATTCCAAAACAAAAGGCCAGATGAGACCTCATCAATATATTCACTGTCAATAATAAAATTTAAAGTCTCGAATTATACATCCAACGTAACACAACGACCATTCTGTTCATGATCTTATCTCCTGTCCTTCCTTCCCTACTTATTTTATTATACATAAAAGTTTGTATCAGAGATTGATCAACTATTTCTTAGTAAGTTAGAAATTACATCAAGTCAAAAGTCATGTACGCATTGATGACCGTCTGACTAATTTTAATAGTTTTGTTCTAAAAGGACCAAAACAGATATTCAATGGATGGAACTCGTCTTTCATAAGGATTTTTTGAAGAATTTTTTTACTCTACATGATTTATAGCCTCAACTATTACCAACCGGGATTAATAAAGATTTTTTTTACTGATGACTCGTGGGATAGAATTAAAAACTTACGATAATTACTAGGGAGTAACCAAAGCTTAACTGCACAGGATATAAACCCATAATATAAGTATTTACCAGTATTATTTTAGAATAAGAATAGGTATATTATCATGTAGCTCCATATCTTAGTACATTTTGAAATCTTTGATTTTACTTGGGACATAATTTATCAAGCAAATTAAAATTTTATTTTTCATTAGTCAAATAAGATTTTTTTTTGTTTTTTGGCATGAGCTAGCAAGGATAATTGTACCAACTAAAAGTGTTCAAATCTGTAATTTGCAGTAAAATATTAGATGCAATACAATGTTTAACAGAATTTTCAATTTTTAATGTAAGCCAAAAAAATCATCATTACTAAGTGAAATGTATAAATTTTTTTTGTTGAAAAAAAAGAAAAGAAAAAGAGTTAGCAATAAATAGAAATAAAACAAATTTATCATTCTTGAATAAGATAAATATTATTGAAAATAGCCATGTCAATATGTTCATTCTATTCTGAAATAAGTATTAATTGGGAAATAAAATAAACATTCTTGGGATGAAACGGAATTTTTTTTAAAAAACTAAGTAAACTAAAGCTCTAAATGATTCTGTCTATTTGCGGATGTGATAAAAAAAAAAAATTCAATGAATATACATATGCAAAAGGAACATGAATAAAAAAGGAAGGAAAAAAAAAGATTTTCTAAGTTATAACGTCCCACGAGCAAGCATTTGAGGTGCTAATAAGACCACAAAATTAAAAGCTCATGAAATGATCAAGGCAAGCTAGTGGTTGCAAAAGGAAATTTATATATTCTCATATGCTTGCATAGGGAAAATTGATAACCATTGTTTCACATCAATACATGTTACTGCTAGCCAAAATAAAAACTTATAATGAACCCTACTCAGCATAAAAACACCAGTTTCACAATGGGTTCCACTGCTTACTCAAAAAAAGAAAACAAAAAGCACCATAGCTTAAATTGGCTTGCATAAACCATTTCAAAAAACATACAATGTCAACAGGAAATTACTTCTCTATCTTAACCTCAACATCATGGACAGAAATGACATTGAACCAATCCTCTTCTTCATTTTGCACTTGAAACTTATAATTCTTCAAACATATGAGGAAGTATTGGTCTGTTTGAGGCACAACAATATCTGAACCTCCTTCTTGAAGTAAGTAGAACAATAGTTAAATCCTATAAAAAATATGAGGATGAGTTATGTGATGAATAATTATTTGTGCATTCATAATTTGACAAGTCTAAGTTAAACCTCAATGGTGTTTTTCATCAAGGATTCAGAAGTGCATTGCATCACTTTTTCAACATGCTTGCCAAAGATTGTTGCTTGCAGCAATCCAGAATCATCATCAAGAATGACCTCTATTCACAGCCTACACTTTTTTTTTACATGATATCTTGAAATATATTTGTTAATGGTAAATAGATAGCAAACTATAATTTCAATTGTTACCATGGCTTGGCTATTGAATCTTCTTTCTTATAGGAAAAGCATGCAAAGGCTTTGTTGAATTCTACCGCAGCACTTTTGTGGCAACTAAAGCATGCCATATACCAAAATGGCAGGTCTAATTTTGTGATTCACACTCTAATTTTGACCAAAATCATGAAAGCTATAAAGAAAATATTGAATAGGATTAATTTTATTATTACATGTTTACTAAGTTGATGATATTTATACATTAGAGCTAAGAGTACACCTGTTCTGTAGGTTTTTAATCACAATAATTGGTGAAGCTTCCTATGGAGATTGCTCGATAGAAGAAGATGGTAAGGACAAATCAGTTTCAGTGCCAGCTAAAGCCTTGACATTATCTTTGTTTTCCCCTAACCTACATGAAAGAATATTTTATTATTTGGTCAAATACACTGCCAACTTAAAAAGCTTCTAAAAAAGTAAGCATGAAGAGTTAAGCAATTTGCTAAATCCATAGCCTCGGGAATGTCAGGATTGAGAACAAAAAACGATGAAGCTTTTGTTGCTAATGAAAGTCATATATCATAATAAGTTCTCAATGCAAGTATGAGTATGGATATCAATAGTAATTTGTTCTCACCATTGTATGATACAACTTTCAGGCAGGTACCAATGATAACAGGAAGAGAATCAATCTGGTCAACTATCATGGAGGCTTCATTGGCAACAAATTGATCCCACATTATAAGAACTATAGGGTTTAAGATATGAATTCATTAAGATAAGAAAAATCTTTATAAGCCAATCCAATGTGCTAATGAAATTAGTTTAAACTTGGCAGACATATATTGGTTTAAGAAAAAATCAGCTTTCATCAATAATAAGGAATTCTTGAACATTAGATTCGCTAATCTTAGTTTGTTGCATTCTTAGAGGCATGGCTTTGATCCTAATTGCTATGATACTTGCAATAGAATGATAGATTAAAGCCATTTTTGTTTGGTAAAGCATGCTAAAAATAATTTTTCACAGCAATTGAGTTTTTGTTTTCCTTTGCTATATTGTTTTGATATTTTACCTATTTGAGATGTTAAATCCACATGCTTCACAAATTGATCAACAAGTGTGAAAGTGTATAAATATGAGGTTGGAAATTGCTCAATATAGGTACGGGAGAGAGAGTTTCCACTGAAACTCATTTGCTACCAGTCGATATTGTGGTTCAATTGGGCTAATTATTGCTCTAGAAATGTTGTAATAATTCATGTATGACAAAGCAGTTCCAAATAAGTATATCTCAGCACCAAAAATAGATGCCTGCACTATTGTTCCCTACTTAAGAAGAATGAATAAAAGTTAGAAGTGATACCATGGTCTAATATGGTTTGTAGAACTTGAGTGTGCAATCATGATTGTTTAGATCTATTTATCCATAAGCACAACTCTTTGATATTTTTTGGGAATGCTCATTGAAGTACGGGGTAAGAGTTTCTCAATTATTCAGACTTTAGCTATCCAATTTCTGGTGTTTGCTATGATTTCTCCAATGAGAAATGTCTGTCTAGCCATCTTTTGGAACAAAAATAATATATATATATATATAGCAGTGGGTTAGTTTCACACAAAAATGAGAAATATGAGTATGTAAGAAAGATGAATATGACCTAAGAGCAAAAATAATAGAGCTTTAAGATGAAAAGTCAGCAGTTACTCAAGGAAAGCAAGAGTTTATGAACAATTTATAAAAGAATGTACATAGTTGTTTATTAGACATGAGAATGAAAACAATGAAATTAAGTGGAAATTTATTATTTCTTATGTAGATGAAGAATTTGCTTCTTAGTGTTGAAACCATATGATCATCAGTTTTTTTATATAAGTTACAGGTGTAGCTGTTGTAATGCATGTAATAAGTAAGAATTAACAAATATGAGTTACATATTTTTCACCTTGGAAAGGAAAGGTATGATAGTGGAGTTGAAGTGAAGATCCAGATGATGGAAAGGATATGAACTAAGTCTTTTATACAAGTTTTAGTTTGCATAAACACCAGTAGTGAAGTTTAAGTACAATAAAGGAATTGTTGATCTCATGAGGTTTGAAAGATCTGTCAATAATGAATGCAAGGTCAGTCAAAAAAGTATACTATATGGTGAGCAAGAAATGTGCAATAGTAGGGTCAAATGTGCTAAAAATATATATTTGAAATACAACAAAAGATATAGGTATGGAGTAAATTTATTAAACTAAGACACTGTCAGTACAACAAAGTAGATATAATGCAGAATATTAAAGGTAAAAATTGATCATTTTTGTCAATAAAATAAGTGATACTCCATTGCTTACAAAGATAGGGTAATACAACAAACTACTCAGATTTTGGAAGAAACGATTTGGAATCATTACTTTTTCCCTTGAGAAGTTACCATAAGATTTTTCATGGTTTTATAGTAGTGACAGTGTACTATTTGCAGATTTTATTCTATACCACACTTTGACTCTATAAGGATCAGCTATAGGCATATTTATTTTAGGTGACTATTCAATTTTAACTTCTCCTTTCTTTTTTAGCATTAACAAATTACACAATACGATTTTTTTTTTCCTTTTATTACCAGAGATGGATCCTATTTTTTTATTCTTGAAAGGCAGCTTTTTTATCATCTGTTTAGCTGACCAAAGTCCATGTATAAATATGCAGATGAGTCTACAATCCTTCCTAACCAGCAAAACTAACACCCATCCTACTAACAAACAACAAAAGTAAGTTGTAAAGAGTTACTACATTTGTTTCTTTAACTCCTCAAGAATCAATGAAAACAATATTGAATATAAAGATAATACATGTATACGGGACAAATCATAACCAAATGCACAAAATAACATCCATTTCAATTGAAAATTGTCTGAGAAATGATAACCTAGAAGCATTTTGAATCATTCAAAAAATGAGCTTGAAATAAATATTTTCTAGCTAATCACCATTTTATATGGCATAGCAGAGTATGAATGGTGTAAATATGAATGATTTAAGAAACTCTTTGGAAATGCATATCAGATTATGAAAAAAATAGCAAAAAGTTGTGTACCCATCACAACGTCTCTTTTACTTTGTTTCTCTAAGTACATCCATTATCTGTATCAATTAAAGAAAATACCAAATTAAAAGAAAAATGAAGATACAATTTGATAATGATCACATTATTTCTAGAAGAAATTACCTTCCTTTGAGGTTCAACAAAATCTTGATAAGAGGAAAATTATTGATTTACAATGAATTAGTAGCAATAAAACTATAAAGTGAAAATCCTCAAAACAAATAGGGTATTTGTATGAATAATAAGATATGAGTTTGCAGCTTATTCTTCATTCAACAGAAAATGCTAAGACTTATATATAGCAACTCCATTGGAGTAGCGAAACCAAAATGTTTTATCTTTTTTTTTCTCATGAAATGTGGAAGATAGAAAGGTGAAACTATTGATTGCCCTATTTGAAAATAGATTTAATTATTCACTATCAAAACATGGCTTACTTAATCCCCAAAGGGTGATACCATGTAGCAAGACTTGCTGTCACCACATGACAGTAGTAGCTTAGTAAGACTAAATGTGGATTGCTTAAGCCTCAAATGGTGTTGCCATGCTACAACACCTTGTAACGATATACATAACCACACGTATTACTTTAACATAAAAGCCTCTAGGTAGCTTGCTTTCCACATTTATTGTTATCTCATGAAATACAACATCATATACTTCACTCTATAATTATTTATCTATCACTAATTTTCTGGAATTAATAAAAGATGAACAACCTTTTTTTTCTTCTATTTTTTCCACCTTTTAGTATGCTTCTTATTTAGCCCACATTTATCTCAGGTCACATGCATGATTACTCCCCCAGATTAGAATAACTTATCAAAGGAGTGCTTTTGCAAATATTAACTATGTAAACTCTGTCCTTATAGAATCAAAAGCCATTCATTATATCAAATGCTACCATCACTGGCTAAACCAACGCAATTGCATGCTTTCGTTCATCCTTGGTTCCCTGCATTTAACAAAAGATAAGAAAATCAAAGACTTTCAAAACACTAATACAATTAAATCTAATTCTTCCATCTCTATCATGCTTTTAAAAGCAATTGACGCAAAAGAACACTTAGATAACTATGTAACATTAATTTTTCTTTACCAATATTATCTTAATAACCAAAAACCTACTAAAGACACTATAAAACAAAAGCTAGTAATAAAAAAGAAAACACTTGCATATTTAGTTTCTTTTTAATGTTACATATTAACTAACTCAAATCCATATACCTTATATATGTTCATGATAATACGTACTTGGAGAAGGCAAGTAATAAGCAGTAGGAAAAATGGAAGATATTGCAATAACCTCAAATCAATAATTTCTATTTTGTAAATTAGTAAAAAGGAAATCTAGAAGCTGAAGATAATAAAAGATAGAATACTACTTTATGGAGAATCATCACACTACAATAATTCTCCTACAACAAAGTCAACAATTGCAAATGTGAGTTTCAATCAACGATAGAAATGTCCGCATTTCTGGAATCCTAATTAAAAACAAAAATTGAGTGTAAGACATAAACTGGGAATCTTAAAAGGCCTGAACCTACCTTATAAATATATACAATAAGTAGCACAATTCAAAAGCTGAGTAAATGGATAATTACATACCTCAATTAGGTTATGCTTGACCAAATTATATATCTTTGATCACTTTGATGCTCAGCCACTAATATTAGGTTCTCTCATGATATAATTGTAAGTTGAGAAACTAAGACATGGGGAATGATGCGACACTAATAACTAGTTATAAACGACAATTTAACTTTCTCATCAAAAGTTAAAATTAGAGCAGTAGGAAAACCAACAAATATGTTATTTGGTCATAACTACGACCACAATTAGGTTGAAATAATGAGTAAAAAGTGGGAAAGAGTTATCATATTTTAAATATCACATCCCACTTCTATTTTCAATAAATCTATTTCAATCTACAATATGTTGAAGTAGACATTGAAGAGGTAACTACATGCGAGAGTCAAACATGAAGTTTTCTAAGCATAAACTTTTTGAATTTTCAAAATAGAAGATAAATTGATTAATAGAATGATTAAGTTTAAAGTGCAAAGTAAGAATAGCACGTAAGCTATATTTTTATCATAAAGTGTAGAAGATAAAGTTCATGAAGTAAGCGATTTTCAAACAACTTTTGTGGAAACAAAATTGTGTAAATTTTATCAAGCAACTAAAAAAATAAAGTTGTAAACTGAATCAATTAGCAAGGAAAAAAGTAATAGCAGCAATTTGTCATTCATGTAGGTAAATGTCTTTCATGGTTACCGAATAATGTGAAATGACATCTATAGCATTTAGCATATCCATCTTCTTATACTGCTATTTCTCTATGGTTGAATAGAAATTCCTGCCAATGTTCCTAGTTGTCCTTTGTGCTAGTGTTTAGTGCAGCTATTGGTGCTCTTATTATTGGCAAGTGTCGTTGGTTCATTTGGCACTGCTATTTTTGCTTGTCATTGATTGAACTCTTAGTGTTTTTGATTTGTGGTTATCTTACTACAACTTGGTTATGCTCAGTATGTATTTTTCTCTTTTCTTTTTTCACCGTGTGTTTTTTTAGTTATAACATAAAAAAATTTGTCAGAATATGATTAACCAATGTTAGTTTCTTTGTCTAAATCTCTCATTTATGAAATATAGTAATTCAAAAAGCTAAAATTATAACTCAGTTATATATGTGCAAGCAATGAAGATTTATATGAAATGGCATCAAAAATCTATATGAAATTAGTATTAGAATGCACATGCATCATCTCAATGAACTTACGTCCTCTACTTTATCATGTATAAAGAATAGGGTTCCTCAAGAAAAAGGAGAATTCGAATGAAACACTTTTTTAACATATGAATCATGAATTTGCAAAAAATTAATGCCAGGAAAAGTTGTACGGTCCAACACTGGTCACATTTGTCAATGGCAAAAAATAATAGCTACAAATGACACTAGTTTATAGATTAGAATAAGAAAATAATGATAGTGAATGGAACAATGCTAACTAGAAGCAAGATAAATTAAAAAAAATAAAAAATAGGCAGTAAACAATTGACCTACATTATGAGAATCACAAATTATGATTCCCAAAATTCTATGATAGTCATTGTAAAACATCATAAAACTGATCCCAACTGAAGAACTTCTTTGTAAACCATATTAGTAGATATTTGATCTGAGTGTGTCTGTTTAGTGAAAGGAACAATCAAGACCTTAACAGAAGATCCATTCCTAGCTCTTAAAAGGGCAACATAAAGCTGACCATGTGAAAAACTGGTGCTGGAAGATATATGCCAACATGATCTAATATTTGACCTTAAGCTTTGTTAATGGTCATGGCAAAACACAATCGAATTAGGAATTGTGTACGCTTAAATGGAAATTGAACTCAATCATTTTCTGGTGGTAAGAAAGGGATTATTGGAATAAAAACACGTTCCCCAATGTGATGACCAGTAGCTACCTCTGTATCAAAAACATTTCTTTGAAAAGATTTGCATATCAATGTGTTCCAGTGCAAAGACATTTAGCTGGATTAATGTTACCAAGAAAAATAGCAGGACAATTTTGTTTCAAAAACAATTCATGATGAGGTATACCATTAAAGGTCAAACTATGCAAAAAATCCTCATATTGTGCCTATTGAGATGGATCTAACATCTCATCAAAGCTATAGTAAATTGTTAGAGATTCTGGAAACCTGTCAATTATGGCATTATTTAGCTTGTCAACATAATCATTTTTTGGAGTCAAGATAGCTCTATTAATGATAGCTTCAAAGGAACGACCATAGAGTTGAATATTTGAAAAAATAGAATCTATCATATCATTAATAGATGTAGCATCATCAATATGGGGAAAAACCATGGTTGCATGTATCTTAACTCTATTATCTCCAAGTTCAGGTTTTGTTCCATTTTTAATGCACAACAAATAATGGCTAAAAGATGGATCTTAGTATCCATGTATATTTTCAGTCAATCTGATTTTTTCAAATGAAGACCATAACTTTAAAGAAACCAAGCTTGCTCTGATGCATTCTTCCTTGGTTGATTTAGGTACCACAAGTACCTGGTGAAAATCTCTTCCAAAAACAACAACTTTTCCTCCAAATAGTTGGTTTATACTATAAACATCCTGCAACATACTATCAACAGCTTCAACGATGGCTTTATGAGACATTGATGCTTCATCTTATACAATAAGTTTTGCTATTTGCATTAACTACGCTGTCCCACTTTGGTTTCCAACATTGCATGTCCTACACTCTTCAAATTAATTGATATTTTGAAGCGGGAATGGGCGGTTCGACCACCAAGGAGAATAGAAGCTGTAACACTAGATATAGCTATTGCAAGAGCGATCAGACCCTTGGATCTAATGGCAACTAATAATACACGATATAGAAAAGTTTTTCTAGTTCCTCCAGGACCATCAACAAAATATAATCTAGGCTGCGAATTGAAAACTCTATTGGTAATATTGTCAAAGGTCGTTCTTTATGTTGTATCTAATTTTTCAATGGATAACAAATCTTCTTCCATGACAGATAAGCTAAGTTCATTTTGAATTTCTCTATAGCCAAAGTTTTCATTAGTAGTAGTCAAGTTGAAGTCAACTAAACCAAAAAAATTGACCCCCATTGATTCAAGAAGAATATTTAAACTTCTTAAAGCTTCTCTATAAATAACGTTAGGTAAAACAGTTGATGATCTAAGAAATTCTTCACTTATAGAATCTTGATATTTTTCCCATAGAGCCCTGGCATTATTAGGGGAACAATACACTAACAAAATAGCAAACAGTCAATGCAAAGAAAATGGCATTTGATATTGTGAAGTTTCTTCTAAGCAATCACCTATATTGTTGTCAACTTGCAACAAACCATGCATAGCAGCTACGTCTCGGAAAGATGGTGCAAGAATACCATTAACTATTCTCAAATCCTCGAAAGAAGTAGGACCCCTAATGTGATTTAGCAGTATACGTAGATAATATCGCTTACCTTTTGTAGGACTTGCAGTCACTATTCTACCAATAACCTTTCCTTGCTTCCTTGGACTCTAAAATTTACCTTGTTCATTCCAAACAAAGTGTTTTGGAAATTCACTATATAAATAAGCAACGTTGGCTAGCGTTAAACTCCAAAAATTCATTCAACATTGTCTTCTTAAAATAGTTACTCGTTAGAAAATGAGCTAGATCATCATCAGGTCCATATGATAAAATGCGTTGATATAGAACTCAAGACAGAAGGACTTGCTTCATTCATATTAAATTCATAAATTTTCCACATTGCTTCCTGTGGAGAAACCCATCGGCCTATGCAGTATTGCTCAATCTTATTTATGGTATCTATTAATTGGACAACGCTTAATTGAAAAGCAATCTTGTCGTGTCATTTATAAATGTACTTGTACAAATATTTTACAACTTTAACTGTGTAGCAGATCTCAACATTGATATGGTAGTCATACTTGCCAATAAGTATGCATTGTATGGAACCACCTAGTGATTGTTAATCATATAACCACGAACTTTCACCATTTTACCTGTATCCCTGCGCCTATAAATAAGATATAAATCAAGACCATGTATGCTGGCCAAGCAAAATTGCTTTAGGTAATTGCTTTTACATCATGATGATTCGATCATGCAAGGATTGGTTGGATTAAGCATTCCACATGGACCATGAATCATATGTTTCAATACTGCCTTGCATAAATGAGGATTGTCAGATTTAGGAGGCATCTCAGCAAAGACAAAATCATCATATGTATCTAGACTAATAATCTTGGATTCGTTCTTCATGATTAATAGAAAGTGCATATGTGGAAGACCTCTTTTTTGAAATTCAATGACATAAACGTAAGCAACAACCTGACCCAAGACATCTTTTTTCAAAAGATCATTTTTAAATGTTCTTAGCTTGGCCTTGAACACACGTGCAACAAGATCAGGACGATTCTATGCCTTCTTCAGAAGGCTGTAGTTGTTGCTTGATTTTTGGCTAAGAGGGGGTTGTAGGTCATAGTCAAGAATATGTATGGTTTTCCAAATTTTTGGACCAAAGCCATTGCACCAATATATCTACGACATATATCCCTTGACCCGCTAATGAAAGAAGATGGCAGCACAATTTTCTGTACAACATGTTTACCATGCCGCTGTCCAAATGCAACGCTATCAACTATCCCTTGGTACAATTCTGATCTAATTTGATCTTGGTTACAACTAAAGAAATCAAGTCTTATGCTTTCCAACTTAACATACATATCTACAACATATTAATGCAGCAACCTACCAGTGTGTAAAATAATGGATGGTTCAGATGGCCTTATTTGGAGCTTATAACAGTAGTATTCTCTGCATCAAACCTTCGTCCTCTTCTTCCCAGAATTCAGAACTGAAAGGACGAAAAATTGAAAGAGTAAATATAGTTAACAAATCAAAATCTCACGATTACAAGAAATCATAAATACATAATCTAAAACTTGCCTTATATGTCCTTATCAAAAAGATCATCAATAAGAACAAAGAAGGATCAACTAAATTCTAACTATTATATGAATAAGTAGCAATTTTTTTATGAATTCTATCGATGCCATGATGCCACCCAAGTTCTCCAAAAGGAAAAAGTAGTGCGTATTAAAGAGGATCATAACAGCCATAAAACTATTTCAATGAAAGATTTTTGTCTGAGTGAGAATAAATTCTAATGTCTCCGTCACAATGTTTAGCAAGCGGATCATTCTTAGCCCAAATAATAGCAACTTGAGAGATGGTATGTAAATTAAAAACCCTATGGTCCATTTGAACATGACTCCTAAGAATAATTTCATAGTTTTCAAGATTGTCCACATCTTAAAGGTTTCGAAAGAAACCACTATATGGATTAGTAGACATGAGATCCATTAATGAGGAGAGGATGGAAATAAATGATTTTCAAGCTCGTACTCTATATCGTAAAAGTAAAATGGTGACTTGGCCTAGCACTCTAAGAGTGTAGATCCCCTTATTTTTCCTACATAGTTCTTTGTCACACTTAACTCCAAATGATGTGAATGCAAAAGTGTTATTATAAGTCCTTACAAATTTACGAAACTCAACTGCATCTGTAGCATTTGATAAATAAATGTGGTGTAGGATAGGAGAAATAGGAGAAGAAGCTAATGAAACTTCCCTATTTGAGCAGCAGAAAGATGGTGGGTCATTGGAAAACCGCTTTGCATTACAAAAAGTGCATGTAAAAGCATATGCTTACATCCAAAGCTTGAAAGGGATGTTTTTAAGCATCATTGGGATGTTTTTAAGCATCATTGTTGGATGAGGTGAAGAACACTTCTTAGAATGCTGACCACGTTTTCCTTTTCTGGAAAGTATAGCATATGAAGATGATCCTAGAAAAAGAATATAAGTTGTCAAATGAAATGTATAACCTTCACAACATGACCAATAATTAGAAGAAGAAAAACACATCTAGTTGAAACTACCAATACAAAAAATTATGTTCAACAATATCATGTACACAGAAGAAAGAAATTTAATGTTTACCTTTATTATTAGATATGCATTTGGATGGAACTACAGTTAATAGATGATTTTGTTTCCCATTACCTTAATCACATGTTTCATACGAAAATAAATATCAATTGATGCTTTATGCCTACTGTAGCTATCAATTCTCAGATACTTAACAACACTAGTGTTGGCAACACCATTTTCAAAAGTGCAATAGTTAGTGTCCACATAATCACTCAAACACATGGGTACTATCCTCTTGTGTTTTCTTGCAGTGCTTGTATTGCTTATCCCAACAGCGACAAATTCACCAACAACTGAAGTCTCAGTAGTTTTTGTTTTTTTGTTTCTAATAGTTGGTGTACTATAGGGAGCACATATTTCTTGATTGCTATTAGAACTATGGAACGAAACAACACTTCCAGCAGCATCAATGGTGCTAACATCAGAACCAATTAGTATAGAAACCTCACTAATACAATGGATATTAGGTTTTTTTGACTTTCGAGGACCCATAGAAAGAGGGTAGAGAGCCTAAAACAAAAAACAATAATGGAGAACAAATAAGAAAGGCACAAAACATCCACCACCATAACAAAAAAAAGGTGTAAAATGTAGCAAAGTTCAGGTACTACCTACTGTATAGTGCATATAAATTTTTTGATAGAACAACATCAAGAATGATAAGCTAAATTTGACAACTAATGATGAAAATCACTAATAAACAAAAAAAAGAATGCAAAAAGATTGTATTCAATACATCATAGCCAATAAGATAAGTAAAAAAATGATTTGGAAGAACCATTTTTTCCTATAATATTAAAACGTTCAGCGAAGGCCAAGATAGCATAATAATGACTAAAAACTTCCATCTTGTTTACATTTATGCATCTCTACATAAACTTTTATAAAAAAAAATATCTTTTTTTTGTTAATATGACCATTCTATACTGCATTTAAGGCTAATAAGCTAAAATAAACATCTCACAAAACCATGAACAATAAAAATATCAATGTCTTTGTACTATTGCTGGAAATAATAAATTTGGACAGTTTGGAAAAAGCTGCTACCTATACCAAATTATGTTATAAGGTGTAAAATTTTGAACAACCATAATGAAAGAGAATGAAATCATTTATGAGAAGTGACTTTAAAACCCTAACTAATTAGAGATTATTAATAGCTAAACTTCTATTAATTAAAATAATGCTATGATAAATATTCATATTCTAGTATATGTAATAGTTCTAAAGTATTCCCAAAGCCACTACCAGTAGCAAATTTACATAAAGCCTCTATCATGTATTAAGTAAAATTGTTGAAGCAAAAAAGATGCAATGAGTAGAAAAGTAATACAAATCATATTTGAAAGGCATCTTAAGAAATCTCTCCAATTAGAAGTTGATTTGTAGCATCATTATCAATGAATTGGTTAAGCTTTAAAATATTATTCACTTAGTTTCCTAACTTGTGCACTCTTTAAAACTCATTCATGGTTTTAATGCTCTCCATTAGGTACTAGTAGCACCAACTTTAGCTTAAATTGTAAAGTTGGTGAAGAAAAAAACAGCAAAAATCAACAAATCATAGGCGGAGGGAAAGTAAGGAACCTCACGTTTAGAAGCTAAATTGTAACAGTAGAATAAAAAAATTTGTTCAACTTTTCAACCATTCGTCAGTTTACTAACTCTATCATCCTTCAGTAGTATTTATTTATTTTTATTTTTTCTAAATAGAATATAGAAAGTCAAAACGAAATAAGTTTTTAACACACACCTAGGAAAAAAAATTGAACATATTTAAGAATCAGTTCGAAAACTTCATATTAGCCTCACTATAACAAAAAAGGTATAAAACATGACCAAGTTTAGGTACTATTGCTATCCCATATAAGTGGACCAAGAAGCTAATGTATGGTGCAAACAAACTTTGTGATAAAGCAACATCGAGAATGATACAACTAATGATGTAAATCAATAATAAATAAATTAACAAAGAATGCAGAAGATTATGTTGTTTACACGTCATAGTCAGGTAAGTAAAAAAATAGGTTTGGAAGAAGAACTTTTTCCTGTAATATTAGAATATGCAGCAGAGACCAAGATAACACAAAGATGACTAAAAAACTTTCACTTTGTTTACAGTCATGCATCTATAGGGGGCACATATTTCTTGATTGCTATTAGAACTATGGAGCGAAACAACATTTCTAGCAACATCCATGGTGCCAACATCATAACCAATTAGCGTAGAAACCTCACTAACACAATGGGTATTATGTTTTTTTGACTTTCGATGACCCATAGAAGGAGGGTAGAGAGCCTAAAACGAAAAACAATAATGGAGACCTAATAAGAAAGGCACGAAACATCCACCACTAAAAAAGGGTGCAAAACATCATCCAGGTCAAGTACTACCTACTGTATAGTGTATACAAATTTTTTAATAGAGCAACATCAAGAATGATAAGCTAAATTTGACAACCAATGATGAAAATCACTAATAAACAAAAAAATTTAATACAAAAAAAGAATGCAAAAAAATTGTGTTCAATACATCGTAGTCATTAAGATAAGGAAAAAAAAAATGATTTGGAAGAACCATTTTTTCCTGTAATATTAAAAGGTGTAGCAAAGGCCAAGATAGCATAATAAGGACTAAAAACTTCCATCTTGTTTATATTTATGCATCTTTACATAAACTTGTATTAAAAAAAAAAAAAAAAAAAAGTCATTGTCTTGTTAATATGATCATTCTATACTGAATTTAAGGCTAATGAGCTAAAATAAACATCTCACAAAAACACGAATAATAGAAATATCAATGTCTTTGTACTATTGCTAGAAATAATAGTTTTGGTCAGTTTTGAAAAGCTACTACCCATACCAACTATGTTATAAAATGTAAAATTTTTGAACAACCATAATGAAAGAGAATGAAATCATTTACGAGAAGTGACTTTAAAACCCTGACTAACTAGAGATTATTAATAGCTAAACTTCTATTAATTAAAATAATGTTATGATAAATATTCATGTTCTAGTATGTGTAATAGTTCTAAAGCGTTCCCAAAGCCACTACTAGTATCAACTTTGCATAAATCCTCTATCATGAATTAAGTAAAATTGTTGAAGTAAAAAAGATGCAATGTGTAGAAAAGCAATACAAATCATATTTGAAAGGCATCTTAAAAAATCTCACCAATTAGAAGTTGATTTGTAGCATCACAGTTAATGAATTGGTTGAGCTTTACAATCATGATTTTAAAACTCATCCATGGTTTTAATGCTCTATATAAGATACTAACAGCACCAACTTTAGCTTAAACTGTAAAGTTGTTGAAGAAAAATTAGTAAAAATCGAACAAATCATAGGCGAAGGGAGAGCAAGGACCTCACGATTAGAAGCTAAATTGTTACAATAGAATAAATAAAATTTGTTCAACTTTACAACCATTCATCAGCTTACTAACTCCATCATCCTTCAGTAGTATTTTTTTTTTTTTTTTACAAAATATAGAAAGTCAAAAAGAAATAAGTTTTTAAAACATACCTAGGAAAAAAAAAAAACATATTCAAGAATTAGTTCAAAAGCTTCATGTTAGTAACATGCATTACTATAACAAAAAAGGTATAAAACATGACCAAGTGTAAGTACTACTGCTATCCCACATAAGCGGACCAAGAAGCTAATGTTTGGTACAAACAAACTTTGTGATAAAGCAATATCAGGAATGATACAACCAATGATGTTAATCAATAATAAACAAAAATAATAATAATAACAAAGAATGCAGAAGATTATGTTGTTCACACATCATAGTTATTAAGGTAAGTAAAAAATAAAAATAAAGATTTGGAAGAACTTTTTCCTGCAATATTAGAATGTGCAGCAGAGGCTAAGATAACACAATGATGACAAAAAAAACTTTCACCTTGTTTACAACTCATCTCTACACAAACTTGCATCAAAAAACATAAAATCTCACTATCTTATTAATGTGACAAATCTGTACCACATCTTAAAGCTCATGAGCTAAAATAAATATCTAACAAAAGATGAAGAACAGAAATATAAATGTCTTTGTATCATTGTTGTTGTAAATTTTTTTAACAACTATCACGAGCATGATTCCTTAAAAGAATTAGTTGAAAAAATTGAACACACCCAAGGAAAAAAAAAAAAAAAAAGTTAATATATGCAAGAATTAATTGAAAACTTCATAAAAAAAACTTAATGAATGTATAAATAGTCATTGTATTATTAACACCACACCTTCCTTCTGATAATAAAAATGCAATATTTACAATAAGACCCGGAAGCAATGACAGAAGTTAATAAGAGGTGAAGTAGAATCTTGAAGGCATAGCATAAATAAGTAAAAAATACAAAATTAAAAAAAAAAAAATGCAAGTTGCATAATAATCTATCATAACAACCAAGGGCAATAACAACAATGAAAACCCAAAGAAAGAAGCATAAAGTAGGATTTTGAAAGGGCAATGGAAATATAGACTCGAAAGTGATATGCCAACTAACACTAACACTAAAAAATATATAAAAGAGTTGAACCATTATCCAACACCACCACCACAACAATCAAATAGACATCAAAGAGTTGAAAAAAAAAAAATAAAGCAACCTACATATAGATGAAAAAAAACTGAGAATAAGATGCAAAGGAAAAAAATGACAAAAAAGGGAATAATAAAGTAATTGATTAAGAGACAGAGCAAATAATTATAAAGCATTGACAAGCTCAACATCAGCTTCAAAAACTTTAAAGAACTTTTTGTCAACAAATCTACACCTAAACTCATGAAACCCTTTGAGATCAAACCTATTTCTTGCACACACCTTCAATTCCCTTTGAAGTTACACATTTATGCCTTTATATGGCTATCAACATGGCAATGCTATAGTACATACTAGAAAAATGAAAAAAATAAAAATTTGAAACTACATACATCAAATTTGTCTTATAAGCTTGGTAAAGGCATTAACTTCTTTTTTTCTCTTCCCCTGGATTTTGTGAAAGGCTGTGTATAACTTATAATAGAAATCTAACATTTCTTCAAATATGTACCAGTAATTCAATTTGTTCAAAAGGCCTTGCCAAGCATGCCAGGAATGCGGTGTCCAATACCTTGCTAGCAACTTCGCTTATAAAGAATAGAACTGCCACCACCAACATGACCATTATTACCATCAAAACCAATGTAAAATGCTTAATTTATTATTCCATATCATACAACTATTCTCATGGATAATAAGTGAATAAAAACATAAAGTAGGATTTTGAAAGGGTATAGCATTAATAAAAACAAAATATAAAATTTAAAAAAAAAATGCAAACTGCATAATAATCTATCATAACATCCAAGGGTAATAACAACAATGAAACCCAAAGAAAGAAGCATAAAGTAGGATTTTGAAAGGCAATGGGAATATAAACTCAAAAGTGATATGCCAACTAACACAAATGTTAAAAAATATATAAAAGAGTTGAACAATTATCCAACACCACCACCACAGCAACCAAATGGACATTAAAGAGCTGGAAAAAAAATTAAGCAAGCTACATATAGACATAGAGAAAACTGAGAATAAGAAGCAGAGAAACAATGATTAAAAAAAAAAAAAAGAATAATTATAAAGTAATTGAGACAGAGTGAATAATTATAAAGTATTGGCAAGCTCAACATCAGCTGAAAAGCTTTAAAGAACTTGTTGTCAACAAATCTCTACCTAAACTCATGAAACCCTTTAAGCAATGGAGGACCCTTTAAGGGAATAGAAGGGGCCATGGCCCCCCAAATTTTTCAAAAATATTAGTATTATAATGTAAAATTAGTTTTTAGCTTTTTATTTTCTCTTATTTAATACCATGACCCCTCCAAAAGTAAAAACTGAATAATATTATCACTTTTTATACTACAAGACTAATTGGTTAAAACTTAAAGCCTAATATGCAATAGGATTCTTATAAAACATTAAGGTTTCTCTTGTCTTCACCTTGTAATTTGTGTCGCCAACCATCAGCCACCAAAAATGATTTTGAGTGAAGCTCTCTTAATATTAGAGAGGGCCCATTGTCTAGGTTTAAAGGAGATAATAGATTTTTACCTAAAAAATAGGTAAAACTTTATTTTAAAGATTATATTATTAAACCCAAAGTATATAAAAATTTAATGTAATTTGAGTTTCTTTTTATTTCAAAATTTTCTTTCAGGACAATTATTGAGTGTGTCCAATAGTGAAATTGAAGAATCTATCTTTTAATTTATATTTATTTCTCATTAGTTTAAAATAAATAATTATGAAAAAAAAATATAAATATCAATTTGTTAATTTGAAAGAGAGTAGCTCACAATTTTAGATTTCATTTAAGCAACTCAAGATGTATTTGGAGGATATTTATTTGTCTTTTAACTTTTGTAACTTATAAACTTTTATTATGTCTTGTAAGTTATTTAGTTATATATATACATATATATATATATATATATATATATATATATTTTTTTTTTTTTTTTTTTTTTTGGCAGTTATTGTAATTGATTAGGTTTACATAAAATTTTAGTCTGCCCCCCAAAAATAAATGTCTAGCTCTACCACTGCCTTTAAGATCAAACCTATTTCTTGCACACACCTTCAATTCCCTTTGAAGTTACACATTTATGCTTCTATATGGCTATCAACATGGCAATGTTATAGTACATCCCAAAAAAAGGAAAAATAAAATAAAAAGTTAAAACTACACACATCAAATTCATCTCAGAAGCTTGGCAAAGGCATTAACTTCTTTTTTTATCTTCCCCTGGATTTTGTGAAAGGCAGTATAAAACTTATAATAAAAATCTAACATTTCTTCATATACGTACCAGCAATTTAATTTGTTCAAAAGGCCTTGCCTAGCATGTTGGAAATGTGTTGTCGACCTTGCTAGCAACGCCACATATAAAGAATAGAACTAACACCACCAACATCACCATTATTACTATCAAAACCAACGTAAAATGCTTAATTTATTAGTCCATATCATACAACTATTCTCCTGGATAATAGGTGAATAAAAACAAAAAGTAGGATTTTGAAAGGGTATAGCATAAATAAAAACAAAATTAAAAAAAAAAGAAGAAATGCAAGTTGCATAATAATCTATCATAACATCCAAGAGCAATAACAACAATAAAAACCCAAAGAAAGAAGCAGAAAGTAGCATTTTGAAAGGCATTGGAATCTAGACCCGAAAGTGATATGCCAACTAACACAAACATTAAAAAATATATAAAAGAGTAGAACCATTATCCAACACCACCACCATAACAACAAAATAGACATCAAAGAGCTAGAAAAAAATCAAGCAAGCTATATATAGACATAGAGAAAAACTGAGCATAAGAAGATGACAAAAAAAAAAAAAGAATAATTATAAAATAATTAAGAGATATAGCAAATAATTATAAAGTATTGGCAAGCTCAACATCATCTGAAAAGCTTTAAAGAACTTATTGTCAATAAATCTCCACCTAAACCCATGAAACCCTTTGAGATCAAACATATTTCTTGCACACACCTTCAATTCCCTTTGAAGTTACACATTTATGCTTTTATATGGCTATCAACAAGACAATGCTATGGTACATCCCAAAAAAAGGAAAAAAAAATAAAACTTTGAAACTACACACATCAAATTCATCTCACAAGCTTGGCAAAGGCATTAACTTTTTTTTTTCTCTTCCCCTGGATTCTGTGAAAGGTTGCGTAAAACTTATAATAGAAATCTAACATTTATTAATATATGTACCAGCAATTCAATTTGTTTGAAAGGCCTTGCCTAGCATGCCGGAAATGTGGTGTCTTATACCTTGCTAGCACCTCCATGTATAAAGAATAGAACTGCCACCACCAACATCATTACTATTACCATCAAAACCAATGTAAAATGCTTAATTTATTATTCCATAACATACAACTATTCTCATGGATAATAAGTGAAGGGGCAAGCAAGGAACCTTACAACCATTCTTCAGGTTACTAACTTCAGCATCCTTCAGTAGTGATAATTTTTTCTTTCTTTTTTTTTGGCTGCACATAATATAGAAAGTCAGAAAAAAAAAAAAAATTATTGAACAATGACACTGTTACCATCAAAACCAATGTTTTATTGCTTAACACAACTATTCTCATAAATCATAAGTGAAGGGCAGAGCAAGAAACCTTACGATTAGAGGTTGGATTGTAACAGCAACATCAATAAGTTGGTTCAAAAGTTATTCAGGTTACTAACTTTAGCATCCTTCAGTAGTGATCTTTTTTTTCTTTTTCTTTTTTTGCTAAACATAATATAGAAAGTTAAAAATAAAAATAAAATTATTGAGCAATGACACTGTTACCATCAAAACCAATGTTTTATTCCTTAACACACAACTACTCTCATAACTCATAAGTGAAGGGTAGGGTAAGAAACCTTACGATTAGAGGCTGAATTGTAACAGCAACATTAATAGAGTTGGTTCAAAAGTTCTTCTGGTTACTAACTTCAGCATCCTTTAGTAGTGATCCTTTTTTCTTTTTTCTGAACATAATATAAAAAGTCAAAAAAAGAATTATTAAACAATGTGACTATTAAAATCAATAATTCCATGAGCATGCTACTATTCCTTTCCTCAATTTTCCATTAGCATAATTCTAGAACAGCAAGTAATCATAATATTAAACAATCCCCATTTCTTTTCTTTCTCTTATCGGACTAATTTTCTAGGAAAATAGAGTTACCAAAAGAAAAAGGTGAATTACAAAAGCAACCAAAGATAGAAAGAGTTCCATGATTTAAGTAACTTACCAAGATATCAGAGTAATTCTGAGCTTGGAATGAAGGTATGTTGAACCATATACCTAGTCTCAACTGGAGAAACTTCAACATCCTTCAGTAGTGCTCTGTATTTTTTTCTTTTTTTTTTTTTTTTTTTTTTTTTTTTTGCTGAACATAATATAGAAAGTCAAAAAAAAAATTTATTGAATAGTGAGACTGTTAAAAAAACATTTCAATAAGCACACTACTGCTCCTCTCCTCAAATTTCCATGCATGAGCATGATTCTAGAATAGCAAGCAATCATAATATTGAACAATTCTCATTTCTTTTCTTCTAGAACAACAAGTAATCATAATATTGAACAATTCCTATTTCTTTTCTTTCTCTTATCTGACTAATTTTCTAGAAAAACGGAGTTACCAAAACAAAATAGTGAACTACAATATCAACCATAGATAGAAAGAGTTCCATGACATGATTAAGTAACTTACAAAAAATCGTAGTAATTTTGAGGTTGGAATGAAGGTACGTTGAACCATATGACAAGTCCCAACTAGAGATGAACCAAAGCATACAATTTGGGGAAAATTGAAATTCTATCATTTTGTAGAAGAAAGAAAGTTTGCAGTTGCAATTGCTGTGAAATAGCAAAAATGCAAAGCAAAAAAGTTTGGGCAGAGGTGAGATGTGGTTGGCCAATCTTGTAACCAGTCAAATGAAACATGGCAACTCTTATCTGCAATAGTACGAAGAGCATAAATTTGGGGGGAGCAACTAAGCTAAATTTGGGGAAGAAAGTAATAGGGTGGATAGGACCTAGAAGAAGGAATGGGTGAGCTAGCAAAGCATTAAATTGGTAGATGCATATATTCTCCTTGTTTGGTGGAGATTTGTTGTCTGACTGCCATAGGGGAAGGAGAAGAGAAATTGCCAAAAAAAAAAAAAAAAAAGATGTGAAACTGAATGAATAGTTGGGTTTGTGAGAGAATCCCTACTGACTACTATAGAATGTACAGTGAGGGAAGCTCTCGCATAACCAAAAGGCACGCTTAGTATATTGGGTAGATAACTATATTAATAAGATTAAAATATATTATCTCCTTCAAGTTGAGCAAGGGGAATTGCACATTCAGGTTGTAACAATTTTTGTTTTTTGAATTGGATGATGACAATGCCTTGAAAAAAATGTCTGCAAGTTTATCAGGGTTAGGAAGGAATCTTTCCATCAAAACTCCAAAAAAGAAAGGATTAAGGATGAACCTATATACATACGCTACGTATACGTACTGAAATATTATCTCAAATGCTTAATGATGATCAAAATATCTATTTATTTTTTATATGATAAATGAAAGAATGTTCGAGAATTGATTCCAAGTTGAAGAAAGTATCAAATATCCAGTGATCAAATCATTCACTTCATCATAGCCTGATAGATCTTTTGAATAACTGATTAATCGAATAAGAATAACATATTAAATAATAACTTCATCTTACTGAACACATTTTCTAACAAAATGAACATCACTTTCAATATGTATAGCACGAGCATGTTGAACCGGGTTCAAAGCTATGTGGGTGGCACTATTATTATCGTAGTGAACTACTATAGAAAAAGGTAGATGAACATATAGCTTGCACAATATGTTGTGAATCCAACAAGATTCTGTAACAGGGTAAGTTACAAATTTATATACTCAACCTCAGCAGCACTAGCCATACTGGAAATTCAATATGTAGTCCCTCGCTTTTTCCTCACCTCTCTCTAGTCATTTTAGGAAATAATCTGATTTCTCTCACCATACCCTTACTATACCAAGAATTGTTGGTAATACCAGTTATGTATTTTTTTTTTTTTTTTTTATTTAACCTCATTTTAGAAATAACATGCTAAACTCATTGTCAAATCATCCCAAACTGTAAACAACATCGATTCAAGCCTCAAAACCCTCAAAATCATTACAAACAATTCACAAAACTCAAAAACTTATGCAAAACATTAAAAACATAAAAGCAATACAAAACCCAATAATTGTTAGAAAAATTAGGTATGATGCATCACATTTAATGCAATGGAATAAATTAAAATTTCATACAACAGGAATCAAAGGTGCATCAGTTAATCACACATTTAAATAAAAGTTAAGTTTAGAAAAATTAGGTATGAAGCTTTATTTTATCATGCAAGTAGCTTGTTTGTTTAGCATGGATGCTTAGAGCCTCCTTCTTGTTTCAACAAAGTGTTGCTCCTAACCAAACACATAAAAATCCAATCAATGTATTAGCAAGCTATCGAATTGTCTAGGAGTTTAAATGAGATTTATTATAACCATATTTAAAGTCCCTATAATAATAATAATTATGTATACATAATTATGATGTTGATTATACTTGTGAGATATGTCATACATATAGTATTATTCTAAATCATTTCTAGTTAATGAATCATCATGAATAGGGATATTGATGATTCTACCAGACTACCATATGTTGTGTCAATGGGTGCTTGTTAGTTGAACAAGTACAATAAATTAACCCAACACAAAAAATCATTTGGAGTCTTTACTCATATATCAATAGAGGTTCTCAAAACGTTGGTGGTGTAAGTAATCCTTTTGACTTAAGACCTTCTTATTACCTTATATGTGGATCTACACATTTTATTGTCATTCCACTTGTCTTTTTAAAAAGATGATTCATGAGTGATAGTTGGATATGTAGTGAAACATATAAAGGTAGATGAATGATAGACGAAGAATTCATCATCCTCAATAAAGAGTATGAATATCCCATGGCCTTTTGAAACAAGTACGTCTTGTTTAAGGAATCTTTACAAAGTGAAAGAAATTAAGAAAAGTTTTTTCTTGAATCTCTTTAAGAAACAAAATGTAAACTTGGTTTCAAACATAATGCAAATAACTCAAATTAAGCACCACGTACTAATCTAGCAACCAAAGAGCATGTACTATACTCACAAAGTTCAAAGATGTGGTTCGTCATTCTATCTAGTATTCGAGAGTGTCAGAATATCCTCGATATGCTCCAGAGTTGAAAATCATAAATTTATATATCATTTAAAATATCATTTCACAATTCTTTAAATTTCACATATATTTACTTAATATGCTTTTTGGTAACTAATTCATTTTAAATTTTTTCCAGAAATCTAAAGTATGTTTTGTTTCCCTCCTTGCATACACTTATATATTTATATATGCACCAACAAATTGCATACAACTTATTAATTTAACTTTACCTATACTCCAATTATTAATTTAACATTTACTTAGTCAATTTTCATGTTTCCTAATTAACGATTTAACCAATAAAACTTATATAACTCAACTTTTATAATTTTATAACACACCTTATAAATGTATATTATCTTAATTCATGTATATGTGCTCATATATATACATATCTTATAAAGGAATCAACAAATTCTAATACTTTTATACTATTCAAGTTCCACTTATTGAATTCAACTTAACTTTAATTACCTAGAATTATCAAGGACTTGAATTACATAATTCCACCATGAATACAATTAAAGTTCAAGTTTTCCTATTCTAATTCCCATAGTTAGTATATAGATTTCTTGTTTTTCTTAACCTTTTAATCACCATCAATTAAAATCCTACATGAAACCCTAAACTAACTCACTAATAATCCAAAATTTCATGCACAACCTATATGCAAACTAACAAAATTCCTAAAACCTCATTTGATTTCCATAATTAAAACCTTAAACTAAACTTTTTGGTTATAAATCATATTCTTACTCCCTTAACCCTATAAACTACCAACCCTCAAATGTCTACATGAAAAAAATAAGGCTCACGGGTTGGTGATGGCAAATTGCTTTCAGCTAAATAGTTACCTTACCAAGAAGAGGGGACGGTAGAGCAAGGTGCAGGACACAAGCTGTTGTCCCTGCACTTTAAGTCCTTCTACCCCATCAAGTGCCTCTGTTGAACTGAAGCTTTGGAAGGGGGAAAAATCTAAGAACAGGGGAGGCTAAAGGAAACAATAGCAAGTGCTACCATCTTCCATCCACCCCACCTGGATTTTAGCTCCTAAATTCAACCCAAAACCAAGTTATTACAACCAATAAATGGAAGGAGAAGAAAAGACTCACCAAGAAGAAGCAAAACATAGGACATAGGAAACAAAGGCACAATAGAAAAATTAGAATAGGGAGAAATAGGCAAGTCGGTTAAGATGAGGAGGAAAAGAAAGTCAAAGCCACAATATAAAAATATAAACCTATGGTCCAAAACTTTGCTTTAAAATTTATGGTGAACATTCATACTAGAAATATAAATGTATACATATTTATGTCATGAATAATTTTCTAGTTTATATATTACTTTTATTTTAATTACAAACTAGATGTACACATAAATAAAATTTACTCAAATAAATTTCATGTTCCAAGTCAACCAATAAGAAGTGAAAATCAATATACATATATATATCCAAATACTCTCTTATTTTAGTTTATTTTATGAAAATTTATTATTTACGTAATCACGATAGTTTACGTACTACATTCTAAAATATATGTGAGACTTTCGGGTTATAACATTCACCATCTTGCATGTCAACATATTTTGTCCTTCTCCAATGCTTTGCATCCTCAGAAAAGTACATAGTAGCTGTGTCACCTTTACTTCTTTTGAACCTATTCTCACTGCTCAAAAGTATTGTTCCACGTCGAACAAAATTTTTTCCAACTCCTTGGCAACGCATGCCCCTCCATAGGTCTGAGGCTCAGGAACTTTCATCTGACATTGTCCTACACCTTTAGCATATAGGTTGTGATTGTCATTACCCAACGCTCTCATGGTTAGGTTGTCCTTTGTGTTCATCTCACCAAGTTCATCTTTGATGATGGCCATATCTTCCAAAAATTCACCATGCTTGGTGTAGACCGTGCCTTCTAGTTGTATTTGGACTTGGTTGATGCTACCAACTAGCTTATCGAGTCTAGCAGTAGTATCAACTACACCTTAGGACACTTTTGGTCCTGTTAAGTGCCCGCATGCGGTTGACTAAATCTTCAAGGCAGTCACCCTTTCAATCAATCCAGGTATTTCATACTCCCTTAATAATGCCTATATCTTTATCATGGAGTCAGGCACTCTAGAAAGCTCACCAGCTGTGAGTCAATCCTATCAAACTTCTGCAGGTTTGTCATATTCTTCATCATGACTGAAACCAAATGCTACTTCCTCAACAATTCGTAACATAGCTCTGACACCAAATGTCAAGGACCAACTTTGCTAGCACGCAAAGACACTGGTGTAGCACTTGTTATGCCTTCATGGGTAGCAAGTTAGCTTCTCAAATGCCGCTTGTGTGTCAACTTGCAAGGCTAGTGCTCAAGGAAGTAAGCAAGTAAGCAACAAGAAGAGCAAATATCACATTATTTACAAGAAAGGGCTTCAACTTCTCATTAATTGAAAACAGTCAAATAACAATGCTAGCAACATGTTTATAAAAAGGCTACGATATAGGCAACAATAGCTTGGTGTAGGGAAAGTTACAAGCAACATGTAGGCATTCAATACTCACTTGATAAGCTCACATACAACTTTGATTTTGTTGACTATATACCCTCCTTTAAAGAGCTTTTTGTGCCAAAATCCTTCTGGCTCCTTCTGGCACGAGGAAACATCATTTTTTTCAGTTGGCATAATAGCTATTTACAAAAATGCCATCATGTCAAGACCTATGTCAACTACCCCTATAGCAGGGCAAGTGGCCATGTGCGACATGTACTAGACAAGCTTGTGTTGTGACTACCTAGGTAGTAGCCCAATAACTATTACTTTTTTTTTTATTTTTTTTTAAAATAATAAGTTCTAAACTTTAGATTGGAACTTTTTATACCCGCTTTGTCCTTTTATCTCTAGTTTAAAGTTTAAAATATTAATTAAGTAGACTAATTTTTTTTTTAAAAAACATTAATTAATTTATAAAACTAATTTATTTAATAAATAGTAAAAGAATAAATATTATAAAAATTAATGAGATTTTCATCATCCCCTATAATATTTTTTTTTCAAAAAATACAAAGCTTATCTTCATTAATAATTTTAGATTTATATGTATGTCAATTTTTTTTTTCCTTACAAAAATGAAATTAGATTTAATTTTTTTAGTTCTCATCATGAAAAAATAAGAGTAATAGAAGTTGAGTTTGAAAATAATAATTTAAAAAAATATAGGAAAGGAGATAATGAGAAAAAAAATTAATTTATTGTTATTTTTTAATTTTATACTATGTGATTTTTTAAAAATTGTTGCACTTAATTAATTTTTTAAAACTAAAAAATTGAAAATAAAAAATAAGAGTAAAAATTGGTACAAATAGTTTCAATATGAAATTTAAGACTTATTTAAAATGAAAATTTAAAAGTATGAGTTATTTGAAATGTGAAGAAATAAAATAAAATTTGTCATTAATTTTTTCATATCTTCAACTAAACCTACGGTAACACAAATAAGGACTAGTTTGGTATGCAAAAATGATCATTCCATTCCATATACATGATTTCATAGAATAATCATTCTCTTGTGTGATACGTATTTAGGCTCAAAATGCTCTCAATTCCGGCAATTTTATTCCATAAAATTAAGAATTCTCTAACTCACCTATAGAAAGTGGGACTCCTCATTCCTACTTCTATAAATTCAGTTTAGTTTAGTCAAATAACAAAAATACCCTTATATCACATAAAATAAAAAGTTGTAGAGAAGTAAAGAATAATAAATATATATAGTTTAGTCAAATGACAAAAATACAATTCATATCACATTTTATAATATTAAATAGTAAACTAAAAAATTTACATATAAAAATAATAATAAATCAATTCATTTCAAGTCAAATAACAAAAATATCCTTCATGTAATATTAAACAATGTAATTAATATAAAATAAATAAGTTAGATAAGTAATTTTAAATTAATATATTAATATTAATAAATAAATAAATAAAAGAATAAGAAATAAAAAAATAAAAAATATATATATAAGAAGTAATCATAATAATTATTTAATGTAACAGCATTCTATTCTCATTCTATTTCTCGTACCAATTCCACATAAAACATTCTTGTATACCAACTAACGAGTGTGAATAACTATCTTTTTGGATTTGTTAATTAAATAAAAGCGCGGGTAACAGAAAACGCCGCTGCCAAAACGAAACTAACAGAGGAAAGAAAGAATCAAAACGGAAAAACTGAGAGGTATAGTGAGCAAGAGATAGAAAGGAAGAAAGTGAGAAGGACTATGTGCTGTCGCCTTCCATCATTGAGTAATCAGTAGTTGTATGGAAAGAAATTTGAAATCGGCCTTCAACTCTAATCAGGTAAGGGTTTCACTGCACTAAACTGAATCTAGAAAATGATTCATTTGGAAATATAGTATTGACTTTCTGTAGGTAATGCAGGAAATTACTGATACGAACATGCCTGGACCAAGAGGTATTAGGCAATGACTTATGGACAGGTGGCAAGCTACAATTGTTGGTGTATTATGTAATGTGAATTGGGTTTGTTCTCTAGTCAGGCAAAAAATATTATGTTAACAGACTTCTCTCTCCTTGCAGTAGCTCTTATCTTTTCCCCTGTAAGTCCCCTATTTCACTCAACCTAAACTCTTCTACTTCTACTCGCCCTCTCTGCTCCTGTAACTCTCTTTCTTACTCTTCTATGACTTCCTATGGATTACTCTATGTATTTGTTCGATTTTAGTGATTGAAAATTCCAAAAGCAGTTCCTAAATTCTATTTACGGGTTGTTTGCATAATTTTGGTACTTGGTAGAATTGAGGTTGTATCAATTACTTTCAAACATATATTGCTTTATCCAGAGGTTTTAGAGGATCTATATGAGTTCTGAGAGGATGTGGAGTTTATCCCCTTTAAACTTGGAAGTAGTAATTTGCACAAGTAGATTGATGGACTAATGCTTTACCGTATCAAAAATTCAAAATAGAAACCAATTTTTTTATTGATATGATCATTGAGGGAGAGATTTAAGGCTAAGGAATTCAGCTTTAACAGAGTTTATTGAAGGCCTTATATCTTTGTAACCGTTGACACTGGTGTAATATAACTCAATCCTACACTGCTTAATAATTTTTGGTGCAGGAAATGCAATCCTTACAAATCCGACCATTTGATTAGAAGAGCTTATCATATAGATCACACCAGATAAATTCACATCCTAGAGATTTTATCTAGCCAAAATGAAAAGCTTATAAAGTTTTCAATTATAAGGAATTTTGAACAGCCAATAGATGAATTAGTTAACAGTTTCCAATCAATATGAACTATAGCGTGTGTGGTCTACATAATAAGCTTCTATTATACAACTGTGGGATTGACGAAAATCTCATCATTTGAAAAGTTATTGGCGATGTAGGATTGAATTAATCTTACTCTGGTGTCAATGGATCTCACCCTATCTATATGAAAAAGCCAAGGAGAAAAATTGTAAATAGGTGTGATCTGCTGTTGGGTTTTGTTCTGGGGGCCAGTTAAAGGTGTTGGATAATATTGTAAGATCCTTGAAAACCTGTCCCAAAGAGACTAAGGATGCTACTGGGTTTTACAGCTTTGTTTTAGAATTTAGATTTAGTTAATATATATTTGGTAAAAGTTTGTCAGTTTGTGTTTATTTTAATTAGTATATACTGGAATGTATCTAGGTGAAGATTGACACTGCTCTTGGAAACTTTGGAAGTGCTTTTAGCTTGGAAAATAAGGAGATTGAAGTAAGTGGTCAAGCAAAATTTGCAGTCAATTTATAACATTCATAAAAACTTGCAAAGTATTTCTCAATCTTAATTGGTTGTTCATCAGAACTCTGTAAATATTTTATTATAAACTCTTGGATTTTCCTAAACTTTTGCAGCTTGAAATTTATTGTTTTGTCTCATGTTGAAAGTAATATGTTCTATTGTTTTACAATCACGTTTCGAAAAATATATCTTTGAGCTAATGAATGTGGTTTTGTTATTCCTTGTCCCTTATTTTTAGTTTGTAACTTGTACCAATGCCTCTTGATTTGAAAATATTTAGGGACTAGGGATTGTATAAGAGCCAATTCACCCAAAAGCTTAAATTTTTAGGTGTGGCCCTAGGCATGATTTTTGTTTTCTTACCCACATCTACACGTGCAACATGCAAGCCAATTGAGCTTGTTGGCGTGCACAATTCATGCACATGCCATCCTCAGAATTGGTGACTACAAGGATTGAATTCCTAACTGCTTTGTTATGCAATGCGAATGTTTAAATGGATGATGGGATATGCAAGAAAAAATAGAATACAAAATGAAAAAATACATAGAAAGGTTGAGGTTGCACCCATCAAAGAGAAAATGAATGAGAATTGCTTATGGTGGTTTGGACATATCAAATATAGGCCAGTGGATGCTTTTCTTAGGAAAGGTTACTTGATGCTAGTGGAAGGGGTTCGAAGGAGAGCCAGAATGACATGGGAAGAAATTCTTGAGAATGATATGATTGCTTTATGTGTCACAAAAATTGACGGCTTGGATTGATGCGATTGGAGGAAAAGGATTCATGTAGGCAACCCAAATTAGCTTAGGATTGAAGACTTAGTTGAGTTGAGTTGTATAGATATATAGCTATATATATATTATGTGTGTATGTGTTTTTATATGGCTACACCCTAAGGCCAAAATATTGAAAATATTAAAAATGCCTCTATAATTTCTAATAGAGATCAACCAAACTTGTTAATTGTTACTGAAGTAAATGATATTGTTCTCAGTGACTGAAAAACTGTATGTGTATTGTTTGGTGAACTTGTCATATTATTTTGAAACTTCTGATCATTGAGCCTAACTAAATGGCCTCATGAATGAGGCATAAGTGTTCACATGGACTAGCCAGTAGTGCATTGTTACCATATGACAGATCCATTCCCAGTATTACGACTGGTGGGATATTGATGGTTTGGATGCTTGATATTTCTAGAGTTACCATTGTAACATTACTTGATCAACTGTTTTAGAATCCACAAACTCTTAGAATCGTACTATGCTTTGAACATGTTGACTTGCTAGGCTGTTGAAACTATGTGACCTTCTGGAGTACGCCCTTATAAGTTTAGAGAAGAAGGAGTCTTCTCTTTCAAGTAGCTTTGCTGGTGCATCATATTCTGCAATTCTTCCTGATATACAAGAATATATTAAATAACTTCCAAAATAATCCAATTTTATATAGACATATACTATATGTGTTTGTCTGTGTGATTGTGTCTGTGTCAACATTAAAGCGTCCATGTTTGTGCGGTGTGTTCTTGGATGTATTATTATTACCTTCACTAAGGACCAAGACAAGATCACTATCTATAACTGTGTGAATCCGGTGAGCAATTGTGACAACTGTCCGATCTTTGAACTCTTGACTAATAATTTTCTGTATCACTCCATCAGTTGCAGAATCAACTGAAGCAGTCGCTTCATCCAGTACAAGTATGCTACTTCTCTTTAGCAATGCTCTTCCAAGACAAAATAACTGTCTTTGGCCTACACTCCAGTTTTCTCCATTTTCGACCACTGTCAAAGCACTACATATTAGCAGTAGTCATTGTTAAAATGCACAATGAACTCACAAAGGATTCTTAATGAATGACCCTCACCTGAGGCATCCAATTTCTCTTCCTTTGACCTGACTAGATGACCTAGCTGACATTTGTCTAGAGCCTGAAAGTTTTTTGTAAAATAAATCACATTTACTAACTATATTATCAATTATGCATATACTAATTTTATTATCTTATATGTCTATCAGCATTTTTGTGGTCTCCTACATTTTTGAAGGGGATAGGCTCATCAGTCTTGATAATTAGTTGTTTAATTACAAGAATTACCTCCCAAACGTCACTGTCAGAGTATTCCTGTAATGGGTCCAGGTTTCCTCTAACTGTCCCTTCAAACATTGCCGGATCCTGCGGGATGATGCTAAGCCTTGATCGTAGGTCATGGAGTCCTATTCGGCAAATATCCACACCATCAATTATAATGCTTCCCTCTCTGGGTTCAACAACCCTAAAAATAGCCTGTATGAGAGTTGATTTTCCACTCCCTGTCCTTCCTACAACACCAATTTTCTTTCTTCCGGGAAGTGTACAACTAATGTTCTTTAAGACAGATGGGAGATGTTCAGCATAACGTATCTGCATGGGAGGGAATCATATAGTAGAAGAAATGTAAGGAAATGCTAATTTGGATACACTTTTTATATTCTTATATTTCAATTGATTTTGCATAGTTGAAAGTTTTGGTCTAGCTGAACACCTGCAAATTTTTGAAGCATATTGTTCCAGTATCTGGCCAGTTGTTTGGTGGTCTGTATTCCTGAATCACAAGTGGTGCTTCACTCGTTATGTTTGTGTACTGGAGAACTCTTTCAACTGATATCATCTTATTTTCTGCATTACATATGTTCCATATAACTGAAGCTTGCAGTACATTCAAATTGATTCCATATGTTACTGCCAACCCTGCAATGCCTGTAAAACAGTACAACAAACAGTCCCCTTCTTTAGTTGATTTTCTTTTATTGAAAGCAACTTATGCTTGCTAAAAAGTTGGTCACTATTAGAGTAAGCATCAGGTGCATTACAATTGCGTAGGTCATGATTCAATGTATCATAAGATGTTATTTTCCACTCTTTTATTGGTCCTTCCTAATTTTTTTCTACTCTCAAGTCTAAGGAAGCAAATTATATTTTTAATTACGTTGCCATTAAATTTACTGTGCTAAAAGGATTAGCTATACTCACTTGGACTGATAACCCCTTCAGGGAGGGTTACTAGCAAAACTAATGAGAAGGCAAAAACGAAATTGGATAGTAAATTCAGTCTGAAAGAAAGCCATTCCATTGCAGATACGTTGTGGAGCCATGGCCTTGAGTAGTTGTCCACAAGACCAAGATTTGTGTCCATGAAACGATCTTCTTGATCAAAAGCTCGGATTGATGCTGCTCCTGCTAGTGATTCAGCAAAGTGGTGGAGAATTGGAGCTATCTGTATCCCTGATAAGCGGGCCAGTTCTCTTGCTGTGGGCGTATAGTATTGCTAATACAATCATCATTAAATATCTTATCAGTACTGGTAGCATGAGAGAATCTCATTGGTAAGGACAGAAAGAGATAATAACATAAAGTAGATTGCCACATAATATAAGCACCCCTTATTTTGTACTTAGTTGCTTTTGAGAAATATATCTTATATCATTTTCTCATTTTAATCCTATGGATTTTTTATGTGCGTCAATTGTAAATTTTAAAGTTTCATCAATGTCCTACAAAAATAAGTAAACTATCTTGATGAATAGATTAGGAAAGGAAAAGAAGTATCATACTTGATACCATATGCAGATAGCTGTCACTGGAATGAAGATGACAAATACTTCCCAAGCCACCTGTGACATCACTGCAATAGTGCCCAGAATCTGTATTACAGAGAAAGCACACCATCCTAATTTGGTTGCCATTTCCATGTCTAGCACACTTTGATCTGTGGAGACCTGCAATGAAAAATTTTAGGTCTGCCTCAAACAACTAAATATATCAGAAAGTTAAGAGTTTGTCTTGAATATGTTGAAAAGTAAACTTTCTTCCTCACATTCTTCTGGATTTTGTAAGAAGACATGCAACAAGAATTCAACTCCACGGAAAACATGGTAACCTTACTCAGAATTTCATGGGCAATAAGAATCCACAATGAGTCTAATATTCTGGGCTAGTTCTACCTTTTAGTGATAAATTGATCTGTTGATATTGCCATTGTGCTTGTTTCTTATAGGTCTATGTAAAATTTAAGTGGAAAGCTTGTTAAGCAGAAATGCATAAATACATGTGGGCTAGAGCCCCCCCCCCCCCCCTGCGGTCTCTCTCTCCAGATCTCAGAACTATATATGCCTTCTTTATTTAGCTGGTAGAGATACCTACCTACGGTAGTAGACCATGAGTTCAGTCATTTCAACTATATGTCAAATGAGCTCGTATGCTAAATGAAAAGCAGATATTGACGGTGTCAAAGTTACCCTGTTTAAGATTCTTCCAGTTGGGGTTGAATCAAAAAATGACAGTTCAGGCATTCAACTAGATGTCAAATCAGTTAGTATGCTAAATGAAAAGCAGAAATTGACGGTCTCAAAGTTACCCTGTTTAAGATTCTTCCAGTTGGGGTTGAATCAAAAAATGACATTGGTGCTCGGAGTACACTATGCAGCATGTTTGTAAAGAGTTTCTGTGATGTTGAAAGTCCTGCTGTTGCCACTAGGATGGCTCGCACCAGCACACAAAGTGAACTCCCGACTGCAAGTAGTATGTAAACAAGTAGTATGAAGTTCATCCTAAATTTAGGCTTGGTTTCACTTGTAGGAGGACAAGCCCATGCCATCCAGTAGTTGCTAGCTACCTGTAATACTTGGAATGATGATTGTGCCAAGAGTATGATTGGAACCAGTGCACCCCCTTTTACGATGGTCAAATAAGACCAGTAAACATCTTTTGAAATGCTTCCTGTTTCTCTCTCTTCATCTTGCACTAATTTTCCTTCTTTTCCTTTTACCTCTTGACAGAGATCTTGCCCTGGGTTATGCTGTGTGCATTCAGATTCTCGATTTGAATTGTACTGGATGTTGACTTCACCTTCAGGTGTTGGATTTCCTGTTCTGCCTGAATTTTCAACCGTGAGTATTGACTCTAGAGCTTGGCTATGAGCGCCAACTAAAACTTCAAATCCTGTGTTTTGTCTTAAAAGTTCTTCAAATCTTCCAGCTTGTGCAATCCTTCCATTTTGCATCACCTGTTAAAAAATTCAGTTGAAATTTGGTAACTTTTTCTTAACATACATATGATCAGTTGTAGGCTGGCTGCACTCATGAAGCCTAATACATTAGATCTTTGTAACTTATTATCTAGCTTCGTTAGGCTTTATTAAGAAAGGCTGGAGCCTTTATTATTATTGTTGTTATCTAGTTCAAGTAATATGGCAATATTTTGAGATTCATATCTAAGTATCTATCTGGGAACAAAGTAAGTATAGGGTTACTATCATATATAAGCATGTTTGAGGCAGTAACAGAATGATTTTTCCAGATCTGAAATTTGTTTTCAAGAAAGAGTTTTGGCTCTTTCCCCTGTGGCCATTCAGACCAGAAAACCAGTCCCTTTGGCTCCGTTATAATCTCTTTTGTCCATTCTTTGATCTTCAAATATTTATAATGAAATAATTGGTTTTCAAGGTTTATCCTACATCATCAGCTAATGTAAGATTAATCAGGTTCATGAAGTCATATCATAACATAATGCTTATCATCTGTTTTTACATTTTGAATTGGTATGTAAGAGATATCATGTCTGTTGCTTAATTTGTCTTGTTGGTTTTTAAAATAACTGAAGAAATGAAGAGAACAGTTTGCCATGCTTACCAGAATGAGGTCGGCTGCTGGAAGAAACTCAACTTGGTGTGTAACAAAAAGTATAGTCTTGTCTTTAAGAATCCCCATAAGACAATCCTTCAAAAACCATATGAAACAAATATTGATGTTAATAATTCTCTAAAGCTGACACCAAAATTAGATTAGATAAAATATCTAGTTATACTATGCATAGTAAATCAATAGATTTCTAACCTTAAAGAGCTGGGAGCCAGTATGAGCGTCAACAGCGCTGAAAGGGTCATCAAGTAGATATATGTCAGCATCCTGGTAAACTGCGCGAGCAATTTGTATCCTTTGCTTCTGGCCTCCACTCATGTTAATTCCCCTTTCTCCTATCTCCGTCAGGTCACCACAGTAAAACAGTTCAAAGTCCTTTGTCAATGCACAAGCTTTAGTGGCTTTGTCATATTTGGCACTGTTATATTCACTCCCAAAGATTATATTCTCCCTGATAGTTCCTGTTAGTATCCATGGCGTTTGCGGAACATAAGCCTTTGTGCCACTGATCTGCACAGTCCCTGACAACTTCTGCATTTCTCCAAGAATGCATGAGAGCAGGCTTGACTTCCCTGAACCAACAGTCCCACAAATGGCCACTTTCATTCCCCCCTTCACTTTTAACTCTATCCCTTCCAGTGTTGAATTTCCTGACTCAGGATCCCAGCTGAATCTTCCTGTATCAATATCTATATCAAACTCTGCTTGGTCCTTCGGTACATACTCAATGCCATTCTGTTGAATTTCTTCCTCCTGGAGGAAAGAAGCAACTCTGTCCACAGAAACTTTTCCTTGTGCAATCACAGAAAGTAAATCAGGTAGATTGAATATAGGATCTTGTAAAATTCGGAAGGTTGCCAATGCAGACAAGACTCTCCCAGCTGTGAGTTCAATCCCCATCAGAATACATGACCCAAAAGTGATCACAGAAATAAATGTTGGGGCTCCCCAGAAGATAAAAGCGGAAAATGCTGACTGTCTTAGTGACTTCCATAACCAATTATATTCTAGTTTCCTCAGTTCTTCTATCCTGTGTAAGAATTGACTGTCCCATGCTTGAAGTTTTAAAGTCTTTATATTGCGTAGAACTTCAGAAGTGGCTTTCATCCTACTATCCTTGGCCTCCATGATCTTAACTTGATATCTCTTCTGGATTCCTGTAAGAGGTATGTTCAAAGCCATAACTGCTAAGGTTGCAGCTAATGCGGCCAATGAACCCAAACCTAGATTTGTATTTAAAACACAGGTTGCTAAGGAAATTTGTACAGGCAGCATCCATATTGTGTTTACGTACCACATGAAGTCTGTTATTCTCTGCACATCTACACTCATATAGTTGATTATCTCACCACTAGTATGGCTTTGCCGGGATCTACTTGACATGAAGTAAGCCCTTTTTGTAAATATGAGATATCAGTGCAACTCTCAGTCGAAGGCCTAGCTGGCGGGCACCAAAAATCCACTGCCTCTGGAATATTGTCTCTATCATTTTGGCACATAGAAAGGCTAATGAAAGAAGGTACCCTCTCTCTAAACTCTCAGTTCTTTTATGTGATAGGAAATTCACGAAGTCACTAATGAGATATGGGCCAACATATGATGCTCCAGCACTTGTAACAGCAAAAAGGGCATTCATTGCTGCTTTCTTCCTAACAAAGAGATAGATTGCCTTGTAGATAAAGGGCTTTGAACTTCCATTTCTATCCTTAATGTGTTTAAGGCTTTCATCTAAAGAGCAAGAAAGAAATCCTGCAGAGTCCTTGATGTCCACATCCGGAATGTCATTTTGTGAAAGTGCTTTTCTGTAGCCAACAGCAAACAGAGGGTTAAGCCAAGAGAAGGTAATGAGTTGAAAAAGAGTAGCTTTCCCGTATGAAGAATGCCTCTTGCAATCAGAATATTCATCAGTTTTTCCATTGAGAAGTGGGTCACTGATGCCATCTGAGATAATTAAGATATTGCCTGTCCTCCCCCGAATTGAAATGCCCAATAGACATGTGGTTGCAAATAGGCTGAGGAAGTCTGCATATTCTCTTAATCCAAGTTGACCCTGGTTTGTGACACTGAAATGAGTATGAAGAACTGTGCAAATAATGCATAACAAGAAACTGCAGAGCCACCACGCTCTTAGAATCCAGGGAAATTTAACATATGCTTTTGGCATCTTGTATACTGCAATTAGTGTAATTGCCCACAGTAAAACTTGCATGAGTTCTGATGAAAAAGCCTGAACTCTCGAGTCACACTGAGTCTCAGCATGTGCCATCGTGAATAGCACTAACATGTGAACCGCCAGCAGTAAAGCAGAACAAACTATGCTGGCTTTGTAAGCAAGGCCAGTTTTGATTCTAGTGGGATAGTTGTCTGTGCTTTGATCTGAGACCTTGGTCTTGTGTTTGCATATCAGAGCCACAACTTTTTGTAGAAGTTGTGCAAACAAGATTCCAATGAAACAAAGCTGCACCACAATGCTAATATGCTCCCACAAACAAGGTGAGTTTGGCTGTAGCCATGTCATCCAAAACTGGAGAATCCTAGATTCTGTAAACATCATGAAACAGAGATAATTACAAAAGTTGTTTCCATTTTAGTACTTAACAAAAGGCAGATGTTAGATCAAACTTCATTAGGATGTGATACCATTTACATCAATTCTCCTTTTATTATATTCATATATTTATTGATTTGTTTATTGGCTTTAATGCTTAGTAGAATAGAAATGTCACAACTCAAATAATATAAATATGAATTTTTCTAAGAGACACCGTATTTGTTAAACTGTATAAATATGGTCTTTAAAATTAAAACTTTTCAAAAATAATTTATAATTTATGTAGCATTGAAATCATGATCAATTATGATAATAAATATTACCAACTTTTCTATTTATAGAACATAAATATACTCTTATAACAGCTGTTAAAAAATTCCAAAACACCTGTCAGGGTATTGACTTATTGTGCAGCTAGGTGGTCTTGGACATATGTGGCAATATTTATTTAGCTACCTTCAATTTTATTTATTTTTTGTTTGATAAATGAGTAACTTGCCAAGTGTACCAGCAGCTGCGCTGCAGAAATTAACAAACCAACAAATCTACATTACAATCCGAAATCCGAACTTATTACTAAGACTCAAATTTCTATTAAGTAAATCAAAATTTGTCTGACCTATAATCTTGCCCTGACATCATCTTTTATCTTTGATATACATGTTTACTGTTCTAGGGTTTCTGTTGTTCCTCAAAAAGTAATGAAGCAGACAGAACGCCAAATGAAGCTTTCTTTGGGATGGTTCTGCTCATAGTACAGATACGGCTAAAGTTCATCATGAAGAGGTATGTCTCCCTAACAAAGAACTAGGGTTAGACCTAAAAGGAATTGGGGAGTAGAATGAGGCATCTTTGGGACGTTATCATGAAAACTTGTTCTTCATTGATTGCTTGGGCTCATACATTCTTGTTAAGAAGTAACAGCATATGTGTGGTTGCTGTTCTGGAAATCTCTTTGGAGATGGAGGAAACTGATGAAGCTGCAATTGTTTAATACTTTGGACCTTTAACCAATTTGGGTTTCAGTGGCAATGGATTGGGTATTTTCTGTCAGCAAAGAATTGAAGGCAGAGATCAATTTATCAAAACAACTTTGATGACACATTATGCAATGATTTGCTTAAGCTATGTCTCACTCAAGGAATTAAAATGGCTCCGACTTTGCAGAATGCCCCGGGTGCTATGATTTACCATATCATAATACAGCTGAAAAGACAAGTAATTTTTCTTCATTTTACTGCTATTCTTGTTCTTGAAACTAATTAATCCTCTGTTATTGTTGGACGGTAAGAAATCCAGCATATCCCAGACCCTTTCATTCCCTTAACTTTACCTCTAGGCTCTAGCCCTTCACAACTACTTGGTCCTAATCTTGGATTTATCAATACTTACTTAAATGCATATAGAAAGAATATATCATAGTACTAGAAACAAAAAATCTTATCCTTTTTGTTTTCTTCTGAGGGTGGGTAGGACAGGTATATATAAGAGACGTATTTGAATATCATACTAAATTACTTCTTACAATATGCACTAAAATATTCAGTAATAACCGGAAGAGTTCACCAAGAGTCATTTACAAAAATGACAAGGCAAGCATATGACGTTGTCCTATGTGCATACATATATATTCTACATTTCAAATATTAACTTGAAGACTAATGCGTGGATGGCAAGTATGATACAGTTTTATATATATAATATAACTAATTTACAAAGATTAATAATTTTTAATAGGTGGAGCCCACTAGCTAGACTTGACAGGGATGAGTGGAGAAACTCTTGTTCACAACTTGAGTACTACATCTGCATCTGCATCTGCATCATTACATTGAGTGACTAAGTTTGCTTTTGTTTCACTACTCAACAGATAGTGGTGTCAAATTAAGTCACAATTGAGAACTACCAAACTCAACTAATTTGACATTAATTATAGAATTGTTTGATAAATACTCTTATTTTCCAAAATTATGCTTGCTTAATTTCTTATGCATCTATAGAACATAAACATAACAAATGAATCAATCATTTAACTAAGTGATCAGTTAACCTGTGCATGGCTAAAATTATCAGAAAGATATTATGAAAGGAAACTAACTAACTGAATTATTAATATCAATCATCATCATAAGTACGATAACTATAAATAGTAGTATAGGAACTGAGAGTGTATATATATATGTATGTGCTTGTGAATGAAACTTTTACTTGAAAGACAATTACAATTACTTACTTGTTTCCCTGAGTTGGGGAGCCATGTCCTCCGGAAGCATTGCTTTGAGTTAAGTTGAGTTGGAAGACTCAAAGCTCAAAGCTTGAATGTGTATCAGAGCTGTTGTGCAGGCTGCAGGTCATACATATACATATATGCTAAGCGTTATAAGTAATATTTATGTATACAGCTAGAAAGAAAGTAATCTGGAGAGTAGTTTAAGAAAGTTTATAATTAAGGAGAGATTGGTTGCTATTGGGGTTTGTAGATAGAACCATGAAATTTAAACAAGTGGAGTGGGAGAAAGAAAGAGGACAAGACAGTGATGAGAGAGAGTGCATGTGTGTGCAGATTCGGACTGTGTATGCTGTATAGTATTGATTAGTAGGTTTATGTCCCTTTTCACTTCAGAGAGAGTGAAGTGAAAGGGTTAGAAATCACGTGTTTGTATTATTGTTTAAGGACGGTCTTTTTGGCTTGTTTTTTAACCTATACCAGTATACTACAATATGAGCTGTTAGAAGCAAACAAAACAAATTAACTTGATGTCCCTCTAAAGGGTAAATAAATTTACTGCAGTAGCTATCTAGAGGTTAAACTAGGGCCAAAAAGACATCACAGATTTTGATCATCTCTGATCTTTCTTCCTCCACTTGTTTTTTGTGTATTATACATTTCTCTACCCATTATGTAAAGGTTCTGAAAGTTAGCAAACCAAAATATGCAATGCTTATATAAAAAGTCACTATAGACTTAAAAACACAAAAGAAAGAGAATAAGACGGATTGTAGGCTAGGAATTTTTTTTATGTGTGTAGCGGACCAACCCACTACAGTTTGCTGGGTTTTAGTGCTTCACAGTTTGCATGATTTGATCAATAAAAGATAACTGAGGATTTGATCTATGACTCCGGATGTCTTACTCTTCTTATTGCGCTAAGATGGAGTAATAAAGAATAATGGTAAGGCTACTTCTTTCTTTTGGTTTCCCTTGCATTGATGTGAAATTAATCACTCGCGCGATTGGACTAACCTTATAAACAATTGTCTATTCTAAAATTTGAACTTGTATCCTCACCTTAAGAGTGTAGCTAGTTTACTAGTACACTCAACCCTTGTTGGTAAGGCTACTTCATACATACATAACTGGTGAACATTAAAATATAGTAATTAATTTTATGATAGAGAACCCCTGCTGGTCCAACTTTTGAAATTAATTTCGACTCAGACATGCAACTATACATATTCGAATAGTTCTAAAGTCTTGAGTTTATGATCAGAAATTTAAGGGGAGAAAATTCTGTCCGGATCACCTAAATTTATGTATAAATTAATGGATTCCCAGATCTCTCTATTATTGATTAGATAAAAAAATATGCATACGCACATAGACACAGAAAGAAAGACAGAAAGTGTAAGGTGAAAGATTAACTCACAGTTAATTAACTCGTATATGATTTTTTGTTCGAGGAAATACCACAAACATACGTATCTGATCTTTTGAATTATCACTCGTATATATCTCTGAATCTGAATCAGGAATTGTTGATCTTGATCTTTGTACAATAAAAATATACATAATTATTTTGTATTCTTTATGAGATCGATCAATCTTCTGTACTCACAACAGTTCTGAAAAATAAATTAAGAGGTTTTTGAGATTGCTAGTACGTATAACTTCTCTTGATTAAATTACAAAAATAGCCTCATTTCTTTTTAATATTTCGTATACTAAATATTTTTATTGTTCACAATAAAGTGATTGAATTATTCATAACAAAGCAATAAGATATTTTCTGTACAAAGACACTACGTTAAAGCAAGTAGAGCATAGCAGCTTTTGTAAAGTTAAAGCATATATTCGCAGCACAAAGTTGCAGCTCATATTCTAAAAGTCGCTATTGCTACATACATTTAATAAAGTGATTTCTACATGAAACTTTTTTCTGGTACAATTTTATGGTTCAGATTTTTCCTTTCTTTTTCATTGGAGGTGGTTTTTTTGTCTTTTGTGTATTTATTACTTGTGGGCAACTGAGTGATATTAATTTTTAATTTTTTTTTTTTTTTTTTCCAAGAAGAGTTTATAAACTTAAAACATACAGAAGCTACAAATTGTTCTTACACCTTGAAAAACAAATCACATTCAAGTCTGCTATATGATTAACTGAAACTTAAAAAGGTAGAATATATACTGGTCGATGATATTCAAGGAGGTGCATTTCTTGGCAATATAATATCGGTGAACATATGATGAACTGTCACAAGAGCATCCAAACATCAATGACGGATCTAGAAAATAATATCAGTTGGGTTAAAATATGTACCTTGAATTAAAATTATTGATTATTAATTTATATTTTGAATAATTAATGAATATATCTTTTAGAATTTATCTTATTTAGTGATAAGATTATTTTTAGAGTTCTATTTCTATTATTATTGTTTTGTTTTAGGTTTTATCTTTTAAGAGAATTAGTTGTCTGCACGCTTATGTTCATATATTCTATCTTATTTAATTTGATAGAAAATTGTTGATATATTTGAAAATATGGGAGAGAGTAGGAGAGTATGAGAGTGAGAAGGTGGAGAGAGAGTAGGTGAGCACGAAAGTGGATAGATTATATTTGATTGTTATTAAATGATTGGATAAATTTTATTAATTGAATATATTTTTAAATATTTACATGTGTGTATAATATATAATAAGACATTATAAGGGTCTTCTGACTTTTATAATAATATATATATAACTTTATCTTAGATTATAATTTTATTAATATAAATAAAGATTCACAGTCAATTATAAAAGTATACCAACTAAAAATAATTGTGCACCATTTTTATGAACTTCAAAAATCATAAAATGACTAAGAGAAACAAAAGAAAATTCTTCAATTGTAGTTTATTCAGTGAATGGTCACTTTTACAAAGTCTCTTGCATAAAAGTTTCTTTATGCATGGAAGCAATGGACAATCTTGCAATTCCAATTTATGAATATAACTATGAATATTTTCAATAATTCTATCAAGACACGAGATGGATGACTTGTGGAGAAAATGTTATCAAAAGACAATCAAAAAATTTTGCAACAATGATTGCAACCCATAATAAAAAAAAAATTTATATATATATATATATATATATACTAATAGATAATATATAATTTTATTTGACACTTGGGACAAAACTTTAATTAACACACAAATACTAGTGCTATATAAAAAAATAAATCTAGTCATGCATTAAGGTTAACTGCCGCACATTCATTTGTTTTCCGAAACACATGGTTGATCTCAAATCTCAATTGCCCGCAAAGTTGAGCCAAAATGGGTGTTCCAAAACCACCTTCTTAGAAATCCAACCCATCCCTCACAACACACCACCACAAATAGTATTGGTTTGAAAGATTGTTGTATTGATGATGGAACACCACCTTCTTAGAAATCCAACCCATCCCTCAACACACCACGACAAATAGTATTGATTCGAAAGATTGTTGCATTGATGAATGTTGGTTGAGAATAAATAATCGACTTATGCAAACTGTGGGACGCAACTCGTACTGAGAGTGACAATTCCACTTTCACCAACAAAAAAAAAAGAAAAAGAACCAAAGGCCAATTCTGCCAACAATTCAATCATATATCAACGTATGGCATGGGTACTGTATATTCTAAATATTGAAAAACGTTAATGAGTAACACATCCTTCATGTTTCAGAAATATATACCGGACTGGATAAAACATCCATCTCATTAATACAATGGATGTGATCACGGATATTATTTTTGGGTACCAAAATCTCTAAATTATTATATATTTTTATTTATTTATTTATTTATTTTGGTGACATGGTAGATTTGATATTTAATCTGGTTGTAAGATTTTGATTGGTTTAATTCCATGTTCTAATCACCCCAAACTCATTGCTCATTAGAATGTCTCCATGCATTGAAACTTCAGTTATAAGCATATTCTTTAATGACATTCATATAGTGACAGTTCAGTTACAAGGAAGAGCCCACGGGTCTTTGTTCTCTATTAACAAGATCAGCATTTTTATTTTATTTTTTGGTTAAGTGAAAAAAATGAATTTATCAGAAAGAAATTAAGAAAAGAATCTTCAATAATTTTTATTTTATTCAGGACCACAACAAACAAATTTGCCTTACTTTTTGCTTTCTTTTTAACTGTCTAAGTCGCCTACTGCCAAGAGTATGAAAAAGGAAGAACAAAAAGACAAAAGGGGGTAATTTTGTAATTTTAAAATAATCATATTAATGATGCTGTTGGGCTTAACATTCCAACTGTGATAATAGAGTTACTCCAAAAAATCTTAAGCAAATCAAATTTTCAGTGGTGGATGGCCCCTTTTTTGAAATTTATATATTAATGAAATTTTCGGAAGCAAAGTACATCAAGTGGCCCAACCTTCTGATTTAAGAAAATTAATAGAGTTTTTATGATAAGTCTTATTTTACCTCTTATATATATATATATATATTTCTCTTCAAAACAAGCTATTTTACCAATAATAATGCATGTAGTATTAATTATATAACTTGTATTTGATAAGCATGCATCAAATTTTTATTTTTATTTTTTGAAATTCAAAGTCAAACTCACTTTTTAAAAGTGAAAAAACTTACTTTTTTAATAAAAGTATAATTTTTCTCCAATGAAAAAACTCATATCTTCAAAAAAAAATTACAAAAAATCCTAAATTATTGTAACTCTCATGTTTATATGATTTTTTCTTCATGTTTAACTTAGAAAATTTTAATTTATCATAAATTAAGTTAATTAAAATTTCATTATTTTATTATTATTTTTTAACCAAAAATGACTCCTGTAATTTTATTATGGAAATACCAAAAAAAAAAAAAAAAAATCATTCATGATCTATTACAATGAAACTTTAAAAAAAAAATTACTCTTCAAGTGATAAGACACATTTGTACTCAACGATTGAAGTCCTCTGCAATGTCAAGAGTACTTCGAACCCACAAGAAAACATACTTATGGAGAGGAGAAACTCCAAACCCCAAACGAAATTAATTAGACTAGCACCTAAAGAGTTCGTGGAAAACCGAAAAACAAAAACTCTTATAAGTTATAAATAAAATAGTTTTTCACTTTTCAAAAGATGGAATTTAGATTTGTATTTCACTATAAAAAAATAAAAATAAATCATAGTTTAGTCATGGATAGTTTCCCTCACTAATCCCTTCCAATTACCTCGCTAAAGCAATTAGCATGGGGACTACAAGGAGTTTGGGAGGGATGTTGTCCCTCACAAAATCTTGCTTGACTAATTCTTCGCTAAACTCTCACTAACAAGAGAAAAAAATTCCCTCTCGCAAATTGGCTAGTCAATTTTTATTTTTATTTTTCTAAGATCCCTCACAAAATTAGCAAGGAGATGATTTCCTCGTCAATCACTCGCTACATCATCGTAAAATACCTTGCTATTCCCTCCCTGCAAACTTTGGGAAGATAAGTCTCTCGTTAATCCCATGGTAGTTTGCAAACTTAGGAAGACAAGCTCCTCACTAATCCTTTTCTATTATCTTGCTTTATATGATGGGGAATATGTTACACTCCCAAATCGATATGATGACGATTCAAGACCTATACATGATGTACTAGAATAAGGGTTAATGGATAAGAATTAGTTAGGAAGCTAGCACTTGCTAATTACGCTTGTTACCCAATTTATTAGGACAAAATGAGTTGTTAAATAGCTGTTTTTTTGGGTTTGTAAGAATCGTCCAATAATTTGAAATGAATTAGTATTCCTTTAGCTAGTTTTCCCTAGTTTAGGTAGCTTTAGTGTTTATTTATCAGCAAAACTCTATTTTCCTAAAAAGGGTTCTATCATTTGGTATCAGAGCTCAACCATGATCATTGAAACAGTAGAGCTACTATGATCATGACATACACTTCAACAGAGCTTGTTGCAATTGGTGCAATTCCAGAAGCATTAAGCCTGGTATCAAATTTTGGAGTTTTTAGAGGAAGATCTAAACAGGATTTGATGCATCAATACCAGAACGAACACAATTTCTTCATGTATCACCATGATTATGGAGGTAACTTTTGCAATTTCAATAGTCAGCCATATCAAAGATCTTATTATTCATCTCCAACTACGAATTTTTGTTTCCAACCACAGACCTCTTGTTACTCTGCTCATGTCCAAATCCTTGCTATCAAAGTTCTTGTTATTCAATTCCTACTCCAAATCCTAGTTATCAAAACTCTTATTATTCAGCCTCATCCCCAAATTATGGTTACCAAAATCTTCTTGACACATCTCCATATACAAGTCCCTTTATTTGCAATGCTCAAATTCAATGTTCTTCTTAGGATTGCCCATGTTCATACTCTGTGTTGCCCCAAAACCAAACCCGAACCCCAATCTGTCATCACTTGGGTTCTGAGAAGAGTAAGATAGAGAATGTGGGAAATGGAGATTAATTGTTGGCATCAACAGGTTATAAGGAAATTTTTGAATTGAAGAGCAATAATGGTGGACTTACTGGCCGTTTGAACAAGAATATAGTTCCTAACTATATCAGTAATGAAGGAGTGGCATAAGATTTTCATGGTGACCTTCTAGGTGTTTATGGTAAGTGGCAAAATATGGTTCTAACTTAGATTTTGCAATCATGGGAAGAAATGTTATGGAAGGGGAGGAAAAATAAATGGGAGTTTAAACAAGTAAATGATGATGGCAGCACACCAAGTGAGTTCCTTCAAAGCTACAAATATGATCATTAGCATAAAATGAAGGTAGAAGATAAAGGATTTTGGAAACATGCTCAAAAAATTGGAGATAGATTGTAAGGAGATTATGAATCCATAATCTTGGATTTCAATTTAGAGCACAATGGATTCAATGTTGTTGCCAAAGTCAGTTTCATCTAGGAAATTGAATGTCAGCTGCTAAAATGAGTAGATTACACCATCTCTGCTCATGTTGGTGCAAAAACAATGACGGTCTCACACCCTCAATTAAAGGTATGAGTGGCTGGAGAAATGGATAACTATACCCCCATAACCTGGATAATGTTCTACAATGCATCATCGACTCTTAATAAATTACAGTTAAGACTAAGAAAACTTTTTGAAATAAAATCATGAACTGCTTACTAAACAAATGATACTTATTGAAAATTCAGCAAAGGTTCCTGTAAAGTGGAATATACCACATAACACGTTTAGATAATACTGTTTACAAATTAAAAATAGTCCACGATATCACAGTACATAGCGGAGCTCTGCTCCTAGCAACACATCAAACCAATATAGTAAGCTCAATATTTATGCAATAATGCATAAGACACTAAGCGACTGCAAATGTCGCCCTGTCAGCTTCAAAGTATACGATTTCGGGGTATACCTTGCCGCAACAGTTCAGCAAGTAATAAGTCCTGGCGAGTTGAACTAAGCTTTCCTGATACTAAAAAAAACAACCATAAAAGAAAGAGTGAGTCATAAAGACTCAGTGAGCAACCCACGTATTCTGAGGGTACTAGCATCATATAGCACAAAATACACATAAATTATTAATTAACCTCATGGTTACATTTAAATGCACACGTACATAGTTGCAATAAGCATATAGTCACAATTCATAACATATATATAACTCAGTTCAATATCTGAAATTCACAATTTTCCAAAGCAATTGAAACATGCAAACAATCAAATGGCCAATGAGTTACTTAGCCTCGCACAACGGTATTACCCTCCACCGGGCATTTACGCGCCCACATAACAAACTAATCTCTATGTATAATCTATCCCACTGGGGCTGAGCATTCAAGTTTTAAAACACTTATTATAATTAGAATATCTCAAAATTTTAAATCAGAATATCCTAAGTGGACCTGAATTTCAATTCAGGAAATAAAATCATTTTTCAGAAAAATTTCACTTTGTTGGCCCTTATCAACCACATAAAATATCAATTAACAAACAATGCTTGCATATTCAAATTAACAAAATAATCTAGCAACCAAAGTGCACGTAATCACTCACTTAATTCACGGATTTCGCTTGTCATCCCATCTAAACTGTGAAGGTGTCAGTAAATCCTCAACACGCTCTGGAGTTGAAATCATAAATTCATATGTTATTTACAATAACCACTTCAAGGTTAACTCGATGATTTCTTAATTTACATGAGTACATAATTTAATCAAGCTTTTTTTTAATGCTAACATGATTCCAATTTAAACTTTTAATACATGCTTCAAACTTTTCTATATCAACCTACTTGAATCCTAAATCATTTATTTCCTATTCCTAATTAAGTTTAAAAGGATTACAACTAACTCACTTAACTAATTCTTTAACATTCATCTAAACATGAATTATACACTCCTAACATTGCATATCTTACTTTCAAAACCTCCTTCTCTAATAATTATTTTATCATTTACTAGTAATAGTTATATCATTTAAATCATCAATTTCACATGTCTAGGTAAACTCAAAGTTGTAGAACTTATTCTTATAAAACAATTGATTAAAACATCTTCAACTCTCCAAGAAACTCACGGCAAAAAAGAGAGCTTACTACCTCTACACTCTAGGCTGCCATAACCTTTAATTAATCAAAGAAACAACCTCCTTTCATTTTTTAATACCAGCCCAAACTAGGAACATATAGCCAAGGTTATTGCTCCCTTCTAACCGACTATAACTTCAACTAAACAAGACATACAACAAGAATAAAACAGCTATAGTTGCTGACCTTCAAACCTGTCTACAAGTTAAGTCAAAACAAACTTGGCTGACCTCACACCTCTTCACAATCTCACGAATCACATAAAATTTTAAAGTCCCACGGCTACACTTATCTAAAGTTCCTACTTAGATTAAAATTCAAAATGCGCACACACACTAAAGACCTTAAAATCCACTACTTGAAGAATATCCCCCTACGGCTAACACTTCTTAAAGTTGTCCTCAAAACAGGGTAGCTTCATACACCATTAAAGTGAAGTCTACAAGTTCATCGAGAAGAAAAAGAAAACTTGCATGATCAAGAGGATGGGAGGGAAGATGAATTGATGCCTTGAATTCACTTAAAACAAGGATAAATCCATAATTTTTGAAGCTAAAGAAATGGGCAAACTGTGAGTTTTGTTGTTGCAATAAGGGAGTATAAAGATAAGAATGTATAGGCGGTGCTTAAGTAAAGAAAGAAGGAAAGAAAAAGGTTAGCAAAGTCGGTGGGTAAGTTAATAAAAATAGTACAATAAGACAAGATTAATAAATAAAAAAATACCTACGCAATTGTCAATTTTTTTTATAGCTGATGTAAATTAATTCTAACTATAATTAAATATATATATATATATATATATATATATATATATATATATATATATTGTCATATCCCTTACGGAGGCATGATTGACCGGAAGATTGGGTAACCAATCCACTGTAACCCTGACTTCGAAACAAAATAACAAACCTGACTCAAGACTCCACTAAAGAATAAAAGTAACTTTTCTAAAATCGAAGTTCACTGTAAAAGTTACTTCTTATAATAATTAACAAATTACTAAAATTTTTGACAAAGGTTCCCTACAATACAGAACATGGTTCATACAAATACATATACTCATGATTTCACATAACAACAACATAAGGATAACAAGGAGCTCTGCTCCATCCACATCATAAACAAGACCAATAACTGGACGCTTACATCATTCGAAATTAGACACCCCCACTGTCCTAGTGTGACTGCAAACTTTCATCTTTTAACTTCAAGTTTGAGATCCTGGAATTAACTTGCCAAGCTCAATCGGCAAGTCACAAGCTCAGCAATGCCATGTACCAAACTCCTGTTACTAAAAAAAATAATCACAGAAGAGAGATGAGTCCTATGGACTCCGTGAGTGAAAAATTGTACCCAAAGGGTACTAGCATCACTCAACAGAAATATATAACATATATAGTCAATTGACATCATGTAATAATGTTTATGCCTTAACCCAAAACATACGCACATATTTGTAATCATTATAAATTCACAACTTATATAATTCATAGTATCACAAATTAATCAAAGCAATCACAACATACAAAGCAAACAATGGGCCAACGAGTGACCAAGCTCCACACAACATTATCACCCCCTATCGGGCATTTACGCGCCCGCACAACAAATTGATTTCCATACATAATTCATGCCATAGGGGTTGAGCACTCAATAAAAAAAACATTTATCAAAGTCAGAATCTCTCATGATTTTAAATCAAAATATCTTAGGTGCACCTGGATTTTTAATTTCATAAATAAAAATCATTTTTGTTATAAACCTCACTTTATTGGCCCTTATCAACCATAACCAATGTCAAACAAATATAATTCAAATAAATTACTAAAATACCCTACTTGCTTACTTTCTATATATCACATATATTCACATAAAGATATAATTACACATACTAATCTAGCCCCTAAAGGCAGCAATTAACCACTCACCAGTTTACAAACCTTGTTCATCACTTTGTCTTGCACTCACACATGTCATCAGTTCCACAGACGGGTCTAGAACTAAAATTCATAATCCCAAATAATACTTAGTTCATAAACTTTATTGTTATAATCTTTTAATTACTAAACTTTTATCTATACTTGCTCTTCCCTTTTCTTTTCTTTTGATCAAAATTTATACTAAATTATTCAAGTTTCAAATTTTAATATCGGTTATAACATGTTTAATTGTATAGTGATTGATTTAATTTATTTATTTTATGACTCTAATTTACACATTATGTTTAGAACTCACTTTCACATTATCGATTTAGGACAGTTATAACATATATAATGTATACACACCCAATTACTATACTCTAATATATGATATACACTAACAAATTTTATTTATTAGTATAATTTATATAAAGTGAACTCTAAATCCAAGTCAACCCTTTATGTGGTGGAAATAAATTTTCTAATTACATGCATGTATATATACTAGAATTTATTCATTTTAATTCTAATTTACGTAAGTTTTTATTCACCTAGTAATACAGGTTACGTACGAACATTTTGAAACGTATGTTAAACTATCAGGTTCAGGTTATCACATATGGCAGGAGTCTTTGTAGGGAAGCAATTTGTAGGAACCTAAGCAATAATAGCATCACCTTCATCCTTGAGGACAAGGATGGTTTCAAGGGGGATGAATTGTTACACTTCCAAATCGATTCGATGACATTTCAAGACCTATACATGCTGTGTTGGAATAAAGGCTAATGGATAAGAATTAGTTAGGCAGCTGGCACTTGCTAATTGGGCTTGTTACCTAATTTGTTAGGACAAATGAGTTGTTAAATAGTTGTTTTTTGATCCAAGATTTTGAAATGAATTAGTATTCCTTTAGTTAGTTTTCTCTCTAATTAAGGTAGCTTTAGTGTTTATTTCTCAGCAAAACTCTATTTTCCTAAAAAGGGTTCTATCAGAATGATATTATAATTACATGGGAGTTTATTATTGTATGTTATTATTTGTTTTATTATGTAAAATTAGAATTTAAGATTTTATTTATTAGTATTTACTGTTATGTTTTTAGTTTTAATGTTATTTACATTTCTATCATAGGGTTTTATATAATGCCTATATAAAGGTTTAGTATGGACTTGTAAAGGACCTTTGACAAATTGAATATTAATTGAAAGTGTGTAAGTTTTCTAACCCTAATTTCATCTAGTTCTTTCTCAATTTCTTAATTCCCTACCTATTCCTCCTCCAATTTCTCTAATTTCCTATTTTCCCCTATTGTCTTACACCAATTTGGTATCAGAGCTCAAACATTGATTCTTGTTCCAAATACCCCTCTAATTTTAAATCAAAATGTCTCAAAAATTTCAAAAAATATATTTTACCTTGAAACTCATGCCAAGGAAAAAAATAATTGTCCAAATCAAAATATTGTTCAAATTAAAATTGGAGGCCACAATTGTGATGGCGGCAACAAGAAGAGACCAACGCCTTAAAGAATGCTAGAAGTAGATGCCGCAACGAACGCCAAAAACGGATGCTATACGTGCTACATATATTTCTGCCACATCAAACCCACATTAGCCTTGTGCCACGTGTCAACCGATCACTCGCTAGGTGTCCACGTCATCACACCACGTAGTTGTCACATCATCTGCCACATCTGTGCCACATCAGCTTCATCTAGTGCATTAGTGCCGTGTCAGCCCCACGCAGGGCTACGTTAGTAAAGTTAGCTAGACTGGTTCAGTAATTTTGACCAGTCCGATTCGACTTGTTTTAGATAGGTTTTTGAAGAAGTTGGACTGGTTTCTAAGGTTTTTGGCCTTCTAATTCTGATTTTGAGGTCTATTTTTTGAAATTCTATATAAAATTACTGAAATTGGTACTACTTTCTCACTTTTGCTATTATTTTCTTTATTTATTATGTTTTTTGAATTTTATTAGCTTCTTAGGTTGTTGCATTTAAATTTCAGTTAAATAAAAAAAAAAAAAGGAGGAAAAATAGAGTTAAAAAAAAAAAAAAGGAAAGAAAAAAAAAGAAAGAAAGAGAAAGAAAATCATGGCATGGAATTTTGTCTATCCACGAAGATCTAAACGTATTATTGTAAGACATGTTGATGATCTTTTAAGAAATTTTTCATATTTTATTCTTGAATTTCCTACAATTCAATTTTGTGATGGCACTCAGTCCTAAATTGTCAAAATATTATGAAATATCCCTATACACTTTTCTAAGTATACATCTAGGGTTCCTATTTCCATAGAGTTGCCTATGTCCTATCTTAATTTTGAACCCCATGTTTTCATAGATGCTACATACACTTCTTCTGATCCTTATGTTGCTTCCTCGAGTTTGATTTGTATCCCTTATTTGGAACATTGGATGAATAGGCATTCTTTTGTCGAGCTTGTAGATGCATTGATATATTATCTTAGCCATGACCAGCTTAGTTCCACCCAAAAGTTCATTCACACCAAGTCTTATCGAATCTTAGTGCTATCCCAATCTCCTACACCTAAACCTTAATAAGCTTAGTGCTATACTAGGTAAGGTGCTTGTAATGTTAGGTCCCAACCTTGATAAACTTAAGTCAGGTATAGTTGAGATAGACAAGCAAATACAGGAAGACTTGCAGGAATTTCATGACCTTACAATCGAGTTTACATCACCAGCACTAAACAGTGATATGCATGACTTTAATGTTGAAGATGTTCTTGAGCCGCTTTTACCATATGACGAGAGTCAAGATCATGAAGTTGATGATGTTCTTGATTCACTTGCGATGGATGTTGAGGTTTTAGTTGCAAATATGATTGAGCATATCAACATTTTAGAGTAGGATGATAAGATTATAGTATCAAACATGATTGAGCTATTCGACATTTTGGAGCCTATTAATGGAGTTCTAGAGCATGTAGATGACTTATAAGAGCAAATTGTCGAGCCTACCTATCTTCTGAAGGTCGAACATATTAATTTTGTCATCCCATTGCAGTTTCAGATGATTGTGATCCTTGACAGTGTTCTTATTTCTGAGTTTGTGCTGCGGTCCCTAACCTTACTACAGGATTTTATTCCTGATGTCCTCATCTCCCCCCCCACCCCCTCTCCCCCAATTACAAAACTCAAGGTCGAGTTTTTTTCCAACAATGGGAGAATGATGGGAAATGATATTATAATTACATGAGAATTTATTATTGTATGTTATTATTTATTTTATTATGTAAAATTAGAATTTAGGGTTTTATTTATTGATATTTACTATCATGTTTTTAGTTTTTATGTTATTTATATTTCTATCATAGGGTTTTATGTAATGCCTATATAAAGGCTTAGTATGGACTTGTAAAGGACTTTTAACAAATTAAATATTGATTGCAAGTGTGCTAGTTTTCCAACCCTATTTTCATCAAATTCTCTCTCAATTTCTAGCTTCCCTGCCTATTCCTCCTCCACTCTCCCCATTTTCTGTCTAATTCTTTATTTTCCCTATTGTCCTAAACCACTATATCTCTCGCATTACCCTGGGTAACCCTCGATATAATTTGGACAACTCCCTCGCTAACACCTCATCAATTTGAGAATTTCTTGAAAATCTATCAATTTGAGGATATCTTGAAAATATCTTGCTAATCATTTGCTATTTTTTATTATTCATCCCTAATTCCTCACTAAATAGAACGTAAACACATTAAAAAGTCAATTCAAACTAGATTAATAAAAGAGATAGCATAAATAAAGAAAACATCGCTATTTATACGACAAAAAATAACTAGGTGCATGGTATCTGACTCTTGTATGCTAAAAACCAGAAAAGTCCCTCCCAATTTACATGAAAATCTTCTGACACTTATCTGAAAATTCCAAAAGATGACTAAAATTAACCAATATTTTATTTTATTTATTATTATTATTATTATTATTTAATAGAAAGGGAAAGAAATTTTAATTTGTTTTCAAAATTGAATTAGAATGAAAGCGTAAATACACCCATAAACGCATTTTTTTTTTTTTTTGAAATTGAATTAGAATGAATTGTTGTCACTCTTCACTTTCACTATTTCTTTGCACAAAACAATATTTTCATCTAACTTTCCTTCTCTACCGCCGAGGTATCAAAAACCAAGCCACAAACAATCATATCAGACGGTGCCATCGTTGAAACAGCTACTATCGCGCGTCGCCACCACCTCCTCATGCGACTGCTGTAAAGGCTTTTGAAGTCCACCCTTCAAATCATGACTCTGATCAGCCAATCAGAAAGTGACGGAAAGAGACCCAAAAGGAAGTTAGTGAAAGTTGTGCAAAATTAAAATAAAGAAAATATAATAAGCTAACGGGGCACTACCGTGCACTTGGAAAATTGAGTTAGTCTACGTGAAAAGCCCCTCAATAAATTGCCATTTTCTAATATCGTTATTCATCATGGAATTAATGGACCACTTTAATTTCATTGGCACAGTGCTCATTTTGGTAGCAAAGTTTTATTTTTTTTATTTTTTATTTTTAATAACATGTCAAGGTGGTGTCACTCTAACTTATTACTCTTTAACTAATTCACCTTTTAGATCTGGTTAAAGATAGATTATTCATGCTACTATTAGGATGATGCACTGTAATGTAATAATTATTAATGTTAAATGACATGATCAATTCCATAACTCTAGTTGTGTAAATATTAACATTTTTATGTAGCATTTATGTTATCATGTTTAAAAGTTAAATTATTTTCTCTTAATTTAAGTTTATATGATAAGGTTCATAGAATGTAATTAACAGAAATGAACTCTTTAATAGTCATCATACTAGTAAGATACATTTCCCAGGAGATTCATTGTAAAACGTTACTAATCAAAGGATTAAAAGAAGGGCATGAATGATCTAGCTAGTTATATTAGTACATATCTTATTTTCTCATATGGAGAGTGATTCAATCTCAGGACCATTAGTGTTGTGACACTAAAACAAGATATGTGGGTACTTCTTAATCGAATAAATTCACACAAAATAACACCCATATGGACTTTTTAGTGGGAGTTCTTAACGTTACAAATATGCATGTGATTCAATCAGATTTGAGGCACCATTGATATTGATATTGTCTTGTGGCTAGCTCATCATACACTCATATAACTCAATGGATCAATGGTCTATTTCAGCTTGCCAAAAAAGGTTATCATTGAATATAGCTAGTCAGCTAAGCATGGAGACATGCTGAGTGTACGATAAAAATTGTGTCACTCTTATTTCAAAGGGAGATACTCCATGTGATCTTATCAAGATAGACTCATAAATCATTTGCCAAGGTAGATGAGAAGTTACATTGAGATCTACTATTCATTAACGAATCATCATTGAGGTCAAGACATAGACAATCATCCATGCTTTTGGGAGTATAGAATGACAAAAGATTGAGTTGCATAGTAAACTGTAATTGAAAAGGTTATTTCAATGTATATGATTCTCTACCAACATTCTTTACTAATTAAGTGGGAAGATCGGCCTTGTGACTAGATGGTAACCCTATCTTGTAGGACCCTGGAGGTTTACAAATCTCTATTAGACAGGGAATAAGAAAGGAGTTCTAATTCATAATTAATTAGAAAATGTTCTAATAATTCGAAATGATCCAATAACTACAAGATGTCATCCAATGTCATCTCAATATAGAACCTAAGAGGTCCCACCAATACTAGGATTATATCACAAAACAATAGTTATTGTATGGATGATTGCATGTGTAACTAAATATAACTAAAAAATAATTATCTATTTATTAGTCTTAATTTTTTAGTATTTGGAATACCATAATTTTTTATGAAATTAATTAACAATTAATAGAGTGCCTATTTATTATATAATCATAATATTTTAACATTTGGAATACTAAATTGCATATAGATTTAAGTTCGATAAATTGATCATAATATTTTAATATTTAGAATGCTAAAATTAAATATGGATTTGATTTATAGTAAATAGAGTGTCTATTTATTCATTGCATTTTAGTGCCAAAGAATAGCCCTAAAGTATTGGAAAGGTTTTGTTTGGATAAAAGGGTTTATTTAAAACAAACACATTTGCCAAGAAATATTCCCTAGCATGCAAGAGTTTTGTTTGAATCTTTCAAATCAGAGAAGCTCAGTGAGCGAGTTGGAGGAGCTCTACTTAAAGGGAGCTCCCCTAGTGGCTGACCCTAATGGTTTTACCTCTCCTCTCATTTTCTCATCTCATATCCTCTCATACACATCACATAAATATCCATATTTTCTATAACATAAAAACACCTTGAGGATTGCTTGTGAGGCTCGAGAGTAGATATATCCTTAAGAGACTTCACACTTGGTGAGCTTGGGATTCACATACAAGAAAGAGTTTTTTGCCTTTGAAGCTTTGCTGAGCAAGCCCATTTCGGTTTGTGCTCTACTTTGCTAACTTGAAGTTGTGGTTCTTGGAAGCCATTGGAGACAAAGTTTGGAAAAGGAAACCTCAATCTCTTGGAAGTAAATTGGAACTCAACAAAACAGCTCTAAAAAAAACCCATTTCCTAAAGATTCATGCCTAGGCGAAGTTGAATTTTTTGGCTTAAGTTGTTTTCATTGAATTCACAAGAATTTAAAAGGTTATATGATCAAAATTATTGTTTACTCCGCGCCCTCATGACCAAAAATCTTTTAATTGTAACAAAAAAATTTAAGAAAATTTTACTCCAAAAAAGTTAAAGAAAGAAACACACCTCTTAATAACCAAGCCAACATCTTATGGTATTTAGAGATTCAACTATCCTTATCATTGGAAGTTATTTCCACGTCATTGAACCAAAACCAAACAAAATTTTATATAAGTATGTAATAATTGGTTGAGATCTATATAAATTGGGTGGTGCATCAATCAGCACTCATCTATGCAAATTGCAGAAGGGCCAACAACTAAATGAGCAAAAAGGTTGCAGTGCTAGTAGCTCCTTTAGTCATAAAGCATTTATCAAATAGCTGATTGCCTTCTGTAAGAGTATGCTAGAAATGCTTCAGTATGGCCTCGATCTACGATAATAATTATTATTAGTTGCCAATAATTAGAGGGCGTTTCATTTTGATTATAATTTGGTCAAAAGTTGTGGTCTGAATATGAAGTATGCAGGAAACTTCATTTTCTAGAGATTAAAAGAGGAAAAAAATTATCGTAACATATTTAAGTATAGGGTCATATTTTTAATAATATAAAGCAAGATGAACTTAAATATGGTCCTAATATGTCAAACTAACAACTTGATCACAACGGTGTCTACGATCATTGACACTAGTATCAAGCTATTAATTAATATATTATTGCAGGTGCATGATTGACACTTTTGGTGTTCACTTTTTACTTTAAAGACTCCTACGGTTGTAGCCTCTTTTAAACACACAATTCTCGTTTTTATTTCTTTAACGCCAACTTGCCTTCAAATTGATCATACATTCATAAGCTGACGTCACCCATCGATGATTTTTTTTTATTAAATTATATTTTTGAAAAATAGAATTAACGAAGAAATCACTTTCGTAACTATACTTATTTAATTATATTTTTGATATATATAATTTGACGAATAAATCACTTTCATCACTATTCTTTAAAATATTAAAATGTAGAATCTACATGTTGATGTGATCAATATGTAATTTAAGAATTTCGTAAACTAATTAAGAAAATGTTAAAAAATAAGAAGCATTATATAGGAAAGAGAAAAATACAGTGATGAAGTTTCACTATTTTTTGGTGATTATACTAAACGGTCTTTTGATAGAGTGCATTAAATAGTACAAAACAAATGTAAGTACTTACTTAAGGAATAGCTTAGAAAGAGTGGACCTTAAAAAAACTAAAGTTAATTTTCTTTTTGGTCAAAATAAAACAAGCGTTTACAATCTTAAAAATGGAATGTTCTCGCAAGTAAAGAATTTAAATCCCAATTGATGCATAATAATTTATCAACATATCTTAATCGTTTAAACTAACAACTGATAAATTATTTGATCATGAGAGATTGACCTTTTAGCTAGGATTAAGTAGTTTACATTGAGAAAAGAAATCGACAAAGTAATGACAAGTTCTATTTTCTTTCAATTCCAAAATGTCTGATTTTACATGAACAATAAGCCTTAATTTAAATTTATATATATATATATATATATAATAATAAAGGGTGATTTTATTTCCACAGTCAATTTCTTTAAGGCCATAACTAATCTATTAATTGGCATGAGTTTCTATTTTCCTAAAACACCATTATTTACTCTATTTGGCTTATCTTTTATTATTTAATGTTAAAATTCACCATTTATTATTTATCTTTCTTACATCAGATTTTTATTTTTATTTTTTTACTATACTACTTTTCTTAAACTCTTCAACTTCTTTCATATGTACATATGCATCATTTGTCTTGCCTCTTTGAGGAACTCTTCAACAGGTATTTTTCTTAAGTAATTGAAAGCATTGTAAAAATAGCTTTATGAAGTTCTTTCAATCTTTTTGTTAACTAGAGTTATGAAATCTATTGAATGGATCTAAGCTAAAATTTAGAAATGATTATAACTATTGTAGAATAGCTTTTCACAATTATGTGAGGAATTTCAAGAATTATATATATTAAGATCCCTTCTCCATTTATATTTGGAGAAAAGTAAGGATAAGTTCTATTTTTCTTTTGAGATTCCAAATAAGTCCTACAATAAATATTTATTCCCACAAATCCCACTTTTAAATAAGCCCTATATTTTATATTCACACTTTATTTGTCATTTTTACCCTTTTTTATTTTAGTATTACATTAGTAATATTAATTAAGTAGACTAATTTTAATTTTTTTTTAAAAAACATGTTAATTAATATAAAAAAAATTAAAATTCATAATTTAATAATTATTAAAAGAATAAATCTTTTAAAAATTAATGAAAATTGCATCATCCCTTAAATATATATTTGAAAAAATAAAAAAAATTATCTTCATAATTAAATTTAGATTTATATGTATGTCACTTATTTTTTGTTAATTTTCTTAAAAATGAATCTATATTTATTTATTTTAGTTCTCATCATGAAAAAAATTTAATAATAATTCAATTTGAATTTGAAAATAATATTTTTTTTTCTAGAAAATGTTTTAGGAAAAATATGAAAGGAGATAACAAGAAATTTTTATTAATTTTTAGATTTTTTTATTATTCATTAATGATTATATAATAATTTTTATTTTCTAAATTAAATATTTTTTTATAAAAAAATAGTGTACTTAATTAATATTTCAAATTTAAAACAAGAAATAAAAAATAAGGGTAAAAGTGGCATAAAAAGTGTTAATATAAAATTTAATACTTCTTTAGGAGAAAATTTGTAAAGTAGGAGTTGTGGAGAATGAAAATTTATTGTAGGTCTTCTTTACTTTTCTCTTATATATGTTTTTCACTAAATATTTTTTGGTTTTATTATTAGAACATACAAACTTAACACTAATATTAAAATATATATACAACATTTATTACTCTAAGGCAAAAGTACACTAGAATATTTTATTTTAACAAAAAAATAAAATCAAATTTTAGTTTAAAAATATAATTGACGAGAAACTATAGTAAAAAAATTGTATGGAGTAAAAAGAAAATAAATTTCAAAAAATATATTAGAATTTTAAAATGAATTGAAAACAAATACCAAAAATAGTTGAAGAGTTTAAGAAAAGTAGTATAGTAAAAAATAAAAAATAAAAAACTTAATAAAAATAGAAAAGTAGGAAAGAGAAATAATAAAGAGAGAATTTTACCATTAATCTAACTTTTGTAATCTGTATACTGAACAGGGACCTTAATATTTAATAATATAATATAAATCAAATAGAGTAAATAAGAATATTTGAAGAAAAGAGAAACTCATGCCAATAAATAAGCTATGATTCTGAAGAAATTAAATTGGCTGTGACAATAAAGCCACCCTAAATATTTTATTTATTGTACCCATAATAATACATAGAGTACCAATATTACCTTTTAGGTGATAAGACCTTCAAATTTAGTTTTGAAATGTATAATTGTTTTACAATACAGCGAATCAACTTATATTAAAAAGTGAATTTTTTCTTTTGTAAAAACATCATTTATCTTCAATATGATAAGAATACAATACTAAAAACTATAATTTTTGAAAAATAAAACTCTAAAATTATAACTCAATTTTCAAAAGTAAAAATTTATTTTAATTATAAAAGTATTATTTTTCTTAAATATAATTATAATAAATCATTAATAAGAAAAAAAAAATTAGTTACAAGGATAATAATAGAAATCATGTCCCCAAAAAAAAAAAAAAATTTAAATTGTTTTAATTAACCAAAGTTCACAATAAATTAAAATATCCAAGTTAAAATGAAGAAACAAAAAAGATATTACGAGAGTTACAATTTTTTAGAACCGTTTTGAGAATATGATTTTATTCTTATTTTTTTATTATTTTTTTTCATACACAATTTATTATAATTAAATTAAGAAAAACAAAACTTTTTATTAAAAAAAAATTAAAATTTTTCTCTTTTCAAAAGTAAGTTGAATTTGAGATAAACTAAAATTTGATGGCTTATGAACTAAAGAGTAGAAGTATAATTATTACTATATGTAATATGTATTGATATGGGTTAAAGGACTTGTTTTGAATTAAAAAAAAAAATTAAAACAACGGCTTATTATATCCCATACAATCATTATAGGACATTTTCAGAATCTAAAAAAAGTAAATAAAACTTCATTAATTTTACCAAAATAAATTGAAAAAAAGGAAAACATCTTATTTTATATCACCTAGGATTAAATTATTATACTTAAATTCAACCCTAGCAGCTTGCGGGTCTAACTCTAGCTCTAACTTATACAACTTGGTTACGTTCACTTATGGATGATGCTTTCTGAAAATTCCAATCTCTACTTGTAAGGGCCAATGCATGCATCTATCATTCTCATGACTTTATCAAATATCATTCACTTTTACACTACTGAGAATAAATTACATAAATCTTTCTTAAATTATATTGATATTACACAGATGTTACATCTCTTTCTAAAATTTATAATTTATATCTATCTATTAAGTAAATGTAAATTTGACAATTATAAATAAATAATAAAAAAATTCGTGTAATTTTAAAATAATTTAAAGGAGGTTAAAGTTATTATGTGTTGAATGATAACATTACACATACATTGGAATTTTGTGTCAAACAATTCTAATGACATTCAAAATATTTTTTTCATCAGTAGACAACAAATTTACTAGATGATTGAAAACATAAGTAGACAATCAAAATATACGACAATTCTACTGATTGAAAACATCAATAGACAACAAATTTACTAGATGATTTTTTCAGTTGAACTAATTACAATGGGTTAAGACAATGTAAATCAATTTATCTGCTGTTTCGGTTTATTTTTTGTATCCACATTATTTTATAATACAAGCCATTATGGACTCTTATGGCCAATCAAAATATAATTTTCCACTTTAATTTATAAAGCTATTATTATCTTTTCACTATATTATCATTTTATTTTTTTTCAGATTCAACAAATTCTTTCTTGCAAAAGAGAAAAGAAAAAGATCCACATACACTTCATACACATAAAGAAGTCTGATGGATACTCATTATGGTATGTTTGGCAAGCTAGATAAGAAAATCAAATGAGATATATTTTATTCATTCTAATCAATTCTTTAGTTGAAGCCATTTGATAGGACAAATTTTTTTTAAATATAAGTTAATTATGTTGAAATATGATTATTCTATCTTTAGATTAATGATGGTATTATAACAAATAAAATAAATAAAAAATTAATCAAAATAAAAAAAAATTCAAATTATCCCAATCCAATCTCCCTTCTCCGCCAACCCTGTTTGATCATCAATAAGTCTCATTTTTATTTTTGAAAAAAAAAAAAAAAGTGTTGATGACTTCATTTCATTTGCCTCTAAGTGTAATTTTCTCCTCTTTTTTTTTTTTTTTTTTTTTTTTTTTTTTATAAAGAAAAAATATTGAAGACAACATATAATGTAAATAATTTATAAAAATATTTTGTATTATAATAATTACTATAACATTTTTTTAAATAATTATGATCATATATATACATATTGCAAAATTATAAAAGAGTTGGTGACTTTATTTCACTTACCATCTTTCTTTCTTTTTTAAACAAAGAAAAAATATTGGAAGACAACATTATGTTAAAAAATTTATAAAAATATTATTTGAAGAATATTTATTATTATGATAATTACTATAATATATTTTTTAAAATAGTTATGATCATATATATATATGAAAAAGAAATAAAATATATAAATTTATAAAAATATTATTTTAAAAATATTTTGTATTATGATAATTATTATAATATATTTTTAAATTAGTTATGATCATATATGAAAATTAGAATAATCTTAAAAATAAAATAAAAAATATAAGAAATTAGAATAAATTAATGTATATATATATATATGAAAAAATTTAAAACAAATAAATTTATATGATTATTCTGGGACAATTTTACAAAAATAAAATAAAAATGTATGCACCAAACCAAACAGTTAATAAAAATAATTTAGTCATATCTTATATTTTATCATACCATGCACCAAACACTATATAAGACAAATACTTATTTTCCCATCCTAATCTTTATAGCATATTTTATCTTATATTATCCTATCCATGCATCAAATACAACCTTACTGTCTACTTTCAAGATAGTTGTATTTACATAATTCATCTAATCAAAATAAAATAAACTATAAGATGTAATTTGGGACAATAATTTTTGACAATAACTTACTAATTTATTATTATTTTTTATAACAATCATATAATCATATGATGCCCAAGTCAAGTCAATTTATAAATATCTCGACTAATCTACCTCTCTCTAATCCAATCAAATAGAAGGCTTAAAAAATTTATTTAGCATTACACATATAACTGAATTATCATCCAAGATTAAGTTAGCTTGAGGATTGCTGTTTCTTTTTTTCTTTATTTACACTTTGTAGCCATTACAAAATTATTGTTTTTCCTATACACGATATTTTTATTAAACAAATGATACAATAATAACCTAACTATTCTAGGAAAAAGAACAATTGGGAACTAACCTTCCAATTAGCAAAGATGCAAAAATGGAAACGTTATAATCATCTGAATTGAGAGCATCTTTTTAGCTCTCCATTTAGGGAGATATCCGTTTTAGATACACTCAAAATTTCCGATTGCTCTCCAATCTTCTTTATGAGAAGCTTAAGTAGCGGAACCTTTGATAGAGTTATGCAAGAACCCACCATGATCAGCTTTTTCTGTGCATACAAAAATTTACACAGATGGTCACCAAGAACAATCTGACAACGAGTTCATCACACGTAATCCGGTCTTTCTTAAGTTGCTAATAGAAAACTCTTCTGTTTCGTTTTGGGAGGTTACGTGCCGGCATTTTAGGACACAAGACAAATGAACTAATAGCTGTATGTATAGGCCATGGATATTTTACTGAATGATCAGAAGTTCAAAACATCTTACTTCTAGATACCAATACCAAGCAAAAAAGTACCACATTGATAATAGTAATAGAAACATTCACCCTAAAACCAATAGAATGAAATAACAAAAATTAGAAATAATCAATTTTTAACTAATCATTTTATTTTAAGAGTTACTGTTTGATGCATTGCTAGTTAGACCTTAAGAAACTGTCAAGCCGGTTCTCTTTTTAGACAACAAAAGTACAATAAATCATATAATTCACTCTAGTAAAAACTCACTTATGGTGGGTCAAATATTTATTGATGTTGAATTTAAAAATACCAAGTTGAGAAAATATTGCTAACTGAACTATACACATGCATATCATTTAAACCTGTTAACGTTGTAAAATCTGTATGACAAGATAACTATGTGGCCAGAGCAATGGTGATGATACCTACCTTGGCACGAGTGAGAGCAACATTTATCCTGTGCCAATCTCCAAGCAGAGAAGAAGTGCAGCACCTTGGATTTTCACTAGACCTCACAAAGGACACCAGTATGCAGTCCTTATCTCTTCCCTGGACAAAGAAACAGGTGCCTTATAATATGCAATACTCACATGCCTGGTTGACAAATTTGAATATTTCAACTTTGTGTAATTTAGATGAAAAAGTAGAAAGCAGAAACAAAGGAAGTGACGCATAATAAATACGAGTGAGATGATACAATTATGGCCCTAAACTGATTAGACATTTAACCCCCGTGAAAAATGTCAAAATGTCAACAGATTCAGAGGATCCTCTTGATAAACCAAATACAAAATACGAACAGAAGCATGCATATGATTCAGACCTGGTATTTGTCAATAGTATGTATCTCCAAAGAAGCTACGTGAATAGCATTGCGGATAAGATTGGCCTGGGAATTGTAGGGGGTAATAACACCGATTTGTTCTCCTTCAACTCCGCAGTTGACTAGTTCTACTGCAATCTAATACAAGCAGAATGAAGAATGAATTCATCAAAATCCCTAAGCATGTCATAACTCATGGCCTGAACTACTGAGTATGAGATAAGCAATATAAGTTTCTTGCCATATAAGTTATCAACATTATGTTGAAGATACAGACATACCTTTGCAATTATGCTTGCTTCAATTGGGTTATTAACAACATTGTGATCTTTTGCCTCAAAAGCAGGCCAACTTATCTAAGAAGGAAAAGAAAAATTTATTAAAGTACAATAATCACATAGCAAAAGCAAGACAGGTAACAAGAAAACAGAAGCTAATATTTTACCAACCAGTATCTATAAATATCACTGGTCTGCGAGGATTTAAAGCCTGCAACAAAAAACAGAAGCAAGTTCAAATTAATGTAGGATAGAAATTTAACAGATTAATATTTCTATATGAATGGGGGTGGGTTTGGCACATGAATGAAAAACCCCTTAACAGATCAGGTGGCGAGGAAGCAAAACCTACTCTTATTAAAAGTAGATGACAGATACAACAAATAAAACATTTTTACAGGTGGCTTGACAAGAATATTGCCCCATTACAACCTTTGCCATCCCTATACAAAATTGAAAATAACTCACTCGAATATTATTGTGCTCTTAAATTTGTGATATTCAAGGTTAAAAATTCTAGTCTTTGCAAGGAATTTTTTTTTTTTTTCCTTAATCAATAAGGGGGAAATGGTATATAAACTCTAGATAACCTAAATTATGAAAACGATCATGTGTTACGCAACAAAAGATAAAGAAAATGAAACATTAAGGATTTAAAAATAATACAGTAAACATAGTTTGTTCAAAATTACTCCTATGGGCATTTTCTAAAAGGATACATGAATAGAACTGGGGTTTAAGTTACATAGGAAAAATTAGGTGACCCATAGCCCAATAATAGTTTAGAGCAACAGCACCTAGAAAAGTGTTATTCTACATTGAACTTTGACATGCCTAGAGATCTTGATGAAAGAAGAAAGTGCACCACATAACAGTACATATTGTAATATCTGTGTAGGTAGAAAAACTAATAATAGGCATGACCATAATGATTGATGTCCCAAGTTACTCCTCAGATGCGTTTCATGAGTTATATTTGCATATAAAGAGTAGCCTCAAACAAAAAATCTCTAGAAGCTACAACAGAAAATTACAAATACATAAAATTGAAAGAACTGAAAGCAAAGTACTGATATTATTTGGGAATTTCTAATAATATCAAGTGTTATTTCTATTTTGGCATTTCTAATTTCTGGAGTTTTAGCCCTGATTAGCAAAGGGATAGAGAAACTTTCTAGTTATGAATCAGGAATAGAACCAATGAGTAAGAAGAATAGGCACATAATTAACCATGTAGAAAGAAGACCTGAGTGTGAGAACCAAAGGTTGTGCTTGATGTGTAGTTATGTAGGGGTTGGCATGCGATAAGTCTTACATAGGTTGTCTGCTACCTCAATCTGGGCTATAGAAGCTTTCTTAAGAGTCCCAATTGCCCCTACTTCTATCAGTGATGCAGGACAGATAATATAGGTTAGTTATAATCATATTTTGTATTTTTAGTAATTTTCTTAGGTCATAATTTTTTGGATTTTATTTGCTATTTTCTAGAATATTTTGGTATAATAATGGTAGAATTGGAGTTCTAATGAGTTATTGTAGAAGATCCTTCGCTTGCAGAGCAAGTACATTGTTGCCTATAAAAGCCGTAAATGAATTAGGAAAACTTGGTTTTCAATAATATTTATTTAATTTCGTAGCCTTTTTTTTTACTTGGAGCCTCAAATGGTTCCTACAAAAATCTAGGGTTTTATCTCTTTTCAATGTAGCTTGCACGATATCAAGAAAGAATACATTTTAGCTCCGCATAAATTGGGGTCAAGCACATAGGGGTGTGCATAAGCTCGGCTCGATTTAGTTGTAGGCATTAAACACAGACCTAAGCATGTCGATAACTTGAAATAGTCGAAAAATTTGAACAACCGACTCTATCAGTATTCTAAATCTTTCAACCATAGTTGTCAAATCGAGATTCGACTCGTGAATCAAAATTCTAATTTTGAGAATAATGAATATTGTATTTAGTATGATTTAGTATAAATTCTCAAAATAAATATTAAATTATAATTAGACATCTAATATTTGTATCTTTTAAGGGAAGGGAAGTGAAGATTTTCGTTCTTGTTGTTATAATTATTTTATTTCTTGTAGTTCAAGAAGAATATAAAAGACTGGTAGTTTTTGCATTTAAATCAAAGAAATACTACTAAATTTTTTTAAAAATTAGCAAGAATAGTAACACTAACAATTTTAAAAGATGTGGCAGGGATATAATCCAATGCCAACACCAACTAAAATTAGGAAATGTGCAAGTTCTACTTAATTGAGTAAGCAAAAATAAAATTAGTACTTCCAAAAAAAAAATCAAAATCCAAGAGATTCTTTACAGAGCTTCTCTCTCACCGGCAATAAAAAAGAATTTGACACCCAATAGCTCTCATCTATACAACTTAGAAATAGAGGAAAGAACAGAGTCTCTTGGTACATGTTGGAAAAATAAAGAAATGTTAAAGAATAAAAACTGGGCATGCATTGCTGAAGTAGACTTCTAAGTTTCTCCGATCGATAAGCCTTGCAACCTTCTGTGTACATGTCAAAAAGTTGCAATCTTTATGAAGGTTTCTCTCCTAACAAACCCATTAGTGTGCGTAAGGTGAAGCATAAAAGTTTTCCACAAAAAAATTGGGCAAAAACCTTTTTGGGTTTTTTTAAATTTGAGGGTCACTGGATCTAAGTCTTTCTTAGGATGTTTGATTCAGTGGTGACTCGTACGACTCAATCTATTCGGCCGGTTCATGTATGATTCTTGAGCTTTTTCAATTCACCCATGCTATACGTATCATTTAAGTGCTAAATTGAATCGACTTGTGAATCGTAAGAGTCTAATAATAGAAGTTCCAATTGGTTGCAGTTCGGTTGATCGATATTTCAGCCTAAGAAACAACCCCTATCAAAAAATAATAATTCCCCAACCTAAAGGTAGAGCAAGTTGTGTGATCGAATTCTGAATCCTAAAACAAAAAGAGAGAAGAAAGCATAAAGAGTTAACTAAAGCCCAAATAAAATAATCAACTGCATCAATAAATCATGAATTCACACTGAAGATCAGACCAACTGAGAAATCTTGTGTAAGGATAATTTCGAAAGTTTTCTTTAACCCATGTTAGAGTTTTTAATCTCTGTCACAAAGCTTTTGAATTACTCAAAACATCAACAACCAAGGTTGGAGGTTCCAAACGCATTGTCACACTAGCAAGTGGGTAGCCGCAACCGCTTGCAAAGGCTCTAATTACGAAACCCTTAAATGCAAGAACAGAAGAGACTAAGAGGTGGGTTGATTTTGAATTGGTTGACCAAGAAAATACAAATGTGAATTGATTAAGAGTGGCTTGAGTGTGTTGAAAGTCTACATGGACTTGTCCTCATACCCATTACAATTTTGCTATCTCAAAAGTGTAAGACATTACATAAATATGTTTAAAAAAGTTGAAAACGCATATATCCTAAATCTAGTCAGTCGGGTCAATCACCCAACAATTTACTTTGGAGGGAACCAAAAAAGTGCCTAACCCCAACATTTTGAAGAAACTTCAACCGATCAAAATATTTTGATATCTGGTCTTCTCAGTTTTCAGTTATTGCGGGTCAGTTTGTCGGTGTGGGTCGGTTCCTTCACACCCCTACAAGCACATGTAGCTCAAGCACTCCTAAATCGAGGCAGCATCCAAACAAGCCGAGCCAAGATGGATTTGTTTGTTCTTTCATTTATCTCATGGACCAACATTTAGCTTCTTCCAGACATTTGATTTGGATATTAACAAAATTACGGATTAATGCAAAAATCAAGAAAGAAAGGTTAAGTTACTGCAAATGAGAATGACATAACTGTTACAGCTCAATTCTACATAAAACATAAGAACATGACAATTAATCATTAGACTTGCACAGAAAGAGAAATAGTCTTGCCTCTTTTAGCCACGATGAACAATTCTTTAAGCAAGAAAGCTTAAGTTGTGCATTCGCTATCTCAGGGGAACCACACCGCAATCTATCACCATATATCAGTGCATTTGATAGCTCCATAATATCTTGACACATGCGGTACTGCATAATTCAACTCTATGTAAGTCAAGCAGGTAAAGAATGTGTACCAACAAAAGAGTCGACCATTAATAAATCCACTCGCAAGTTAGGTTAACCTGGCTCTGTAGTGCTGAAATTGAATGGGGATGTGCTTCAGAAAGCCTACAAAACAAACTTATTCCCATGCCATTCTCTCGAGCCTCTGTACTCTAGAAATCACAAGTCGCAAAAGGTCAAAAGTTAAAGCAACATTCTATGCTAACCAATTAGAAATAATTTTCTTAATGTATATACCTGGACCAGAGGAGGTAGCTGATAATGATCACCAACAAGTACAAATGTTGAAGCAAGTGTCAGCGGGCCCAGAGACACCTGATATGCAGTAAATTGAATCAAAATCATTTATATTCTATCATTGTATCCTGCCATTCAAACACCCTGGCCAATGCATATCCACCATCTTCTTTTCTTGCATGTTTTACACGTATAGAATAGATAAACATAATTTTTGCACCTCACTTCAATTTTGTATAGTCCAAATAGATGAAGCCAGCTAATATTCCTCCCATGACACACAGATGCATACAAATTTTAGTTGCACATGGAAAGATGCAAGTTAATCCTTGTAAGCTATGAAGATGAACCAGGTGTCATATCAATTCACTCCACATGAATTCAAGCCCAAGGTGCTTCACCATATGACAATTTTTTTTTTTTTTTTTTTTTTCTAGAATTGGCCGGTAAGGACTAACATAACTTCCCATCTCCCATTGGAAAGAAAAAATTTATTGCCATTTTCTACCATGATTGATAATTTCATAATGAAGGAGGAGGCAGAAATTTATGTCAAGGCCATCGAATTTTGCTATCAAATGTTTCTCTAAATCACTTCAATGTTTTAACTATAATATTAAACCCTACGAGCCTCTCATCCCTTCAAGGTGTATGCTATCTACTACATAGTTTGCATTACAATTCAAAGTAGCTGCTGAGTATCATATTCTGACAAGCATTACATACTTACAGTAATATTATACAAAACCACAACATACCGGGAGGGTCGTCTGTCCAGCTTCATCCATAATGCATACATCAAATCTCATGTTGGCAAGCACAGGACTAGTGATCCCCAGACAAGTAACTGCAACAACTTTGACTTGTTCTAACCTTATTTTGATGTCTTCAACACTCTGTATATTCATTGCTGTCATAGGAGCACTTGTCAGAAACTCTAAGGAAATTAGTTATAAATTTGACATATTAAAAGGAAATCTCCTAACATTTGAATAACTTAACCAGAAAAACAATGTCCTCTAACTTCCTCATGAACAGCTTCTTGTCTACCAATGCGTAGGAAGTCAATGCCCTGTATCAATATAAATTCATCAATATGCAATAAGAACTAGATAAGGCTGAAATAAGAATACAAGGTGGCTTGGCGTAACTACAACTGCTGCATTATGTCCCAGGTTACAGTTCACAGGGAGAAAAGATTTCTCCGTCCATTTGTATATACTGAGATTTTGCTGAGTTGAGCTTGACACAACATGATACGTGGAAGACCAAAGGTGTAATGAAAGCATAAGACTTCTCCACTTTCTGAAAACTACATATAATAGATGTTTTCATTCTTCCTTTTTCTAAGATCACAAGATTATCTAATCATTCAGTTTCTGAGTAAGTTATGATACTTTGTTCAATATCATAGATAGTCTGTGAGCAATATGTGCTGCTAAACAGACAGGATAATCCAACTCAATTTCTCTGCTTAGTGATATATCTTTATTGGCTCAAATAAAGTGAACGGTTCCAAGATTGCAGCCACTAAGAATCTAATTTGAAAAGCATGAATAGAGTTGACCTGAGATCTTAATTTGATAAGCAAATTATCAACGGCTGAGTTTGTGTAGGATGTAAGCAGAATAGATGCTCCTCTTATCAACAAGGCCTTCACAGCATGTACCATGGTGGATGTCTTTCCAGTTCCAGGCATCCCTAGTATAAGAGCATAATCCTTTGCTGTAAGTATCTGCAATAAGAGACTGCTATAATAAATAAACTTGCAATTAATTGGAAATTGAGGACAGCAACAAGAAACAGTTCATTTCTATGATAAATCTAGAAGACAATTTGCTCAATAGTATCGGGGGTATCAGCAGAAGATAATAAGCTTCTCAGAAAACCTTTAAGATTGCTCTGCGCTGATCATCATTTAAACTCTTTTCTGACCAGACATATGATATTGCTGGATCCTGGCTGACTATACATCCACTGTCAAATCTAGGAGCCTAAAAGGAACAAAGAAGCAGGCACATCAAGAAATGATAAAGCAAAAGATGGTAGCATTGACAGCCACTTTAAGCACAAATACGGATATGGGTATCAGATTCAATACTTATCAGATGTGGCAATTTCTAAGGATATGACATGTTCAGTATACATAAAATTAAATAATTTTAAAAAATTACTATATATTAAAAATAAAAAATAAAAAATAACTTAAATACTAATAATGAAAGGGTTAACAATAAAAAATATTTATTTCAAATCATAATTATAGTCTAACAGTTGGGCAATAAAAAAAAAATAAAGGACAATATAAAAAATAGTAACATATACAACATAAATATGAAAAAACTGACTAAAATAGTATCCCACTTATCACAAATTCCATTAAAAGAACTGACAGAATAGTAAATATAAAATATATATATATTAAGTGCAATTCATATTGTGGAAAGATAAAAAGAACCTCATTTATAAATATAAAAAATTAAGAAAATAAAACCCATGACCCAAAACAGTCGTGGCAGTGAGAGCAAGGTAGGGAAAGGGAGGCTGTGACTCTATGTGAATAGGAGAAATAGAAAATTTAAGACAAGGTACTATATCTCCAAATGCTTGAAGGCCGAAGCAAATCAGTACAGCTGAGAAAGAGGGATTTGGGTTCCATTGGTTCATACTACAAAAATCTGAGAAAAACCAAACTTCACTGAGAAAATGCCATATCCAACTGTATTGAAGCCGTACCAAGCCGAATTTTACCCGTGTTAGGTAATAAAAATTAAAAAGAAATATATATTGGCTTATCCATGTCAAATACGTATCCAACACGGATACGCCTCACTTATGCAGGTATGTATCCACGTTTCCCAGACAGCCAAGGAAGCAACAAAAGTTCACCTCTAGGTCCACAATCATCTTCAGCAGATGATTACTTTGTGCATTTTGTAGGAAAAGTTGTACAAGGTTAAACCTTTACAAGAAAAGTAAAGAGTGAATTATCATAATACATTGCATCAACTTTGAAAAATGATGTCACGTGTTAAATTACACAAATGAATAAGAAAAGGAAAACAATTTCCAGAATGGTTTTTACAAAAACAGGACTCAGAGGAGTACCTCATAATTGCAAATGAAGTCATAAACTCATCCTTGTCAATTCTCCAAACCTGATGAAGCAGATCTTGCGTATTTGCAGAGCTTGCAGGAAGCCTTAAGCGTTTAGAAAAGGACACCTACAAGATTTTCATAAGACAATCGAAACTGTTCAGTCTAGCTCTTTAAGAAGTGACAGCTTAAAAAGGAATCATGCTACAGTATCCTTTGGCTAATATATCTTTTCACTCCTATGGGAGAACATAGGCTGAAGTGCTAACTCTCGGCTTAAAGTAATACATTTCAGACAGGACAGCAATTATTATACTCACAGAAACATGGTTGTGACTAATATCCATTATCACCCCACTTGCAACAGCTTGATGGCTAGATTCGGTGCTAAGTATCTAAATAATAAGAGAACAAAAAAATAATTTAGTATTGATCATGAGAAATAAAGTTAGGCTTTTGATACAATTTTGGAAGGCAATCCATATGTAAATTAAATAATCTGCAACAAAGGTCATATCATTCGGACAGGAATAGCAAAAAATTTCAACTCACAGCTACCATCATGCATTTCGCCAACATAATTCACTTAGGAAAATGAAGAACTAGATATTCATGAAATTAAATGAAAGATATTATATACAACACCTGACAGCTATATGTTAAAAGTGATTGATTCTCATTCACATCCAAGATTTACATATTATGAAACAAGCAATAAAAATAACATTGGCAAAACGCACTTGCAATTCAATGATATCTGGGTGCTTGTATTTGAACCTATTTCTCAAATAATAATAATAATAATATAATATGTTGGTTATTTCCATACATCTGTGTTGACTAGCAATAGTACTTCATCAAGTCTACGATAAAGAAACAGGTCATGGGACACAAGCCACTCAACCAAAAGCACTAATGTGACTGAGTCAGATATAATTGCAGAAGGAAAATAATTGATGATAAATATATTATATAGGCCTCAATACGACAGTTGTCTAGCCAATATTATACTAGGTTGCAAATAACATGTGATAGAGTATAAAAGCTTCTATCATATGTCTCAACATCAGCTTTAATTCTATCAAAACTTATTTGAGGTAAAAAAGTTCATTACAATTCACAACTATTAGCACTTCAAGTCACGTTTTTACAAAAACTAACTTCAAGATTTAACTACTAGTAAATAAGACATTGAACAAGTAATAATATACTGCAGCAGAAAGAGGGGGAGAAATAACTTATACCACATAGTCTCCACTTCTAAGTGTGAGATCTAAATCATTTACTGGTGAAGAAGCACCAGAAACATCTTTATCAGGTGCATCACCAAGAGAATGCAAATCTTGATGCACAAAACGATAAATGAAACGGTTATCTTTATGAGACTTCCAATGTGGATTTCCATCAGAACCATCAAGAACAATAGACGAAAGGCTACTACTGCATGTCTGACTCTTCAGATGTGAGCACCAGATCCCTTTCTTCACAAACTAAAGAAAAAAGAATAAGTTTGTGCAATTGCTGTGGTATAAAGCTTTCATGAGTAAGCTTTCGATACAAAGACTTTAAATATCACCTCAATCTCTTTAGCCTCTAGGTCAATCAGCCGATCCCAATGCCGAAGGAACAGAGAATGAGAAGATGTCAGGTGATTAGTATGTGAATCAAACATATCTCCCAACCCACTGCTCTCAGTACTTCCATCATGTGCCTGCAACAGTTTGTTATAAAGATGCATTAAAATGAGTAAACTCCATCAACAGAGCATATTATTTTTCATATTATATCTTAGAAACAAGAAAACAACGAGGGGCCCATCAGCTACAAAATGAGTGGTCCCAGTGGCCAAAATATCAGAAAACACTGTTTCAAGTCATTTAATCAAAAATAGTAGGAAGCATGTTTTATAACTTGCATAGTCTTGCATTTGCATCTGTCATATTTCAAGTAGTGAGCGTGTTCGTTGGAGTATTAGGCAAGGAATTATTCGTTTCGAGGTACTGTTTCGACAAGCCTAGAAACGGAAACGGTTCGAGAAACAGTATGGAAACGGCATGGAAACGTTAATTTTTGTGGAAACACATAGAAATATATAATAAAACATATATTATAATAATTGTAAGTATCTAACATTATTAATTTAATACATAAAATATTATTAAATATACGAAGTAAAATTCTAAACATAGACATACAATTTGGAGAAAAATATCAAATTATAATTACATCCAATTAATAGTGGAGTGACTAGCAAATGCTCAACCCATATTTAATGAATTTTTTAATTTGAACCAACATATATATGTTCTAAAATTTTAATATTATCTATCACTAAGTTAAACTAAATTAATACAAAATATTTATATAAATAAATAAAAGACAAGAAAACTTAACATAGGTGAAATATTAAAAAGAATTATTCTGGCTTAATTATACCATCTGAATATACGTTAAATAAGATTAAAAAAAACAATTGAAATCCTAAAATATGAAGAGAACTAGAGTCAACTTTAGATTTTTAAATTATGAAAATGCCCTATTTGTGTCGACCAATTTTGCGTGAAAACGATAGAAACAACCCCGTTTTGTGTGGAAACGCTTCTGTTTCACTTGGAAACACCCCCGTTTCGAGTGGAAATGCCCCCGTTTCGCGTGGAAACAATGTTGCATTTCTATAAATGAGTTTTGTTTCGGGTAGTGTGGAAATAGAAATATTTCGTACATTTCGACATGAATTTTTAAACCTTGGTATTAGATCCATCATATATGTAATAGCCTAATATAAGTTAGTGTTGACACTTTTTTAAGTTTGTGGGAAAAATATTGAACAAATCATGAAATTTTCCGTAAGTTGTAACAAGTGGAAATCATGAAAACCAAATGATCATTTAGGTATTTGGAACTACAACAGTACTATATGTAGTAATCCGTAAAGGTGGCAATGAGCCGCATTAGCTAGTGAGCAACTCGTTAATGGGTCGAATCGAGCTTGACTTATTTTTAAATGAACCAATATTGAGCATTATTTTGAACTAGTTTAGTAAAATAAGCCGAGCTCAATCTTTTCAAAACTTAACTCATAAGCTCGCAAGCTGGCTCATTCTATATTTTTTATTATGTATATACAAAACTATAATACATATATTTAAATGCAAAGAATAACATAAGTTATAACTTTGTTTGGTGGTAAGTTACTCAAAGCTCGAGCTTGCTTAAAACTTGACAAGCCGAGCTAAGCTTTGACAAAGCTCGGCTCGTTGCCAACCCTTGTAACACATGGTTGAATCCATTAAGTTCTTGATAGGTGGCAACAATTACTTAAAGGCTTTCACTCCATTTTTTTTTTTCCTTCTTACAAATCCTCTAGATCCTTAAAATAGTCCTTTTCAAATACCCAAAGACATGTATGTAATTATTTGATTATAAGCTTCAATAAAATTTCACTTGTCATTTTATTTATTTTTGCCTTAAAGTGGACAAAGAAGATAGGGAACTAATATGTATTTATTCATCTCCAATATACATCCTATGTCAATCATGAATCTTCAGCAGAAGGAGTGAGATAACAAAATTAAATAACCACTAGATGCCACAACCGAAAATTCACTAGACAAAAGAATCATCAATAAGAAAAGAAATCTCATGCAGGAATTACTTCTGAAAAAATAATGACAAGAACTGTCAATGTAAAGCATCTGTCTGCTTTCAGGCGAATGCTGTTGATTCCTTATGAACAATATCTACTACATAAACCTCAGTCCCATGTAAAACAAATCAAAATACTAAGGGCCCTCGAGATTAAATAACACAGAATGGCGATCCTACCATATACAATTACTTTGAAAACCTTCAAGAATTAAATTTTTTTTTTTTTTTTTTTTGGTTCAGAAGAAACAAATTCAATGTAAGGAAAAACTAGAATGCACAGATAATCCAGTATTCCAGTTGCTAATGATTTAAATGTACTATGCAGAAAAGGTCTCAAAGTCAAAAACAGCATATCTGGATTTAGTTAATGGTTTAAGCCTTTGAATAATACATGAAAAGTTTAGAAGCAAAGTACTTATTTGAAATGTCCGTTGCTACTCCTACAAAGGAAACTTCAGATTCTGCACAGCTGATACTGATTTTAAATTTTGATGGGTCTTCATTTGTTAGAAGAATCAGGAGATACAGTGATAATTTAGTTAGTTTACACGTTAATAGAAACAATACACAATTCCATAAAGAAGTACCTTGTGATAGATAGTACAAACATCAAGATGCCGACAACCTTTGCACATGCTTGGACTCTACAAATGAAAAATGAAAAATGAAAACATGGAAACCCTGTGACGATGTTGGCTACAAGAATACCATGGTAACAATTTAGCATTGATTTTACCTGTAACATTGGCGGCAATTGTTGTGTTGTTGACGCTTTAAGAATGTCATTTGCTAGCTCATTGCGTCGCATTATTAGCCCAATTAAGTCGGATCGTTGAACAGTAATTCCCTTTACAAGTGCCAATACAATCAATACCTTCTTTCAAGGAGTGATACACATACTGCATAATAATAATCATCTTACCTGTGTCTGATCTGACTGGAGATAATATAGAAGACCAGAATCAATGTTCTTCTGGTACCTGATAACAAGAATCAACACGGAGTAAAAATAATGTCTTCTAACCATTATTCCGTAAGGATGGACTGTCAGTAAAAAGATTAGTACACACCTCTCAGACATAAGAAGAGTATATAGCATTACTTGGGCACAGTGTTCAACGGATAACTGCAATTATGACATACATGAGTCAGAAGACAGAGATTTAATAGGTGTTTAAAAGATGTGCCTCAGAATAGCATATTAACCAAACCTTTTATGGCAGAAAAATTAGTAAGGCCAACAAACTTGCCTGGCTATTCGGTACTTTACCAGTTTTGAACTCTAATGGCATAATCTTTTCTTCAGCTTCAATTTTTCTTGTTTGAACTTTTACTCTGACAGAAGCATCAATCATCCCTTTCAAACCGTATTTAGGGGCCCATGCCATCTCCTCAATGTCAATTACCTACATTTAACACAGATGAGATTCCCAATAAAGGTAACTTGATACTCTCTTTTCTATAAAGTATGTAAAACATTATAGACAAGACGTGCTACATACTAGCTTAAATTCCAAATATCTAGAGTCTCTGAAAGACTACGCAAATTTGCAGACAACTACAGCAGCAAAGATTATGTAGATGAACATGGATGCATGTGTAAGCATATGCAACAAACTCACAATTCTCATCATAGTATTTCTTGAATTCATAGATTGCCAGAGAAATATGTAAGGAAAATGGAAATATGCAATTCCTTGATGCTTGTTTGTATGACGCATATAAATACGCAAGTATGCTGAAACAGATGAAGTGTTAAAACGGACAAAAATAAAAAATAAAAAGGACCAGGGGAAATGCCTTGCCTCAGAGATGTCAACTTTCTTCAGCCCATTATTGAACCCAAAATCTGCATAAGGGGCTTCTGTTTCCTGCCAATGATCTACAATTATTAGTCATAAAGTCATAATATTGAAAGTTGTTTTACTAAGTTACATGTTCATAACCTATGTAACCAGTGTTACCAAAGACACAATGTGCACTTAAGCACAAAGAGTATCTGAGTACACAAAGTGTTTGTTTTAATAAAGCACATATATTGCAGAATATTATATGCGCACTGATAATGAAAAATAAAATCCTATATGACATATGTTTAATGTCAGCTGCAACAGTTCCAAAAGTAACAATGATCTAAATTTAAATTCCCAATCACCAAATATCTTATTCTCCATGCTATCCTCTCTAAACTTTTTATTATTATTGTAGATTTATATGTTATAAGATGTGATCTGTGTATCTATAGAACAGACAGCAGTAAATGAAGTGCTTTCAGTTTATGAAGTACAGTAACTTGGTTATGTTCTAGTATTCCTACAAAAAACTGAAGTTTATTACTTTGTGATTGAGGATCAGCCCTAGAATTTAGGCTGTGACAAGTACAAATGGGTTGAAGTTACTAACCATGTCCACCTCTGGAGAGCTTAGACATGAAACTATTATTTGACCACCTGCTTACGGAAAAAGGTAACAAGAAGTAACAGTTAAAACCAAAGTAAAACTTCTCAAGCACCTGTGAATCTCTGAAGAGTCTGATCCAATTTAATAATTTTGGTACAGCCTCAATCAAGGTCTTCTGCACATCATTTTCATTTACTGCAAATAATCAAGATGACCCAAAGTTGTTAGACAATGATTTAAACCAAAAGTTTGTCTTGCTCAAGTTTTAACATGCTATACAAATATTTACCTCCACATGCATATAAACTTTCAATGTTTTTCTGGAGTATCATTTGTGCATATTCCTTCAAGAAGTTTATCGTAGGAATCCCCTTCATAAGTCCAGCCTGCAGCCCTCCCCCAAAATAAGGAACAGAGAAAGAAAAAAATGTCTACGTCATTGGAAGAGAAAAAGGGAATATGTTTTCTACTACTTTACAAGGAACTAAGAAGAACTGGAAACCTGAAAAACTTGGTGCAGTAATGTTCCAATTAAAGCAGAAGTTGAATGCTCGCTGAATTTTAGTCTCTCGTCAAATACAGTTCGCCTTGAGCAATTAAAACTAGCAGAAACCTGAAAGTGTTTTCTGTTTTAGAAGTTTTCAACAAATAATAAAAAACAACTATATATCAGGGAATTAACCACCAAAAGAGCAACCAGACATATAGTCACATGGAAATATGGAAACATGATATTTGGATGTAAGTGACAATTACCCGTGTTCCAGACAACAGAATATCTGGGTGAACAATTATAAAATTCTTATCATGATCCACATCACACTTTCCCTGTTCATCAAATTGCCCAATAATATTTACTGTATCTCCAGGTGCAATGACACTGTATAACCTGATAAGGTGTAGAATAGAATTTAGAAACACTAGAAACGTAATATCCTAATGGAAACTGATAAAAGGTCAGTGATATGATGGTATCCAAGACAAAACTACAGAAACAAAACTCAATTGATATATCCAAAAAATAGGATGAACTTTATCTGTCAAGCTTAACTACACCCAAGTACACCCACTTACCACTCTTCCCACAAGTAGACAGCTCGCTCTTCCCCGCTTTGTTCATTTAGTACTCGAAGAACCTAAAATAGAAAATGATCAAATTAAACATTTTACCAGTGCTGTTGACGGTATGAGGTGATCTATGATTAGGCCTCACTAAAAACCTTGTAAGGGCATTGTGCAGCAGATGAATCAGCAGGCTTATGCTTCTCTGAAACCTAAATGAGAATATGTTACAATGAGCATACATGAATTCAATGTTGTCCATCAAAGAGCCAGTAGATAAGAGCACAATACCAACACCACAGCATACCTCCAATACTAAGAAATGACAGTTGGAGGATGCAGCAATGAACTTTTCAGACATAGTAGTTTCTGTCCTTTCAACAGCATTGCCAGCTTTTACAGGCATCTGATCAGTACTACCATCTTGAACTTTGGAAGAATGTGCTCCATTGTCACTATCTATAGAGTCTTCAGTAGAAATAGCATCTTCAACTTGATCTAACAGTTCAAGCAATGCCTATAAAACAATAGGAAGTAATTAATTAGAGAAAAATGCAGCTTCTCCTGTAGTATAAAATTGAGCTTAAATCTTTATAAGCAGTCAACTTCAAAAAGAGACCGTAGAGGGGGGAATAATTCTGAGAAGTTGTCTTCAACAACTAGATGACACAGGTCTTGCATCAAGGACAGGTGACTTTCTTTGGATGAATTTAGTAACAATGTTTATTGAAATGAAACTTATGGTTAATTTTAAGCTAATTGTTCCTGCTACTTTTTGTGAGAATAATTGGGACTCAATACACAATCTGGTCGTTTATTGTATGGGTCCTCACCTATGGTATTTCCTTTTTCTTTTTTGGGACACGAGTTACTATGAAGCATGGATATTCCTAAGAAATAATTGTATCCAAAAACTTATACGGCTCAAATATGTTATCTATAATAAATCATTAGTTTATTGTTAATGATAACTCTATTTTTAAGAAGTTAATGAAGTTCTAGAACAGATATGCTTTTTTGGTGTTAAATGTTGTTTTACTAGAAACAAGTTTGAATAAGTCCCATAAATTTCTATACATTATTTTATACTATATATATATATATATATATTTGTATGTATACATGTTAATCAACTTATTCTGGCATACATGTATCCTATATATTTCAACAACTGTCATTTTCCAAAATCTGGAATTTGTCATACTTGATACCCATACCAATATAAATGCTTTCTGAGTTTGTATGCCAAAATTTGCTTCCCTATGTGAAGTGCAGTGCATTTGGCTGGTGTGAAATACAATCAGAAGAGTTGATATTTCAATTGGCTCATTCAATGTTTTTACAGTTTTCTACACACAGATCTTGATTTGCCCATTTCACTCAAACGAATCCTTTCTGATGCTCATTGGTTTTATAAATGAGACTAATAATCTTTTCTTTTATTTGTTTGTTTCTTCATCTCACCCTGCATTTCTACCCAATAATTTCTTAATTATGAAACAAAATTCAAAACAACAAAAGTAGTACATGTTGACATCTGTGATTTTGCAGTTTGCATAAAAATTAGGCAAACTGCAACCTGGGAACTAGGAGTAAAAACTGTACCAACTGGCTTTACTACTACTACATGATCTGAAGGAATTGAAATTAGGGAATTCGCAATTTAGCAACCAAACCTTTTTGTGCTGCCTTAGACAAAGCTGGTCAGATGCTCCCTTGCAAGTAACATCGGGATGCACCTTCAAACAGAATGAGAAGAAAAAAAATCGAAAAAAGACAAGTCTTCCAATCAGTAGCCTAAATATCCAGAAAAAGAAAATTCCATACCATATACTTGTGTGTGTGTCTGGAAATACAAGATGAATACATAGAAAATCTTTTTAGTTCAAAATGAAATATATCTCTATTTAGCAGGACTACAGAGATGTAATGTGAAAATAACCTTATCAGAGCAATAAGATAGAGATGGTGGGGTTCTGAAAGGACTATGTCTACTATCTACTCCAGAGTTAGTCATATTGGTTGCATTCGTATCAATTTCCATGTCTTGATCAGGGCTCACACTTTCCAGGCCTATCCTATTCATTGACACCAAAGATCTTTCAGCAGCCTTTGGTGTTGGTGAAGCAAGCCACTTCTCGACCTTGCCAGCTGTACCAGGGGAAATCTGTACTTCCTATTGTTAATTTACCATCTAACTGCGATAATAATTTAAGTAAGATGAAAGGAAAATTTCCACAAGTATACGTGCCTTTTTTTTGGAGCATCGCTGAAGCTGTAATGACTTAATCCCAGAAGAGCCAGCCAATGCTCTAAAAATCTCAGGTAAATGTTGTGAAACTGCCTGTAGTCTTTCATTCACTGGAGATATCTTCCATGTAATCTCATCAACTCCATCATCCTGGCTCTGCTTTATAAACTACCCTTCCAACATATGTTCAAAAATAAATAAAATCAGGAAAATGAAGAAGCAAAAACAAATCCATTAGTGTAATCCAATCCACATTATCAATACTAATATTTGTAGTATTATTTATGAGGAACAACAATCAGCCATAAGCGTAATAAAATAGAATTAAAACAATTTGACTTTTTAGGTAAAGATTAAGGCAGTTTATGAGGAACAATAAATGATGTCAATTAGGCCATGTAATAAGCAGAACATATTACCATCCCAGGGGAGAATTTGAAACGCTTGATGGGCAAAGACTTCAAATTGTCGGGCGACATCTCACAAAAGTTCACCTCTGCCTTTAAGCCAGTTTTCACCAAATTCTCTGGAGGCGTATTCTGCCATGTATTATTAGCTTCTTTTGACCCATTTCTAGGAACTTCCGAGGGTGAAACTGCCTTAGCAGGCCCAACTGGTCCGGAATGTACACGATTTATAGTATTCTGCTTTATAGAATCTGAATCCTTTGGAGCAACAACAGCTCCTCCTGAAGTAAAAATCTTGGGAGGGTTCTGCGAGTTGAGAATAGAAACGGATTTGGAATCACTGGGGGTGGAAACGACATCGTCTGGGGCAGAAGCACAACGTAAATCTGACGCAATTTTGGGGTTTTGAGAGGCTAAACGAGCATTCTGAGTGTGGCGCTCGAAGAAATGTTGGATACCAAACTTAGAAGGCTGAGGCTGATTGTTTTCATTTGATTTCTTAGAAGTAGAGGAGCTGTGTTTCTTCTTCGGAGGCATTTGGACTTGGACTGGATAGAACCTAGGGTTTAGCAATGCATCAACTGCGTTTCTGCATAAAGAGAAGCAAATGAGAGTCTAAAACCACTTTACTATGTGTATTACAATTTGAGCTTTCCCGCGCAAATTAAGGATAAGTTTGGAATAAAACTAAATAAATTTAATAATTTTACAAGATTGTCCTTTAACCAAATAAATCAATAAAAAGAAAAAAAAAAAAAAAAAAACATAAAAACTTCTGCAATTAAACCCTAGCAGTTGTGCACAAAGGGTATGCCACTTCTTCTTGTGGAGTATATACAATGGCGAATCAAGAAATTTATATTAGTGGTGTCAAATTAATAGTTTAGTGATATAATATCAATTTTAAAATTATCTTTTTCAATAAAATATTTATTTATTAATTTTGATAATAGAAAAATTTGTTAAATTTAAAATTAAATAACAGACATTTTATACAATTTTAATTATCATATAAATTAGATATGGTGACCCTATAATAAAACTTCTTACACACCAAGGTTCTAGGACCAAGTATTTTATTAATTATGATATAATAAAAGACAAAAGTTAAGTACGGATAAAAAATCTCTCTTACACCTATAACTTTTTTAATAAAATAGTTTTATTTGCCATATATAACTTTGTACAATAGTCGAGTAAAAATAATTCAAGACAAAAAATATTAATAAATACGATTTTATTTTTTTTTTTTTTTTTTTTTTTTTGTCCATCAAATTGTATGTTAGATATATTTGAAAAACTTGTGGTGATGTGAAAAATTATTGATCGAGTTTCATTATAATTAGAGAACCAACTAATTGATAAACTTTTAAAAGAAAATAAATTATATTCTTAGACAATAAGTTTAAATGTAAATAAAATCTCAATTAGATAAGTATATAACTTTTTGTATTTTTATCCAAATGTGTGGGGAAAATTATTCTACTAAGATTTCAATGAGGACAAGAATAAAAAATTAACATTTTTGTGAGGTCAAATTTATTATTTTTTTAATTTATAAATGATTATAGTATATTGTGGGAGTATTTTTGAAAAATAAGTGGGGTCAACTATGAATACCATATAGAGAGGATAAATCAATCAATGAACTTTGATAGAAATTTTTTATGTTTCTTCTTTCTGATCATAAAAAAATGAATTAATTATGGTTTGAAGATCTCAACTTAGAAGTCATTATCATTATTAAAGTAGTCACTTACCTTTTTTATATCATTTGAGCCACTCCACTAAAAACCAATGAATAGTCACTAAAAATGGTGACATGTCAATTTTTTCCTCATCATAATTTTTTTTTCTCTTTTTCTTTTATATATATATTTTTTATAATAGTTTTCTAGTTATTTCTCAAAATTCATTATTGATGAGCATCAAACTACATCCTTTTTATTATTATTATTTTATTTTATTACTTTTTCACCTTAACTTGATTATTTTACCAAAAAATTAAAATTCATTTAGAATAACATCAATGATATGATTGTTTTTCTTTTTTCTAGTGTTTTTTTTTTTTTCTAATGTTATTCACCATGAAACAAAATTTTATGAATATATAACAAAATTTAATTTTCCACAAAATTTGTAAGTTTTGTCTTATAATAGGTAATGGTAAAAATAAATATAAATGAAAAGATAAAAGAAAATAAAATGTCAATATTCATCTTAAACATTTAATTAGTAGAATAACCAGATAAATGTTGAAAAATAAAATAAAACTAGATTAAGAAAAAAAAAACAATAATGATGTAAAAAAAATTGACATGTCACTATTTTTTTGTGACTATACTATCACACTCCTCACGGATGCATAACTGGCACAAGGAATGGGTAACCAAACCTCCTTAATCATACTTTAAATCAAAGAAACAAATACAACTCTTGACCAAGATAGAGATTAAAAGTAAAGTTTAGAAAACACAAATTAAATACCAATGCTTATTTACTAAAATATATAACAATTTAACTAAAAAAATTGGTAGAGGTTTTTTGTAGAGTAGAACATGACCCAAAATACAAACATAATATACCTGGTTACATATAACTAGTTTACAATGTCAACAGTAATATTTTCCAAAGTTTTTACGTATAACCAATTCACAATATCAACAGTAATAACCAGTTCACAATGTCAAAGTCAAATAAAAAATAAAAATAAAAAAACATAATATTCCCCAAATTTTGGATATTACACCATTTTTTACTTCAAAAATAGGATAAAGGGTGAGACCTAAGAGTTTTCTAGTTGTGGCCGTGGGTTTTCTTCAGTTAAGCAAAACATTTTTGATGAACATGTGCATTCACAAATAAAACTATATTCATGTAATAAAAAAGAAAAAAAAGAAGAATGAGAAAGGAAAAAAATATGCTATTGCACATGCATGTGCCTCATTTAATGGAGTCAAACATGATCATTAGCAAGATCTGGCATATAAAGGAAAAAATAAAAAAAATCAGAGGCTGGAGTTTTTTTTTTTTTTTTTTTTTTTTTTTTTGTGTTTTCTTTTTGAACATGCACAAGAATTCTTCAGAAACACCAGGTACCTATTCTATTTCTTAGAGAAACAGAAACGTCATATATTTTTATTCTCTTCCTAGTCTCTAATAAGCAATATACATAATGGCAAAAAGTAGGTATTTCTCTAACAATGAATAAGATATGAGGAAGATTATTAACTATAGCAAGTCAGGTACGTGTGTCATGCCTATAGGGGGGTAAAAGATAAATCAAAGATAATGTTAGTTGAGGACCCTATTAATCAAGAGAAAAGGTATTTAGAGATGAGAAGGAATGCAAAGATGGAAAAAGCTGCAAAATTTATATCTGAAATCAGCTTGGAAGTTGATAGGCTTGCTGGACAAGTATGGATACAAATTTTTTAATGAGTGGCCTCTAAATTTTTGCTTATAATACTGATAAAATATTCTTGGAATTGGATAGGCTTCAGCTCTTGAATTAATAATTAGTAAGGGTAGGAAAGTTATGGAAACAGATGCGCTTAATTTGATTGAACTATTGATGAATTAGTTGGTTAAATTAGATGGAATTATGGGTAATGGAGATGTGAAATTGTAAAAGAAAATATAGGTAAAAGAATTTGTTTTTTTATGCTATGTTGATTAGGAGTTGCACACAAATTGATATTGATGAAACAATTTGAAGGTAAGGAAAGTTCAGAATTGTGTAGAAACTCTGGATATGTTGAAAATTAAAAGTTCTACACTTACAACTACAAGCAATAGAGTTCAAACTCTAGGAAAGCCTCAACAAAAGTGTACAAATGGGACAAGGTTAGCAATTATTCAAGAGCAACAACAGCCAAGGCATTCTAATAGGGAGCAATCACAAAATAATTTCATATACTAGTGATGGACTGGCTTTGTTGCAATAACAATAGCGACAAAAATAATTTAATCTTTAATTTGTGATGGACAGATTTCGTCGCAAAACTATTAATTTCTAGTGGTATGGGCAATAATTTCACTGAATCAGTGTCTTAAATTTAGATATTCAACCTCAAGTTTTTGTTTTAATAACATGCAAATGGTTACTCATCAACATTATGTCAATCCTATTCTGAACACGCACTTAAGTTTAGTTATTACAACCATAGCCAAGTAAGAAGAGAAAATTATTGTCCAATATAAAATGGAACAATTTTCTTTTTAGGTGGGGACTATTAAATCTTCAACAGAAATATATTTAAAATGAATTCTTTAAAAGATCCAATAAATTCAACTATACTTAAGAGAGTTAACTACATTAGTGGAAACACAGGGTTGTAAGGAACCATGAATCTAGCTGTGATGGGTGCTAAGTAAGAAGGAGCTAGTGAAATTTACAAAATCCAATTCCATATCTGGTAATACAGAAAGGTCACAGATAAATTAGTACCTAACGATATGAATAAAAAGTATACACAATCCAATTATGTAATTTTTATTCCCAGCACCACCCAAGGAATCTCCAAAATAAAATTAGTGGGAAAATCTTTTGCCAAGCCGATCCAAACAAGACCAAGACTATGAAAGCAAGGAACATAATTCCAACAATGAATGGTCTACCTATTAGAAGCAACAACCAAAATTTCATTTTCAAATCCAAAAACCTAGACCATAAATTCATAAAAACCAAAGTAAATTAACAAAATTTTAATGAAACTAACAATTCTATCACAAAAATCTCAAAAATTATACCCTTTGCATTTAAAGCAACTACACCATATGCCCTTTGCATTTCATAAGGTAAATAGCTAACCTTTGTAACTAAAGCTGCTTAGTTTTATTTGTGGACAAGGAGAGGGACTTCTTTAAAGGCAGTGAATCTCCTCAAAGGCAGCAACGGAGTCCAGGACGACTGTGGGTAGTAGGCAATAGGTCTAGTCGGTCAGGAGGGGGAAGGTTTGAATTTCTGAAATGGAGGAAAATAAGTAGAAACTGAAAAGGAAATTCGCGGGTTAGGGATTTGATCTGGGGAGATTATCTGAGTCTACCACCCTAGACGCAGGTACATTAAATAGTAGATGCAGATGAGGAGCCTATAGAGATGTTTCAAGAATGGGTACAAAATTCCTTTCCAATGTATGTTCACTTCATAAAAGATGATTTACATGCAGAAATTCATGGTACCCAACCTATTGAGCATAATTTAGTCATAGAAGAAATCCATGACGAAATTCAAGATGACCAAATTAGTGAACCTTAATTGGGTATAGAAGGGGACTATCACAATGAGGAAGCAACATAAGACTTGATCCTAAAAGAAAAACCACAATCTCTTAAGTCTAAGTTAGCCACTAAAGAGAACAACTATGAGGATCCTATGTGGCTAACTCTTACTCCACCTAAATCAGCCACTAAATTTATATTTATAAAGACCCCATGTGGCCAACTCTTCCACCACTATCTTTGGCATCTTACCTCTACACATACCAAGCAAGATTTCCAAAACCAAATAATATTGAGTGTATATGCTAATTACTACCATATATTGCTAAGCTTGAGAGCATCTTAAATCAAGACACATTAGTGTTATATGACACTTACTATGGGCGAAATCCGGTTGCTTAGGAGCACTATTCCAAAAGTTAAGTCGACGACTATAAATAAAGTACTACTTGGGAGGCAACCCAAGTTTTTAAAATTTTCTTTTGTTTTAGTTTTTAGTTGGAATTTTCTCATTAAGTGTTATTTATCTTTTACAGACTCATCATTTTTTACCTTTTACCAAACTTGGACACTTCAAGGATAAAGATTTGTGTTCTTTACACCTTGCTTCAATGCCAGAGAGTCTTTCTATCCTTATTCCTTTGTATATTTTAACATTGAGGACAATGTTTATCTTAGGTTTGGGGGAGGGTTTTATTAGTGTATTTTTGTTTAGGTTGTTAGTTAGCCAAGATGTTATTATGCTTCTATGATGAAATCCTCTCATCCTATGATAATATTTTAGTTTTTATATGATCTTTGATATTCATGTTAAATTCTTGAGTTAGTAGCATTATAGAATGTGATTTCCAACACATATTATGCTCTTAATCTTCTTCTTTGGTTCGTGTTGCTTATTTAGAGACCGTTTATATTTAGGAAGTTCATATTTAGTTAAGAACCTTTTGAATTGTTTGATTCTCTCTTGAGGCGAAATTCTAGACAAAACTAAGTTAAGAACATGATTTAGGCTGTCTTTGGACCTGTTCGAGCCTTTTTAAGCTTATCATGCTTTATATTATATCCTTAGTTACCCCTTTATGCCTAATATTGCATTTTATTTGACACTCATTAAATTTTTGTCTAACCATTTTTAGAATTCCAGTTTTGAATCCTTACTCTTAGGCATGTTGATCATTATACTAATATATTGAGCTATGTTTTAAAAAAAGAAGAGGAAAGGTTAAAGTTATATATAAAAAAAGGTATATACATATTTGTGCCTATTGATCACTCCTATATTCATAATAAAAAGAAATAAGTTTGGGTTGTAACAAGAGCTGGGAAAAAGGCAAGCAAAATAGAAAAATATATAAAGTAGTGAAATGAAAAGAGTATGCTAAGTGGGTATTACTTGGGTTGTGAAAAAAAAGAGCTTTTCAAGGGTTTAGAGTAATCTATGTGCTTAGAGTAACTTGAGCCACATAATTTCCTTTATCATACCATTAATGAGCCTACGTTACAAGCTTAGCAAAGACCTATTAATCATTGACTTAGTAGAGTCTACATTAGTGGAGAGAAAGATAAAAAGAAAACTAATGGGATTTGAGTGCTAAGTTGAATTTTATTTAGACATAAACTATTTTGGATTGCATGCATTCTTTTGGTAAGAGGTTATCACACACATTGGAAATCTATTTGAATTTATTGCTTGCTTTTGAATTGAAGCATAAATTTGAGTGATACTTTTGGTTGAGTTTTAGTTAAAGATCATGTAAAACTTTTGAGAGCATGTTAGGGATATAATTGTTTCAGTGTAGTCCATCTTTGGCTATTCATTCCGTTTATGTTTTTAGTTTCTTCTTTGCTTGTGGACTAGCAAAACCTTAAGTTTGGAGGTGTGAAAAGTTTTTGAATTAGATTTATTATATATCCTTTTGCCTATTTATTTTAGTTATGTTCTTGAGTTTCAAGGTAAAAAATATTAGTCTATTTCAGATTTCATGAGTATCAGCATGACCGTAGGACAAATAAGACTTGTAGAAGGAAAAAAAAAATTCATTTGAAGCAACGGATTAGGATATTAGGCCAAACTTTAAGTTTTAAAGCAAAGTCCGTTTCAGATTTCAAAAATACCAGCACGACTATGAGATGAATAAGACCTATAGGAAGAAATGAAAATCTATTTGGATCAATAGTTCAAAAAAAAGCCAAATTTTGAGTTTCAAGACAAAAACTTTAAAAATTTGGGTTGGGGGGAAAAATGGTCAAGCACTAATATGTTTTCAATTTCAGGACTATCAACACAATCATGAAGACGAGTAAGAACTGTAAGAAGAAACGAAAATATATTTGCAACGGTTAGGATAATAGGTCAAACTTTCAGTTTCAAAACATAAATTTTGAAAATTTTGATTAATTTGTCCAAGTTAATTAATTAGAGTTGCATATTAATTTAAGTATAACTCATAACATATTTATTTTGATTATTTCAAGTTCTATCTTTAACATTCGGGCCTTCACACCTGAGTCAGGCTAATGAACAAGCTAGAAGACTTAGGATTTGGAGATGAGGCAGATTTTTATATATATATATTTTATTTCACTTATTATTTATTGTAAATAATTTTGTTACGATATTTGTATAATTTTTTTTTATTTATAGACAATTTGAATTTAAATATAAAAAATTCTTTTGAAGCAGGTCTTTACAGGTATAAAATAAAATAATTATTTTATTTTAAATATCTACTTCTGTCTAATGCAGATACAGATTAAAAATAAAAAATTAATAAAAAATTTGCATTTGTGATGCAGATGCAATTATATGTGCATTTGCATTTCAACATTTGGAAACTAGAATCTAATATATGGCACCAAATTATTGGCATCTAGACACATAGAAATACAGACGTAAATAAGTTCTATGTATGTGCAAATGCAAAAAATATTATTTGAGTCTAGGTTTATTGTAGGGTATAAACCTTTATTATGTTAAACAACTTGGCTGCAAATTGGAACCTATTAATGCTGGTCATGTCACTGTGGCTAATTGAGAGAAGGTAAAGATACAATATACATGTGTAGGGCTGAAGTGGGAAATGCAGGATATAAAGTTAACAGTTGATTTTTTTAATCATGCTTTTGGAAGATTGTCAAGTAGTATTGGTGGTTCAATGGTTGTCTAAGTCAGGCTAGATTCTATGAATTTTCGATGATCTTACCATGAGGTTTTGTTGGGAAGGACAACCAATCACTCTATCTGACAATGATCAACAAGAGATTCAGTTACCATCTGCCAAGAAACACAAAAGGGCATCATAGTCTAGAAACTCCTTGTTGTTGGTACATACAAATGAACATAAAGGGAAACCCACTCCCATCCTTTAGGCATATGGAAGTGAATGCCATTGAGGTACCTAACTTACCTATTTAATTGCAAAACCTATTGTGGCAACTTGAGATATTGTTTGCTAAATCCCAAAGGTTACCACCAAAGAGATCATATAACCATAGAATTGTGCTTAAAAATGAAAACCAAGTGGCTCAAGTTTAGACCGTATAGGTACCTTGCTCTTTAGAAGGATACAATTGAAAGAATGATTCAAGAAATGCGAGACTCTAGTATCATTAGGCAAGCCCATTTTTCATCTCTAATAATGATGGTTAAGAAGAAAAATGGGTCTTGAAGGATGTGTGAGGATTATAGGCAGTTAAGCCATTTAACCATAAATGAAACTTCTCCCATTCCAATCATAGAAGAACTATTAGATGAATTGCAAGGAACTGTGATTTTTATAAAAGTGAATTTAAGGTATGTTTATCATTAGATTAGGATGGTTGAAGTAGACATCATAAAAACTGCTTTTAAAACGAGGCCATTATAAGTATATGGTAATGCCTTTTAGCTTAACAAATGCTCCTTCCATATTTCAGAGCTTGATGGTAGAGATGTTTAGGCTTTTATCTTAGTAAGTTTGCTTTATTTTTCATTGATGATTTTTTAATCTATAGTAAGAGTTGGACTAAGCACTTGTAGCACTTGTAACAAACTTTTACTTTAATAGCCAAGAACATTATGTTTGTGAAGTATTCTAAGTGTTCATTTAGGGTATTTAAAGTAGAATATTCAAGTCCTGTAATATTTGAAAGAGAGTGACTACCACAAGATAGAGTGTATGCTATCTTTGCCTACCCCAACAACATTGAAGGCCATAAGAGGATTTTTGGGGCTCACATGATATTACTGGAAGTTCATTATAAGGTTTGGGAGTATCAGTAAGCCCTTGACAAATCTACTAAAGAAGATGCTTTTTAGTGGTCTAAAGCAGCAAAAACTGCATACCACAAGCTGAAAATGACCATGACTCCTACTCCGATAATAGCTTTATCAGATTTTTGGATGTTGTTTATCATTGAAACTGATGCTAGTGGTACTGGCATTGGAGTTGTATTAATGCAGCAAGGAAGGCCTTTAGTTTTAAGCAATAAAGTTCTATTCATGAAACGCCAGGCTTTATTTGTATATAAGAAAGAAATACTAGCCATTGTGTTTACTGTGAAAAAGTGGAGTCACTACTCAATAAGGAGACATTTCCGAAATAAAAAACTAATCATCAAAGCCTAAAAATACCTAATAGACTCATTACCCTATAACAACAAAAATTCTTGGCAAAGATGATAGGTTTTGATTATGAAATTTACTACAAGAAATCTACACCAACAAAGTGGTTAAAGCACTTTCTAGGAGGTGGGGATACTGAGCTCTATATACTGTTTGCCACTACAGTTCAATCAGAAATATTACAAAGGGTTAAGGCCTTATGGCAAGCAGACCTAGTTTTACAAACATTAATTACAGAGTTACAAAAATCTCCAACTAGTCAAAAGTACTACACATGAGAGTGAGGGTTATTGAAGAGGAAAGGAAGGTTAGTAGTGAGTAATCAACTCTCTCTGAAGTTGGAATTATTAACCTATTATTACTATAGAAGTGCTATGGGTGGTGTGATAAATTGATAATTTGATGGATGATATGCGTAAAATAAGTGGGACAATTTATATAATAATAACAACAAGATATATATATATATATATCTTGATTTAAGTATGAAATTTAATGGTATAACATTCTTAGTGTTTTATGGACATATATATTAATAGGATATATATCTAGAGAGCAAATAAATAGAAAGTACTATATATATATATACAAGTTAGAATGCTTAGGAGGTAGATATTTATATTATTTTAAGTGGAAGAATTGCTGGCACGTACAAGTGGGCAGGTAGTTTTCTTTCTTTCAGTTTTTTTATTGGTTCTCACTTTGACTTGGGTAGCTGTTCTATTCCTCCTTCTATTCTCCTTCTTCCACCGCCTCCAATTTGCGAGATGTTGCCTTTGTTCCCTGTGTTGATGAACGAAGCTGCAATTGGAGGGCTGCCTTACTGAGTTCATAGTAGTGCAATAAATTTCTGTTTCTTTGCTCTTAGTTTATCAATTTCGTCCATGTCTTCACCTAGTGGTTGGTTGATAAATTCTTGCGAGTTAAGTGAGTGGGCGTTGGCTTGATTGGTTTTTGGGGATGTTTGCTGTGCGGTTTTGGTGAGGGATGGAGCCAAAGAAAGATCATACCTCTAACTTCAGTTGAGGTCTAGGTTGTTTGGGGGTGAGGGTATTGAAGTTGAAGCTAGAAAATTTTAGGGGTATGGGATGGTGACAAAAATGGTTAAGGCTGCCTGGTTATGCTTGTTCATGTCCCCACTGTGTGGTGTCTGCTTGCTGCCAAGTGGGTTCTTTAAGTTTTAGGCAAATTGTTCTTCCTTCCTCCCTTACTTTTTGACTTGGTTTAATTGGATTATGAGTTGAGGAAATGGAGTGTGGCTGGCATTTTTAAAAGTTTTGACAACATCCTGGAATTAGGAATGAAGCAACGTGGGTGTGGACGGTGCTATTGGCTGGAGGTTGGAGTTGTGGGGTAAACTACCGCAAGATTGAGGAAACTTGGAGCAAGCCCTATTCTTGCTGTAGCAGGGGTGAAGTAAGGGCTTCTTGCTCTGTTTTGGCAGCTAAATAGACAAATCAATTCCTACACCCTCAATAACGTTTAGTTCATCCATGGAAGCTTAGGAGGTAAGGTGTGGAATTTTTGTTACTTGCTGTGAGGTTGCAAGTTGATGTGAGTAGTGTGATGTTTAATTAGGCCTTAAAATGAGTAGAGACTTAGGACCAAAGAACTTGTGAAATGATAATATGGTATAAATTTAGAGTAAGAGTATAAATACGTTAGAAAGAAAAATTAAAAAATTGTTTCATTGAATTAGGAATTGAGCATAAATAAATTGAAAATTAATGTTAAAAAAGTAATATTCACATTTATATATATACAATTATGTGAGCAACTTATTTTTTTTAGTTATTCGATAATATAACTTATTAAAGTTAGAATTTTATATATATACATGTAGAGTAATTTAAATATGTACATATATAGTAATGTTAAATTATGAAAGTTAAATTAGTGAATGTAACATATTAATTAATATTGCTTTAAGAAATATATTATACATAATTACGTATAATTAAGAAATCTCGAATTAATTTATAAGTGATTATTAGTAATCTATTAATTCATGATTTTTCAGCTCCTAGAGCATGTCGAGGAGATTCCGACACTGTCACATATTAGACGGATTGATGAGTCACATCCGTAAACTTGTGAGGGAAATTATGTGCTTTATGGTTATCAGATTATTGTGTGAAACTATGTGCTTACTTGAATTTAATGAGTGATAATAAAAACTATGCAAATGAGTGATGTCAGTGATTTAATTGAATGATATGTGATAGACATTGATTGTGATTGATAAGGGCCAACACGTGAAAATTTCTTGAAAAATGGTTTTCATTTTTGAAATTAAAACCAGGTGCACCTAGGTTATTTGAACTTGCTAGTTTCTTTGAGTTATCCTAATTCTAAATTTTTTTAAAAAACTATTGGAGTGCTCAGCCCCGGTAAGAAGAGATATTGTTGTGCGGGGCTAAGTTACTCATTGGCCCTTTTCTTGTTTAGTTGATTGCTTAATTATTGATTGGCTTGTATGATTTGGTTGTTGTTCGGAACGGTGAACTAAGTGAACTGTGATTATATAATCACGTATGTGCATCACTAGATTTGAAAATGAGTTGTACATTATGATATTTGTGTTGTATGATGCTGGTATCCATAGGGTACATGATTTACTCACTAAGTCTTTGTGACTCATTCTTTCTATTGTGGTTATTTTTTTAGTTTTTCAGGAAATCGCAGTTGAGCGTTATATAGGGCTACTTGCCGACTCTGCAGTGGCATGGTATATCTCAGAAATCACACACTTAGAGCATAAAGGATAGTACTTGCAGTCGACGAGGGTGTCATGCATGGTTGTAATGGATATTGTATTTATTATGATGTTGTCTTGTTTTGTTAGGAGCGGAGCTCCTCTGCATATTATGGCATTACATTTTACTATTGACTTAAATCCAGGTTGTTTGCTTATATTATGGGTATATTCCAACATACGGGGAATCTTTACCAATATTTTCATAAATCATATATGTTTAACTGTCAGTACCGAATATTATTTTAACTATATAATATTTTGATAGTATTGATTTCAATGTATTTTTAAATTGTGAGGCACACTACTTGCATATTCAGGGTTACGGGGGTATTGACACCCATTCCTCCGGCCAGTCATACTCTTATTTGGGGTTGTGACAGGTGGTCATTTTGGGGTACATGCTATTGCAAAAAGACTTTCAGGACGCTTATATTAGAAGGGAATGAAGAAGGAGGTCAGAGAATTTGTGAGGCAAAGGTCTGTCAATGGTATAAGTATGATACCTCAGCTTCTCCTTGGCTACTTCAGCCCTTTCGTATACCTGATAGGATATGGATAGAGTTAGCCATGGATTTTATTGAAGGGCTGCATGCTTCTAATGGAAAACTGTTATCATAGTGGTGGTGGGATAAACTTGGTAAGGCTGCCCATTTTCTAGCTCTATAACAACCCTTTACAGTCATGACTATAGCATAAACCTTCCTAGATAGTGTCTACAAACTTCATGGACCACCATCTTCTATTGTTTCTAATAGGGATAAGGTGAGTTCCTCTTGGACTAAACTAACGAAATTATTAGGGTCAAACTGTAACTGTCCACTGCATACTACCCTTAAATAGATAGGCAAGGTGAGGTGTTAAACAAATACTTTGGAGATGTATCTTAAGTGCATGACGGGTAAGCACCCAAAAATGGGCCAATTGGCTACCTCTAGCTGAGTATTGTTATAATACCAATTTCCATAGTGCTATCTAGACTACTCCTTACCAACAGTATATGACTAACTTTTTATATTATAGATGACTCCAGCTTGAATCTGTGGATAGAAGTCTCACCGCTAGAGTAGAAGCCTTGAATGCTAAAGTTTTATTTGACAAGTGCTTAAAACCATATAAAGACTTGAGTTGACAAGCACATGATTGAAAGAGACTTCAAAGTGAGAGACAAGGTTCATTTTAACTTGCAACCTAATAGGCAACAATCTCTAGCCTCCACATCGATCATGAAGCTTAATTTTAAATATTTTAGACCATTTTTCATTGTGAAGAGGATTGGAGAAGTGGCATATAAACTTCAGTTACCGGACACCACCAAATCTACCATGTCTTTCATATTTTTCAACTAAAACTTTGTGTGGGGATTATCTCGTCATGGCTTCTTTGCCATTGGAAGATGAGAATGGTATGCTCATAAAGGAACCAGTAGCAATTCTGGATCGTTGATTCAAGCAGGGGCAATAGAGCCATCATTTAGGGGTGATTTTAAGGGCGAAGTGTTATTACAGCACCTAAAATAAGATATGGGTTATTGTAATTTTTTTTAGTTAATTATGTTGTTAACAGTTAGCTATAGGCACCATTTCTTTTATTTTGCTCTTTTGTGTTTTGTTACAGTTGGGGAAGGGAATTTGTTTGAGTTATTGAGTTATTCTAGTTGGAAAGAGGGTGAATCATATGGGAATCACGATATAGGGGTATCAATCTTGTGCTTACATTATCAAATGAATATCAATCTTTTTTCTTTAGCTTAGTTTTCTTTAGTTTTATCTGTAGCTATTCTTCTTTGCCTTTCTGAAATTTAGGCCTTATCACATGGCTAAGCTATGTGCTTGTCAACTATTGTTGGATAATTTGAAAAATGGTTACTGATAGCTTAATACCTATTAGTTGTTGAAGACAACATTTACTTAGTTAAGAAAAGCCTATGAGTTGATTTTTCTGTTTTTTCCTCTGAGCTCCTTATGGACTTTTAATTTATGGCCAAGTCCTTGGTCTCTTTATCTTTAGATTAGAAGAGAAGTTTATACGCTATACTTTGCAAACTTTGTCGATATCTAACTTGTTGGACTTTGCCAAACTCGAACTTGCTGGGCATTGGTTTGAACCTTCTCAAGTGAAGCTGCTATTACAAGAGGCTTTCCTAAAAAATAGAAAAGAGGCTAGTCGATCTCAATAATTCCAAACACATGATCTCCGATTTGCTATCTAATCAGATAAAGCATCTAATAAAACTGACTAGCATAGGTTATGTGTAGTATGTGATATGTTAAGATTAAATTGGAATATTAATACTTTATTATTAATAAAGTATTACCTTGAATTTAGAAATTAGGTCATGTAGGTAATGCATGGATGTAATTTATATTATATTACAAAATGAAAATAAAATGGATATCCAGTGATTGAAAATACTTATATTAAATGAGGTTATTATTGTATCAAGGTGTAAAATTGACAATGGCTTGGAATATGAATGACAATAAGAATCGTGGTATATCAGTTAATAAAGTTTACATTTCAAATAATTCATGTGTGAAAAGTAGAATATTGTATATATTAATGTTTGAATTTTTTTTTTGAGAATAATGAGTAATTAGCAACAATTATTTTTTATAGTCATTGCAAGTCAAGACAATTTAAGCATGTCATTAACTCTTTGGATAATGGTCGAAAGGATGCAATAAGATCAACTGGGTTTGGTGAATTGCTAGACATTTAAGTGTGAAAAATTGGAAACTGAATTATGTTGTTTTCTAATAAAAAGGTTTTATCTAGATAATAACTCTTTACATTTGGCAATGGGGAAATCTGAAGGTGACCTAAGATGATGTGTCTAGAATTTTAGGCATAAATTCTGGAGGTGTTAATGTATTGATAAATGATCCAAGATTAGATGTTGAGCTGGTGTGCATAAAGTATAGTGTGGAGTTTGGTAAAGATGTGGAAATAGTTGACATTGAGAAGGATATTGTCGATGACATAACTGAGATGGAGGAGTTTGTTTGTTTAAATTTGGATTATTCACTAATAAATTCATTTCTTTGTCCATATAGTAGTTCAGTGTGAGACACCAGAGTGTGCAAAGCACTTATTATTATAGAAACAATAAAACAGAAGAATTTGACAAAGTAAATGTTTAGTTTTTTGAAGCAAGGCATTAAAAAAGTTCACAAAATGCGAAATAGAGGTTTGTGAATGGTTACATGTTATTCCTAATGGTAAGTATCTTGATTCAATATAATCTAATATGCTATATTATAATTTATTGACATGATGAAAACAAAGAATGTTATACTGGCTAGTCTATTTGGACAACATAGTTATAAATGGTGGTGAGCTTGCTTCGAAAGACAACATCATAAATCAAGTCTTAGTATAGGGAGATGTAAATTAATTTATGTATAGGTTAAGATGCACAAAAGGTGTTGATAGATTGAATGTATGTAAAATATGTAATAACCACATTCGTTTAGAAGGCACAAATCAAGATATAACAACAAGCAAATAATAATATGTTTAGTTTTGTACAAGTTGTATTATTAAGGAAACCAATCATGATTGATGGAGAATGTGAAGGCAATAAATCAAATGTGAGATATGTTTATATATATATATTATATATGTATATATATATAACTATATACAATTTGACATGTGTATTTGAAACATTGATTTATTTAAATTTTGCAGGAAGATGTTGCAGAATCTATTGAGGTAATGCGTTCTGATCTCAAGGACTTTAAGGATGAGTTAATGAACAACATTAGGGAAGAATTAAGAAAAGTATCCTTATTCCAGCCAATATACAAGAGTTGTGACAATTTGCTCGGTTTGGTAATTGAACTAACTTATGTGGCTAAGAAGGACAAAGCTACAAATACGGTTGCCAATAAGGGAAAATAGGTAGCAAAGGAATTTATGCAAGGCAGTATTAGTACTTTGAACTTACAGAATTTAGTATTTGAAAGTGAGACTAGGAAACAAAAAGTTACCCTAATTGTTGGTGTGAAAAGCAATGAAGCCTAGAATGGGACGAAGAATTGCTTTAGTGATAAACAAGCAAAGATGTTAGGGAAGAGTTGTATGAAAGATGCGTGGAACAAATATGCAGGTATTAGATGTAAAACGGATAATGAGGTGAACAAGAATAAAGATGCTGGAAAAGAAATAAAAGAATTTTCCTTCATGCAATCTGTGTAAGGTTAGCAAAACAAACCTTAGAAAATTAGTTGCTATATAGGTACATCATTTATTCATGTAGTTTAATAAACTAACATAACTGAATATTTTGAATTTGAAATTTGCAGTTGAAGTTCAGGTGAACTAGTGTGATGTGAAAATGTTTAGAATAGAGATCGAATTGTACCAAAAATATTTGATTGATTAAAAACGTTGTTTAGGAAAGTGCAAACTTTGTGGCCGTGTGTATTATGACTTGTAGTCTTTCCAGTTAATTAGATACCTTATGCATGGAGTAATATATTGATAACAATGTTGTAAGGTTAGCACTAGGTTTGTAAATTATGAATGTGGGGTCAGTTGGTGGCAAGCTTTTGGAAATGAATTGCATGTGACCATAATATATTTGAAAGCCGTCATCTTTAGTCTCAAATAATTAACCAATCCAAACAATTGACAAAGAATATGCAAATCATTTAGTAATTCCTTCCAAGACCCTTTTTTAGTGGCTCACCCAATGTCTTTATGCAAAGTATATTAAATATGTCATCTAGCAATGTAGATTTACCGAGTAACTATGAAAACATTCACCATACCTTGATCCAAGACAATAATTAATAAAACATGGCTTTCTTAAGGGTCATGTTCAAGAAGGCAACATTCAGAAATTAACACACAACTGCAAGGTTCATTACTTGTTCAATACTGCAGAAGTGATGTTTAGGTCCATAAGCTTATTATCTAACATGGCTATTTGCACACTTAGGTCTTGTACGATAAGGGCCTTTAGACATATTGGTATAAAAACATTTACCAAAAAAAAAAAAAAACTATTATAAGCTTAATTTGAGTCATAGACAAGCAAGGCAAGATATTACAAGTCATTCAAAAAAAAAAAAAAAAAACATAATGCTTTATAGGAAGTATTTATCAGCTAGAAAAAGTAATGGACACATTAAGACTATGTCAGTTAGCCTTGAAGATGGTGACAAATATTGGATAATGTGTCTTTTCAACCATTTTAAACACAGAGACATTGCCTTATTTGACCTTCCCAGCACTAGCAAAATCCCCCAACCTGTGGTTAAATTATTGTTAGATTTCAAGTTATAGGAAGGACGGATTAGAAAATTCTAACCATTGAGTATAATTATAATTCGTTTAGGCTTTTCCTTAAGGTGTCCATTCACAAAGCATGAAAAAATAAGGATAAATATGTCATACCCCACACAGAGACATGATTTTTTGGAGTATTGAGTAACTAAACCTCCATAACCCTGATTTCAAAACAAAGAAACATGTAACTTCTGACTAAACCAAAACATTAAAGTAAATGTTAGAAAATACACATTAACCACAAATGATTATTTACTGAAATATATAAAAATTTACTAAAAATTTTGGCAAAGGTTCTTTATAAATTGGAACATAGCCAAAATACGAACATAATTTCCTGGTTACAGTCAACTGCTTTATACAACATCAATATACACAAGAAGCTATGCTCCACTTTAAACCACAACAACAAATGAATTGGACTATAGTACGATATAAAATCAGACATACCAAAATCTTATTGTGACTACAAACTTTCATCCTTGACTTCAAGATTGAGAATCCAAAAAATTATTTTGCTGCCAAATACTTGGCAAGCCTAGTATCAGTGATTGACGTCACTTGAGATCTTGTTACTGAAAATAATATCAACAGAAGATAGGTGAGTCTCACAGACTCAATGAGTAGAAAAATGTACCCAAAAGGTACTAGCATCACGTAACACATGTATTTAATACATAGAATAAATAATATATATAGTTTAAATAATTTCAGAATAACCTAAATTATACAGTAAATTAGTTTTACACGTACGTAATTAGGAAAACATAAAATTAAACAAGCACAGTTCAAGTAGTACTTTGTACAACAAAATCAAATCAAAAAATAAAAAATAAAAATCAAAGCACCTAAACCACACAAAGGGCATATGGAGTAACTCAAACCCGCACACCAAACAGTATCATTGAAACACAGAATCACTGAATCTTCATGTGGCTGAGTTACTGGAGTATTTTAAAACACTTATCAAATTAGAATATCTCAAAACATCCGAGGTGCACCCAAATTCTTTTTAAGAAATAAAAGTTATTTCGAAGAAAAATCAATTTATTGGCCTTTATCAAACACAAACAAGATCACACACTAACATAATTTACTCGAGTTAATCATGACAATACAATTCTTATTTACTAATATATAACATACATACATGTATATAATTCATCGGAAAACACATTAATCTAGTAATCAAAAGGTAACAGTTAACCACTCACTGTTTACTGATTTTATTCATTACTTCTTTCATTCACGTGCTTTTTTGACTCAATAACATTTTTTGAAGCTACAAATAAATTTTCCAAGTATTACTTAGTTTGATAATTTTATAGATTATAACCTTTTAATTACAAAAATCTAGAGTTATTAAGTTTCAAGAATTTATTTTACGTCTCTTAGGTATTTTCACAACTCCCTTGGATATATGTTTGTTTTCAACTTGCTTAATAAAACCAAGTTGAAACATTATTTTTAGGAAGTTATCTATCTTTCTTATTTAGAAAGCTTCCTAAAATCAATCTTGAACTCACTTAATTCCTCACATGAACAAAAACATGGCACTAGTACAATTTCTAGTTACCTAACTTGGATTCCAATACTTGTAGAATTCTTATACTTGGGAATTAACTTATAAAACTTTTCAATATAGTTTATCAAGATGTTAGGAACATTTTATCTTTAGCACTTTATTCCTAAATAAACCGTTAAGATCCTCTAACATCAGTTTTACCAAAACAGGTACATTCAGGACCCAAAAATCACTGGCGATCGGGTCTAGTCAGTTATGGACCTTTGGTAGACTGACCTGAAAAAGTTAGGTGATTAACATCATCAATCGAGTGAAAAATTGAAGATTTCAGTTTTGTAAAATCACCAACAGCTGAAAATCAGTCTGTAATAGTTGGTTTCGGTCGGTTATACACTATCAACAATTTTCTCCAAACTCAAACAAAAAAAAGACAACAAAGAGAAGAAAGAGTTAATAAAATTCAAATTTTTATGAATTCAAATCTAATTTAAAAATCCTTAAATCTAAGCACAATATAACTTATCATCAACAATCAATTCTATAATTTAAAATCCCCAAATCAGAACACAAAATAATCATTACAAAAAGGAAAAAAATGGATTCAGAAATCCCTAAATTCAAACTCATACAGCTTACATGCAAATATGAGAAATCTCCTAAACCCATAACATACTAGTAGTTCCAAAGTTTTTAATTTGATGGTTCGTTGATATGCCTAAAAATCACTAGTTTCACTTTTCACTAACCTCATATCTAAAAAGTAGAGTACAACTCTATGTCTTCTTACCTCTGAAGTTGCTGATTTTGAAAAATTATAAAATTAGCAAGAAAGATGCAGTCATTGATTAGTGAAGAACTAAAAAATTACCATGGAAGATAGCACTAGCCTCTGCCTATTTCTTCTCATTTGGCTGCCTTTATGCCTATGCCTATGCCTATACCTATTTCCTTTCATTTGGTTGCCGAATTGAAAGCATTAAAGGGTAAAGTTAATATCTCATCATATAGATTCAAGGGTTTTCTTTAAATGGTTTGGATGGGAACTTCTAAAATTTATTTATTTAGGCTTAAACATGGTATGTTTTTAATTTGGGCTGGCTAGAGATAGAAGTTGTTGTTAAAAGGTGGGTTGTCCAAACTTTAAAAAAAAAGAAGAAGAAGATATATAGTATTTAGTTGGGTTGGTTAACCAGCCCATACTATTTTGGAAGTCCGAAAAAACTGACCCGACTCGACATTTGCCAAAAATAGTCAACCGAATTTGAAAGTATTATTTTTGGTTCAAATTGATTTCAATTTAAATCAGTCAGTAATATGACAGTTTTTTCAATTTTGCGGTATTGATGCTCACCTTTAAACAAAAATAGGGCACTTGTATAATTTTTAGGTTACCTAATCTGGATTCCAATGCTTGTAGAATTCTCATACTTAGGAATTAAATTATAAAGCTTTTCAGTATAGTTTATCAAGATGTTAGAAACATTTCATCTTTAGAACTCTACTTCTAAATCATCCGTTAAGATCCTCTGATATCAATTTTACCAAAACAGATACAGTCAAGATCCAAAAATCACAACCATGACTTCCAACACCTCCAATATACATAAAACACAGAATTAAGATGTCCAACACTCCATAATTATCCTTTAATATGTTAGAAACAATTCTTATTCAAAAGTTTTAAGATAATTCAAACCACAACGCATGACAAAGTCTCCCAGACTTACTAAAGTTTGCCTAAAATTCTGCATGGACCAAGTTACAATCCAACAGCTCTAACGATAAATATACTCATAACCAGATTACAAATATTTTTAGATATCATCTCAAGATCCTAAGTTATATTTTCTCTTTAGAATTCTTAATTTAATTCAGTCCCGAAAATACTTGAAATACTGAATTTCTCTAACTCAGCAAATCTGCCTTGCATCCATTCAAAAACTATTTAACTCTCATTTTCAACACTTCACCCTACAACTAAAGATCCTTTGCTAGTACTCATTATCCACTTTCATCAAATCCTCAACTCACCACATTAACCAACCAACCACTCTTTGCTCTTGATTATAAGCTTTTTATTCAAATTCAAATAACAATTAACCACTAAAAATTAAATTTACAAAGTTTTACTCATAAAGTTATAACTAGTTTCTTTGAGGCATTTTATTAAACATCTTAAGTACACTCATTTCATTACTTGAGTATGTATGTATATATACATTCATACATATTCCAAGAAAACCCATACAACTATCTCAATTCATATTACTCACATTCCAAATATTGAATTCAAGCTAAATCAATTACCTAAAGCTAATCCAAAACTTAAACTATCCACTTCCTACATAACCACAACCAACTTCCCACGATTCCTTTTTCAATTATAACTAACTAACATGTTATCATTCTTTAATCATTATCCTATAACTTATATCATCCTAATACCAATATACCTCTTTCAATTCTAAGATATATTCCTCTAACACAGTATCAAGTATATCATATTAACCATTTAACTATCAAAGTTAAAGGAAATCCACAACCCACAAACTAATAACTATTAAACAAGACCACTCCCCCCCCCTCAATAACTAAATAAGTCATGGCAAAGAGGAAGAAAAACTCTGCACTTACTGATTGCCGTGAGGATGCTATGATACCAACAAATAGCTTGCAGTCCTCTCCTTTAGCTTGCTGCCAAACAACATAAAGTCCACCCAAACCCCTTCCAACAAGATAAGTAAAGAGGTGGAGAAAAGCAGCCTTACTATTGTGCCAAAACCGAGAAAAACAGTTGCTACCAACAACCCAAGAAATTGGTCTTTTAAACCTCCGGCCCTACTGCCCATACACACTAAGAATCAAGTTAACCTAACTCACTAAACCTAAGGAACTATCAGTCCACAAGCAGATCTTAGTTACAACCAATGCAAGGCCATCCAACAGCTCCTAAACCACCCTTCTCGGCTGAGCTTCAAGTGTTGGAGGCTGCCATAATCCAAATGAAAGCAAGACGGGTGAAGGTTCTCTCAGTTGGTTAGAATCAAGAAGGATTCAAAAAAGCCAAGAGGAAGCAAAGAGAACTAAGGCATATGCACTTATAGCTAAGAACAAGAAGAAAGACAAGGAACAACCAAGTCGGTTGGTAGAAATGAAAAGGGAAGCCAAGAATAAAAAATTAATACAAAAAAAAATTTAAATAAAAACTAATTTAATGTGGTGGAGATTAACTCTCACTTAATATCCACACACACACACACACACACATATATATCCATCATTGTCCCCTACTTATAAAATACATACACTAATTTAATCACTAGTACACTTTATATAAAGTCAAATGTAAGTCCAAGTCAACCTATGATGTGGTGGAAATTAATTCCTACTTACATGCGTATATATATAAAGTGTTCATTTACTATTAATTTAGTTTAATTTAATTAGGGCATACTTTGAACTATTAGGTTATAACAAAATGTTTCAATAAATAACTCACATTACATGCCATGAGCTTTATATTAAACTTGTAGGAGGAGAATAAGTAATTTTTCGGCAATCTACCCTTGTTAAGAATAGGGCACAAGAAGAAATGATATTTAGACCTAAAAGTTCTTGCTAGAAGTGGATGCGAATTAAAATCCTTAAAGTCTATTATAGAGATACTCTTTTTATCCTTCCAGTTTACCATGGATGATTTTAATTTTTATGATATGGAAAAACAAAATTAGTGTGTTGTATTATATAGAATTCAAATTGTTTGAAGTATAAAGTAAATGATAATAATTTATATAAATAAGCATACCTGCACTTTTATATATATCACCTATTTATATGCCATAGACAATAGGTTCATATGCAAACTTAACTGAATCAGCCATAAATATCCTTACATAAAAGAAATCAATCACTTCATAGCTAAGCACAAGAGTGGTTCCACTTTTGATCTCATAAAATAAAATACAATGAATACTAGTTTGTATAGTTTCAAAATTGATAGGCCAGATATGATCATCTAGCACGTATAAGGTTATTATTCTCGTAAGGGAGATATGATGCTCGAGTACAAACTCGATGGGTAGCAACTAGTTAGATTGTGTTAAAATGGTAGATTAATAAAGTTAAGCAATATCAAAATGCACTAGAAAAACAAAATTGACATTGGCACTTACAATTCATCATTTTAAAATATCTTTGTCAGCAATGACAACTATGAACCTAGTCGTTAATTTACTTTTCCTTTCTTTATCACCTAACATCTTCTTTGACACAATTAAACCTCAAGGGAAAAAAAAATTGTTCAAATTAGTTTTCAGACAGAAAAAAACTCATCTTTTAAGCATTTTGTTGACAAAATATAACAAAGTTAAGGAGCAAATAATGTTGAACACAATAACAAATATAGAACAAGTAAAATTTACCTTTAATCATTTGCCTAATTGATAAAGTCTAACCCTTACCATGAATTATAGGGTTGTAATTTTTTCGGTAAAAATCAAATGATCAAATTAAACTGAATTTTTGGTTTGGCTTAAGATAATTAAAAAAAAAAAAGTAATTTCAGTTTTTGAAAATTTAAAACCAAATTTTATCGTTTGGTTATATTAGGAGGTTGATTATAATCAAAACTGAAACTGAAATTCTTTTGTTACTTTTAGATTTAAAATGTGCCCTTATTTTAAGTTACCTTGATATTTGATATATATATTTTGGAATATTGTATTTTATTCTTTATCTAAAATTTGAATCTTTTATTTTCCTGTTAGATCTAATATCTTGTTTTTCTTTGCTGAAGAACTTAGATTTATAACTTTATTGATGTTTTAATATTTTTAAGTAGATTTGTAATTCGTATAATATTTTCAATTGAACCAAAATTCATGTAATTTCTTAATTTATTTTTGTTTTATTGTTTTTAATTATTCTTTTTAAATTGTAACATTAATTTTGAATATACCAAATGGAGTAGATGTAGGATGCGAAATACATGGTCAAATCAAATTTCTCTATTTTGAGATGTAATTTATTTTTAAATATTAATTGTAATTTTGATATGCAATTCAAAAATATTACAAAACAATAAGCAAAATAGGTTTTTGAGCTCAAGTTTTTTAGGGTTTTAGTCCAAATCTATTTAAATCGAATACAATTGAAACCAAACCAAATTTTAGAATTTCGGTTTGGTTCGAATTTCATATACATAATAAAACTAAAACCAATGATAACTGAATTAATCGATTTGGTAAATATGATTAAAAACCGAATTGAGCCAAACTAATTGCACTCCTAATGAATTACAATTTGAACTACAAACATGTGCATCTCACAGAAAAATAAATAATATATGTGTTTATGCACCATATACAGTTACGAGTATTTACTGTGACCACTATTAGTACATTTGGTTAGATTAAGACCTGCATAAGGGTAGAGAAACATTGGAGATTTTATAATTGGAATTGAAGTTTATTCTTTTAACTTATATAGACATAACACAAAATTTCAAATAACAATAACAATGACAAAGTGTATTGAAAGAGTTGAAATGTTAATTTATCCAAAATATTAAGTTTGTGGACTTTAGATGATTAAAAGAAGAAAAAAAAAATCCCTATGTATACTTTCTCATATTTTATTCACTTCCTAATCTATAAATGATTTTTTCTTATCATTATAATAATTTTTCCAACAAAATTTAGGAACTTTTTCCTCCACTAATAGACATCATAAAAAGGGAAACCTCTTGATCCATGCATTTGATATTTTAAAATGATTAATTAACACAGTATCAAAGACTATATTTTCTTGATATGTTTTATAAACTATATCAAATTCATACTGGTATCTTAAAATAGCAATTGACTTATTATCTTTGATGCTCACATGATATTCGATTATGCAATATGTTTAATTAACTTTTATATTAAACTTTATGTCTGTCAGCTATACACAATCTAAACCAAGTTGTTTAGTTACAAATGAATCCATATCGAAGAACCAACCTACCTAACAAATTATAAAAAGAACTAACCCTACATGCCCACAACCCCATTGATTATGTTACAACTAAAACTAAAAACAATAATCACACACAACAAGAAGGGGAAATGAAGAGAGAAAGAGGACAGATGAGATGAGACAAAGATTAGCCATATAGTTCCTGCAACAGAAACTATCCATGCTTTGCAACACAACTTCAATTCAAATCTTAAAATATGGATAATATGATACAATGAATGATTAGACTTATATTGATAAGCAAATTTAACTTCCTAAAAACACATTAATTTTAGCTTATCAGTCCTCATCTTATAATTCTATCCTTAATCTTAATTGTGACCCGTATTAGATTATTATACAAGCACTTACCGCCAATATATATTATAAAAGAATTGACATTACATATCCTAAAAATTATAAATGAAGCAACACCATGTTATTTCACACACTACATTATTCATATAAGATAGACAATATAAAATCCTCAAGTTTCAAAAACCAAAACAATCGACTACCCAAATCGCAATACATAAAATTTCTATACAATCTAAAAAGAAAATTTTCAATTATTCATAGTGAATTCTTTTAATTTTGCATTAAATTCAACTAGCTTTTGAAAATCATTTCCCCATAAAATACAAACAGTGATGTTGCAAAGCGCATTATACCCAGACTGATAGAACAAGAGGAGTTTACCTAGGTTGAAGTAATCTTTTTCGTCTCTGTCCCACTCTCACTTCACTCTCTTATGTTCTACTACTCACACTTGACAGTGCTTAAACAAAAAGCAAGCCTTAGGAGAATAAAAAATGAATATTGGAATGGTATCTCAAAAAGACAAATAGAAGACCAGATTAACCTAAAAAAATTCAACGGAAATCTTACTCTAAATAGGGCTTTGGTGGGCCACTCATTATAAAGGGTGATCTTAAGGACCACTCTTTAAGGTTTGGGACCACAATGCAAAAGTGAAATTTTGTGTTGTTTCCTATCTCATGCATCTAATTTCTTGGTTTTTTTGGATAAACAAATATTCTTTATGATTTCTAAAAATTACACCATTATTTTGGAGTAAAAAAATATTTTGTAATGCTTTCGGCAAATATAAAAGTAATTTTAAAAAAATTTCAAAACAGTGTTGTTGGATTCATTTATTGTTAATATTTGTCCAAGCCAATAACACAGTATCTTACACTAAATATAATGATAATATAATTCATGATTAGATGTACATTCAATACCTTAGATACTAATAGCTTACACGCTTACTTTTCAAACATAGCACTGTCAGTACTGTCAACTAATGTAGAACTCATAACTGGTGATTCATTTGTCATAGTTGTAAGTAATATTAATATTTATAAAACTTATAATTGTTGATTTATTTGTCAAAATTAAATAGACATTTTATTGGTGTATATGCATAATGTAAAATGTTTGCAATACATCAACTCGTAAAAGAAAATTACAATCGAAGGCATAAATACTGTTACTAACAAACAAGTGTTGACATATCAATTATCTGTATAATATGGAGAAGGTCAAATCATAAATAATGTCATTGCCCATTCTTAGTCCAAAGTTTCAATACATGATAGCCTTAAACAAAATGATACGACATAGTGCAAAATAGTAAATAATATTCTATTTATATGATTTTGAACTAATACATTATTGCATAAAAAATATCAAAAAGTTCAATATGTCCATGTCACTATAATGCATAGGTAATATTAACCATTTTCACTAAATTCCCAAATTAAAATAAGATTAACAATTAATGAGCTACTCCCAATATCAAAATTTTATTTCATTTTCACAATATTTGTGTTAGGGTGGTAAATAAATAATCAAGTCTTATGATAAATAACACAATCATAATGATTTATAAGCTTAAAGATACCATTTGTGCACAATAGCCCACACAACGTTTAGGCTAATACTATCCAAGTTTAATTACCTATGCTATAGAAAGTGAACTAGACCTCACTATTATGTTACTGGTGAGAGATTATTCCATATTCAAGCAAAAGTTAATGCCTCATTTCAATACCTTTCTTTATCCATAGTTGCATTTTTTTTTTTTTAGGATTGCCAAATTTCTAATAGAGTAGATATGATTGCAATTGTTTAAAAACAAAACATTTTGTTTTTAATTTAATTCTAATATTTTTGTTTATAATTTTAAATAATTGTATCTCATTGGTGTCAATGATAAATTCTAAATAATGATAATATATTAAGTATTGTGATAGAAAATATCTTGTGAAAAAAATATTTAATGATAAAATTAATTGTCATATAATACATGTTTCATGAACTTATCGATATTTAAATGATAAATAATATTTTATTCATTGATATGGACACAACTAATATAATACAATTATTTATTTTCATATAATTTGAGTTAAACTCAAAATGTGTTGCATTGCAAAATGGGATGATCATACTTAATGGAACTATACTTATGGTATTAGTATGAAAGTGATGATATTGAAATTGAAATATGCAATGATCTTTATGATTTCAATTATTCTTTATAAGTAACCTTCAAATACTTACGTGTCCTATTGCAATGGTTACCTTACTCCTATTTTTTTCCTATTTATTCTATCATTAATAATCAAAAGGTCTGATAAATAATTAAAAATATGATGTAGAATTCATGAAAGACATTACATGTATCAAATTAAAAACTGCATAAAGAGCACAACCCAAATCCTACGTTCATTTTCCCTTTTCACACACTTTTCTATTTTTGTAGAGCATTAATGGCAAACTTGGAAAAATAAGTGGCAGAAATTAATTTCTACACTTTTAACAACTTAACTTGAAAGAAAACTTATATCCAAAAGGGAATTTTAAATAGAAAATCTAGTAAGCCATGGGAGGTTACTTAATTTTTTTTGGCTCTAACAATAAGGAAAAACAAATGAATGATAAACCGAAATATGGATTATTATTTCCAAGTGTGCAAATCTTGGTTAATGTTATAGCATAGGTTCAAGTATGTTCCTATTTGTTAGGCAATTCTCTTTGCAAAAGAAGTTTAAAAATTGCACATTCGAGATAGCAAAAAATAAAAGAAAAAAACTTTATATATGTTCCTTAAGAAGAAAGACATTACATATAGTTATAAGGTTGACTAGGTAAATGAAATGACACAAATATTAATAAACTATTTAATATTTGTGCCTACACCAATTGCTCATATGTTGCTATCATATGAAGACATAAATTAAAGGCTAGGACTCATTTTTTTCACACTCATCAATAAATTGTCGTTTGCATATCAACATCATTATAACATTAAACAATACAGGGACATTATCAATGAAATCAATGATTCAAATATATGAAAACCAACTAATATCTTAAATACCCTAATAAAAATCAATATCCAAATAGAGTAGCATAAATAGTTAAACATCATAATATTTAACTTAAACTACACTAACCCTAAAAATATTTCATCTTCACTAATTAGTTCATATGGTAAGTGCGCTCTAGGTTATAAATTGATCTCACTATCAACTTTGACCATCCATCGATAATGTAATAACTTAAGCGATGCACATGATAAGAGAACCTCACAAACCACATTCTTTTGCCAAGCTGTAGTATACCATTTTTCAGCCTCCTTTTCATATATGCACAAACAAACATTGATGATATACTCAACATGTAATGCATTGAATGAAAACTTACTGCAAAATTTATTTATATAATCAAATCTTTAAAAGAAAATTAAAAATAAAAGTTTGTTAGACTCTTGCTTGTGGCTTTTTATTGCTAGGACACAAGTAGTTAAAGAATGTTCTCAGATATAAAGGCTCTAGCCTTTTCATTACTAGTAGCTGCGGATATATTCGTAGCCAACTTCATTAGCTTTGTTTGTGATGTTAAAGCACCAGTTTCATGATTCTTTCCTCCTGTTTGTGTGAATTCATGTGTTTCCTTGACAGAGAAATTTAAATCATTCTTCATATTTGTGTTTCAACCTTCACAATAATGTTAAATGTAATCAAAATTCAATTATAGCCATTACTTGACCATTTAAAAATAACATATACAGCCATTACTTGACCATTTAAAAATAACATATACATTTCAAGTGTAAACTAATCCACGGCATGACTACTTGCTTTTAATACATCGAAACCAAATATAGAGTTAGCTACAAATTCTGAACTCAAAGTTAGTTCTGAATCCAAGTCACTTATCGAGCTATTGTAATTAGATTCATTACTAAACAACTCATGAAATTTATTATAAGGTATTGTAGTTGTAGAAGGCTCGAAAACAATGACATGAAATAAGGAAGGAGTATAGAAATAAAATAACATGGTATTGACTCTAAGTTGAAGGTTGTAATATTTAAATACCCTTTTAATCCCCAACCAAAAATAAGTTGCAAGCCCTCTGTTGAACTACAAGTCTGTTTGATTACAATTACAACTAATCATTTCTTTTAATTAGAAAACTTCATAGTCACACAATTGGCCACTTATGCACGATAATGGTTAATGAAAGCCGGGATATACACTATGCCAAATTCATAAATGGAGTTTTCACAATAATTTGAATAAATTTCAAAATATATCATGTCATGTAAAAGATTATAACAAATTAGAAAATAAATTACTTACAAGCTTATCATTTTTGAAATCCTGGTGACACAATGGTGACAACTATGCTACAAACAGTAAACAACAAAATATTACCATACTATTTGCTCAATCTTTAAATCAACAATTAATATATTCATCATAATAATTCCAAATCTATCAAGTCACATAGCTACAACCACAAGATGAATATTTTAAAAGGCATAGTAAGAATTTGGTGTAATATATTTGTAAAATTAACCAAGAAATTAGATTGATTAAAAGAATCAAGCATAAGAACATAATGATATTTTATGTTTCTTAACTAAGAGTAAATTATATTTTGTTTTAGTTCTTTAATGAGCTTTATTTATGTTTTTATTCCTACCTCCCTCAAGTGTTGTTAATTTTGTTGTGTACGCTTTTGTCTTTGCCTTCCATTTTATCTATATATTTTCCATAACTCAATTATGAGCCTAACAAAGAAATCCTACAACATATGCTGCCATTATCTTATTACCCCCATTCACTTCATCTTCTTTAACCTTCATTAGTAGCACATCATATATGGGGGAAACTTAAGTTACACAAAACTACATGACAAAAAAGTAAAACTGTCATTTATTGAAAGTTTTAGAACATATAGGGGGCTATTACATAGGTTGTAGAAATTGGAGCATATTCTCTGAGCTTAATTAGCAAATTTTGGAAAGATATTTGACTTTAATTTATTTTATTCATGAAACAATTAAGATGTTATTCGTAACCAGAGTCCAGACATTCTTTTATCATTGTAAAGTCCTGCCTTTTTTATATGTTGACAATGCTACTTCCATTAAATTTGTATATTTTCATAATTCATTTATATTACTGGTATATTTTCCAGTATTGCAAAAGTAGTACCTGCCTCCTTATTGTCATTCTAATTTTACATTGGATTTATTGCCTTTATTACCCATGATTTTATATTAAAAAACTTATATATAGTTTAAATATTTTATCTTGTAATGTAGACCCTTAAGTTCATTTATAAAAAAATAAAAAATAAAAAAATGAAAACAAAAATTCCACAAATGTATCAATGGAAGCAAACTAAATTCACACTCTAGAGTAACCATTACATGTCATGGGATAGGGAAACACTTCATTCAATAACAAAAGTGATATTAGAGAATCAAATTGGTGAAAAGGGTAAAGGAACCCAACCATCCTTAAAACCAAACGATCCACAAGATCTCGGTTGGAACCGCTACTCCCTCTTCACAGTTGGACGTATGAAACCCAGTCCGAGTTCCTTTTACCTTTGTCTTTCTTATCCTGTGTCTTCTTTTATTTAGAACGAAGTAGAAAAGGTTTCAATTTGACTACAATGGTTTGAAGAAACCCACTCCTAATTCAATATGTCTCTCTGTATTCTATTTTTTTCCGTTCGTTTCCTATTTGTTTTCTTTTCAAATTAACAAAACTTATCCATTAGAATTTAGATATAATGAAAATATATTCCTTTAAATTGGGTGTAAATGATAAATAATTAATTTGTGAATAACTTAAAATAAAGTCACTAATTATTTCAATGTTGGGTTGTTCAAGTAATTTATTGTAAAGTGGTGGGTGGCCTTATGGTCATAGCTAATACTTTAAGTCAACACCATATTAATTGGCAAGAACTTTTTTCATAAAACACATCTATTCATCTTATTTGAATTATAATATGTTTTCACTATTTATTGTTTTCATTTTACAGTATGTTGTTTATTATGATCTTTACGGGCTCATTTGGTGCATTGTATGAAGATGATATGATATTATAAGGTTATTTAGTTGGCTTATATACAATGTTTGGTAGTAACAAGTTAGTATAAATTTATATAGCTAACCCCTCTTATACTATATCTGGCAGTATAAAACTATTCAATAGAGAGATAAAAGATAAGACAATAGTTTAACAAAATTGTAACATTCTTGGACTGCTGACCTGATTGATTTTTTTACATTGAGACATAAATTCCATATGAGTTTTGTGATAAAAGGAGTAAATTAATAATTATGACTTTGTGATTTTAATGCTTGAAGAGAGTATGCATAGAGTTAATAAAATATATCATAAATTATTATGTGATGCCGCTTGGCTTTGAATTATGGAATTTGTTTTGGATATGTATTGCACACACAAATCTTCAATGGATGATTTCTTGTCAAGTGCAAGAATTTATGCTTGTGACTGAAATCCAGGCAAATAAAAAGGCTTTACTTAATTAGATTGCCCTTGATTATTCTATGAAAAATTTGGGTAGTTTCTCCATCCCAGATTATAGTTGTTGGAGTATGGGTTGTTGTTTGGTTGCCTATTATAGTTGCTTAGAAAATTTTCTACTTCAATGTTATTTAGGCTCAAATTACTTGCATGTGCATCCCAAAAAATCCATAAGCCATGACTTGGCTTCTATTTGGTTGAACTTCATGGTTGTTCTTTGACAATAGCCACTTGTGCAGATAATGCACTAATGGCATCCAACTCATGAACTCCAGCTACTCTTCGAGTTTACACCCTTTAAGAAGGCCATTGATAATTATTAGCAGCCATCTCCTCCAATAGTTCAAAGGCTTCATCAATGGATTTTCCAACTGAAGATCCACCGACAGTCGCATTAATTGTTATTCTTGTTCGGCACACTAAACTGTTATAGAAGGTATAAACTTGTAGCTAGTTTGGTAGAGTATGGTGGGGCATCTTCTAAGAAGCTCCCCAAACCTTTCTCAATCTTCATAAAGAGATTCTGAATCAAGTTGCATAAATGAAGTGATTACATTCCATAACTTGACTGTCTTAGTTGATGGAAAGAACTTGGCTAAAAATTTTTAAGCCAAGCCTTCCCACATTGTAATAGAATTGTGTGAAAGTGATAGTAGCCAGCTCTTTGCCTTATCTCAAAGTGAGAAAGGAAAGAGGTGCAACTTTAATGCATCATCCGAAACCTCATTGAGTTTGAAAGTGTCATAAAGCTTTAGAAAGCTTGCAATGTGGGAGTTTGGATCATCATTCAGAAATCTAACAAATTGTACCATTTGTTGAATCATTTGGATTTTGCTAGGCTTGATTTCAAAATCATTGTCTTTGGTCTTGTTATGCTTGAGTAAAGTCTTGGCACAAGAGGGACTGCATAGTCCTGCAAGGATTTTGGTTTTTGATTATTACCCATTGTTGGCCCTTGAGTTGAAGCTTGTGAATTTTCCTCTCGAAGTCTTTGGTATGTCTTATTGATCTCTGGATTGAAAGGAACAGCTCCAAGCTCCAAGGTCCAAGTTCTTCGTATGCAAGATCAAGAGCACCTGAAAATAACAAAAAGGAAATTTAGAATTAAAACTAGAACCAATTAATATTAATATTAACAAATATAAGAATAACTTCCCTACAACAGCGCCAAAAAGTTGAAACAGATTTTACTAACATAAGCGCACGTATCATACTCAAGTAATACAATAATAAAGTAAAGGTGGTTCCCTCGAGGTGTTTACCAAATATTATGCTAAGTACTAAAATTAGTAATTCTAATTTTCTTCAAACAATTGAGTTTTGGGTTGATTGTAAACTAATTATAAACTAAAAGAAATTTGACACAAGAATGTGCTGGAGATAAACCTAGAATTATAACTTCCCTCATCACTTCGTTTGAATTATATTATATTGTCTTATTTACTTATGGAAAAGAATTATTAACCTAGAGTTCATAATCAATTATAAGCATATTCCTATTACTTATAATAAAATATCACTTAACCAATTCACTATATTTCTGTGAGAGAAATTAAACAAGACTCCTTAAGATTAGACCTAAATTGACTACACAAGGCATATAAGTATATTCATATCTTATATAAATCAAACTCAGTAACATGTGTATGAGTTCAATCAAGTACTAATTCATTTAAGACTAAACCTAAATTACTTTTCCAAGATTGATTTAGGTTTCCTAAATCAATCTAAAAGATGGACAATCAAATAGAAGCATTAAGCATAGAATGAACTAAATAAATCATATACCAAAACCTAAACAATCCATAAACAAAATAATATAAAGCTACATGTTGTGTTCTAGTTTCAATTCTAGAAGGAAACTACTCTATGCTACTTAGCATAAACATGGTTTCAACAAAGGTAAACATCAAAGAAATACACTAAAAGTAAAGAAGGAATAGAAATAGAAAAAAGTATTAGGGTTGTCGGTCTTCAAGCTTTAATAATCCTTGCTCTTCTTATTTCTTTGCACCTTTAAAAAGCTCTAATACTCTAGAAAATCTTAGCTCATTTGTGTGTTTTGTGCCCTCAAGCTAATTCTCTTTTTATAGGCTTAAAAACCTTCAATTTTACTTCAATTCGGACTTGACGTTGCACCAGCACTGTGGCCTAAAAAATTGACAAAACAGGATACTTAGTAGTGACATTGGCACTACAGTGCCTAAGTCATGGCACCAGTGGTGCCCTCTGATCAGATTCTAGTGCCTAGGTGCCAGTCTTGCTAGGAAGCTCCTCATGTCTCACGTGTTTTGAGCATTTTGGCCTCCTATTTGACCTCTAATTAATAGGGTTCAATTTTGCATTAGACCTTCAAAACACAAATACTAAGTTCATATAAGTTAGAACTCATATAAAATACCTAATCCTAGTCCAAACAAACTAGAATTTAACATCCTAATATGATAAAGACTAAATTAGGAATTAACTAAAAACTAAGCAAACTAACTAAAACTCTAGAACATGGCTAAAATATTAAGAGTGAAAATATGTAAAATAAGTCTATTTCCAAGAGTTATCAATAAAATCTTGTAATTATATAAATAAATTTTATTTATTTAAATTTTTTTTTCTTTACAACTGTGATATGCTTCTAACCCAGCTTATTTTTGAAAATGTAGATAATATTAGCATCCCCACAGGCGCTCTCGTGCATTCTCATATGCGTTTTTGTTTTGGGAACATGTGTAAAATTCTTTCTAGCTTATACACCTATGCTAGCGTGTCAAATTTTTCTCAAGACAGATTCCTATATCAAGGTGTAAATTCTTCATACCTGCGCGTGTCCTCTAGTATCTTGTAAAATTTTAGAAACTGCAAACTTTTAATTGTTTATATAATAGTGCCCATTACATGAATAGTTTGACATCTCTGTAATTTTACACTCTAAGATGGGACATGTGTGAGTGTGAAGAACTTACACCTGATAGAGGAATATGTCTCGAGAAGAATTTGACTTTCTGGCACATAAGCATGCACTAGAACAAATTTTGCACATTTTTCCTAAAAAAGAAAAGCAACTAAGCACGCCAAAAGCATGTGCGAGGATGCTATCCTAATAAAAAAACTTTGCATTGTTTAATCTAAATAAATAAATAAAGTAACTGAGCAATCTCGAGAGCTTATTCAAGGATGCTAGTATTAAATATTTTCCCGCTTTTTCTTTTTTTAAAAAAAATTGAGCCAGTGTGAGAGCGCATTTGAGAATGCTAATATAAGAGTTTGTCGCCTCTAGAAGAGTGCGCTAAAAAAACTTTTACACACAGATAGATGAGTACATCCCAAAAAAAAAAAAAAAAAAAAACTTTAGAGGTTATTATAGGAATACTTCCAAAAACAACTTTACACATTTCTACTAAAAGAAAATAAAGAATGCGTCAAAGCACACGTGTGAGTGCGTGCAGTGATGTTAGTATAATAAAATAATCTTATAAACTATTGATAAATAATAATAATAATAAAAAAGAAAACCTTCTGGTAGGTGGAATGATAGTTAATCCACATGGGGTAATTTTAATTTAACAAATGCATGTAATTCTTTTTCTTCTTTTTTATTTTGAAGTGCCACCACATTTAATTGATCATGACTAAAAATGTGGTCTAAGATATGTATGTTAACATCTTTTTTTTTCTTGAATATTGTTTATAGTTAAGGAAAAAACTTATCCAAAATGGAAATTATGTGATAATTGTCATTTAAATGAGAGTTTAAGCACTTCTATAAATGATATATTTGTATATGCACATCAGAACTTTACATATTGTCTCTTAAAAATAGAACAATTTGAACACATGTTACGTGATAGAGCTAGTTAACTAAAGGAAAGACTTATAAAATCATATTTTAATTTGAAAAGGAGAAAAAAAAACATAAAATCAAATTGGATACATCATTCAAATGAAAAATAAAATAAAGAAAATAAAGAAAAGCCAAAGTAATGTCGAATTAACATGAATATCCAAAAATAATATATTGCATAAAAAATATTCAAGTTCAGTGTAAACTTTAATTACAGAATGATAAAAAAGATCATTGCTCATAAACATATCAAACCAAGAATAATGTATAACATATGAAAACAATAAAATAAAAAAATTGTTCTCCAAATTTACATACATATCATATTTCATGCAAAAAAAAAAAAAAAAAAACATTTCTTCCTGAAACTCTCATCTCTAAAACAACATACAAAATATTAAAAAAAAAATCTAATTTATTCACAAACAACCCAAATTTACATATCAATCATATTTCATAAAAACAAGAAAAAAATATTTCTTGTAACAAACAACATACAAAAAATAAAAAAGTTTTCTTTTTCCCAATTGCAAAAATTCAATTTGTTTCACACTTTTCCTAGTATTTAAAATGATAAGCACGAAACATAGCTCTCTTAGCATCATTTGCAATATATTTATTAGCCATCAACCCCTTCTTTAGGAAATGACGCGTATTTGTTAATGCACATCCCTAGGATTTGCACTATCTCACTCGTGTCTTTAAGACTCATCAAGATTTCAAGGTGGAAAATGATCCAAAATCAGCAACTGTCAAGTGAATTTTTGTAAACAAAAACATAGTTATTTGATATTTTCATAATACATGCGTACACTTGCTTCTCACATCAATTAATTTTCAATCGCACCTAAAACTTCTGAAATCATGAATTATACATATAACTTGAACATAAACTTACAATCCAAAATAGAGAAGGTTCCTACAGAGTGAAGAACTACAGTGTATTAGCAATATTAGCTTCAAGAGTTTTAAAGGATTCATTGGCTTGCTGACAATCCTCATTCCAAACCAATAAAATCCTTTAAGATGGGACCCGTCGTCATCCTAAAGTGCAATTAAGTTGCAACTCAGGTTAAAAGGAATATATATATATTTACATGGATGCTTTTCTTAAGTTAAAAAAATAAAAAAATTGTAGGGATTTATAAAGATTCAGGAGCATCTTAGAAAAAAATTTCTAAAAGAAAAATGAACAACAATATTAGAAAAAAGTTGCCAAAAATGTTGGGATATATGTATATTAAAAGCATCTCATGAAAAAAAAAAAAAATGATAGTTTCACTTTGCATTCTACTAAATTGCACCTACTTACCAAAAAAAAAAAAAAGAAAAAAAAAGAGAGAGAGAAAGAGAGAAAGAAATCAATAATATTGCAAATCCTATTCCAAACTAGGACAAACTAAAAACTTTGTTGTACTTTAAGATTTTACTCCATACATTGTAGAAGATTACTCTTAATCTCACCCACTTAGATATATTGTAGACCTATAGTCATGAATAAGTAAGGTTTTATATGATTTCTTTTGTTTGTTGGCTTTATTTGCTATTTGTGCATAGATGCCCTTAAATGGGCTACGATGGACGTGGTCTCCAGGTAAAACTCCTTCTAGAATTCTCCTAATTTAATATGTAATTAGCTGAGTTTTAAGTCTACCGAAACTCTCTGAAATTAACCTAATTGAATATTCTAAAATAATTTCTACAATAATTACAAAAAATTATCAAAATATAAATACAGTTGATACATCACCTAAGTTTCTAGAAAAACAGTGTTTTCAAAACATCTAACAAGAAATGCCATTCTAGACTGTCATAATCTTTTAACATATCAATCTAGAAAAGAAAATTCCCCCATGTGATTTTTTATTAAGGTTTTGAACCATCTCCTGAACCAACACAACATTTTCATTAACATTTCTGCTTGCAACAAAATCGGATTACACATGTGATATAACAACAGGTAGAAGGGGTCTAATCTCTCCAACATGGACATGATAGATGACTTTCCACGCAATGGTACAAAATCTGATTAGGCGCATATCTTTCCAGGATTTCCGGATGACCCTTTTTTCTAAATTAAAACTACGATTGTGGAAGTATAAGAACGTGGTAGTATGCCACCCCTAAAAGTACTTGAATGCCTTCCATAAAATCTACCTTAATAATCTCCCAGCACGATTGGTGGTGTACTAACAAGGTCTAAAGCCTTTACAATTGCCCAAATTTCATCCTCAGATGGTACAATAGTTAATTTAGTTCCACATTCCTCACTGAACAAATTGTAATAAATCATGATCATGTCTAAGAAATTTGGAAATTAATCTCAAATGAAATTAGAAATAAAGTAAATTGTGCAGAGCATGAAAACGGAATACATCTAGTACGACAGATAGTCGGTTACGAACATCGGGGGATATGGAAGAAAGATAAAACGAAAAAGAACCAAACCGAGAGAACGTTTTTATTATGAAGAGTTTGCTTCGCATAGCAAAGACAGATGCTTAAGAACATTTCTTGATTCTCGCCAAGCAATTGTCAGTTGGCCTTGTATGTGGCAAGTATCTAACTGCGCTTCCAGGATTAAGCGGTTCAAGCCTGTATAAACAATATATAACAAGACACAGTTAGCATAAGAATATTTTATAAAAGTGCTTAAAAAAAAAAACAACCACAATCTGTTCTTGCTTAATTAATTAAATTAATGAAAAGGTTGTGTGATCACTTACTTGTAGTGAAGGAGAAAATAGTGAAGGAAAATGGAGATTTCCAACTTAGCAAGGTCATTTCCAGGGCAAAGCCTGGTTCCTGCTCCAAAAGGAAGGAATTCTCCAGCTTTGTGTGTAGAATTCTTGGCAGAAACAAATAAAACATATTTAACAAAGACGTATAGTATATAAGACTGCATTAAATCAACAAATAGAGCCTTGTAACTTACATCCCATCTTGAAGGATTGAACTCCCTTGGATTTGGATAAATTTCAGGATCTAAGTGAACGCTCCTAAACCAGACAAGGACTTTCCAACCTTTGGGAATGGTGTAACCTGTACCCCAGGCCAATTGCATTGACCAAAAGCAAAAGGTTCATTAAAAAAATATATGAAACAAAGAGAAAAATAGAAAGAAGAAGGAAAAATCCTGAGAATGAACTAACCACTGAGATTGATATCTGACTTCGCTTCTCGGAAAACCACTAGTGAGAATGTTATGAGACGAAGAGTTTCATCTATTACCTATGGAGATTAAGAAATGGAGCTTATGCCACCACGGTCTATATATACTTATTGAAGACAACAGAACTAATAATCTACCTTAGAAAGATACTGCATTTCTCTAGTTTCCTTCAGTGTCAAATAGTTTTGTGTCGAAGGCCTCTTTCTAACTATCTCCTCCTGTTCTTCCTTTATATTATAATCCAAATTTAAACAAAATCAGAACTCAAACAAAAAATATAATATCAGTTCAGTTCCTTTCACAAACTTTAGATAAATATTCTATGATACCTTAGCCGTTCGGAGAAATTCTGGGTGTTGTTGCAGCAAAAGGGTAGTCCACATGGTAATATGGCCTGAAGATTCGTGACCAGCATTCAGATACATGATTAGAATATCTATGATTTCCTCGTCACTCAGTTTTCTGCCATTTTCATCTTCAACATCAATCAGAGCATCCATCATGTCTTTCTTCTGACTTGACAAGTTGCTCCTCCTGAGGTTTCTTCGTTCATCCACAACAGATTGAAGGGTAGCAACAAGGTTTTTCCGGGCCTGAGAAAGGGAGAGAATATTTTAAATTCTAGTGTTACACAATATAAGGAAAAGAGCTATCAACTTAGTTCTGAATATTCAAATTAGATAACTAGAGAATGACATGACAGTTGAAACTTACCTTGAGTGCCTTATGATAAGCAAATCCAGGAAGATTTATTGCCATGGCTCTAACTCCATGATTAAGTGTTGTGTATTCCTTTTCCAATGCCTCCCTGACAAGCTCACCCTCTGAGCTAAGGAAAATATGAGTAATAATCTTAAAAGTAAGCCGCCGAAGTTCAGTTAGAAACTCAATTTTTCCCATTTGTGTCCATTTCTCCAAGCAAAATTTTACGTTCTCTTCAATGTAACCAATGTACAAGGACAATGCTTCTGGACCATTTATAGAAGCAGAAGTTAAACGTCGAAGACGCTTATGTTCTTCATATTCAATGTCAATGAATGATTTTCTTCCGATGAGCTCAATAGCAGCACGAGGCCAACCAGTTGTAAACCCCTCATCATCTGTCAAAGCTCTCTTGCATGTTTCAGGCTTTGTAACAATCACACTAGGGTTCCCAAACATGAAGGCCTTGTAAATTCCAGTATTTCCATATCTGCATTATTCATTCAAAACAAACAGAGTAAATGTTATCATTACATAAATGTTGCAAGTAATCCGGGACCAAACGTACTCTCAAATGTCACTTTTGATTTTGTTGGAAAATGAGATAATTCATAATTCAGTGAACAGTTTAGAGAACTAGTTGAGAGAAATGCATAATATACTCATGGGGTGTAAGGTTTAATAAATGTAACTAACATTAGAAAGTTTTGGAATATCCATTGTTTTTTTAGATTTAGGTTCAAGGATCCAAGTGTTGTTTCTTTCTAGATTTTAACTTCTTTTTTTTTTTTTTTTTTTGCTCTTGTTGTAACTGGGACTCAGTTTCAAAGCAAGGGAAACACATGAAAGAAGAAGTAAAACTTGCATGCAAGTAATTGTCACAAGTACTAGTTTATATTCAAACTGAAGGACATAGATCTAGAAAACTATTCCATCCTATCTCTCCAATAATATTTTCCCAATATAAAATCAAAGCCTTTGCACTATATATGTTTAAATTTAAGAAAATCCAAATAGGATCGATACCTCATTATTTTAAACTTTGGAATTTCAACTGTAGATAATGACATTAAAATTAGGATTAGAGGGATTGGGATTAGGGAATATGTTCATAAAAAAAATAAGAACTAGAGTTCAGGTCTTGTATAATGCTAAATCAATTATTAAGATAGTATTTTATAACTATTTTAAGTTAAAAATTTATAATCACTTGAGCTACGTTAATTTTAGCCAAACATAACAAATAAAACAGTTTGCTCGAGACCAAGCCCAACCAACTTGCCGGACCCACAAGAAAGTGGGTCCAAGGTCTGTTCAATAAGTAGAAAAGGTAAATAAAAAACAAAAGGCGTAGAAGTAAACCACAAAAAACCCATCGGTGAAAATTGGAGTCTAGTATCCCATTTCCAATGGTGGCACTGGATCGTAGGAGACCGCGTCCTTAATATTCCTCAAAATTTTAAATAAAAAAATAGTGCTTTAAAAGAAACAAATATTTAATTTATTTATCGATAATATGTAAATTTATATATTAAATAAAAACTAGAAACTAGAAGCTAAAAACTGTGACATGATCTGGAAAAAGAATATTCAAAAACCAAATAAAATAAGTTGCAAGTACATTTCAGTAGTTGAAACCTCCAATCTAAATTAGTTAAAAAAAAATTAAAAAAAAGTTTACCATTTGAGGGCTTTTTTAGAAAAAAATAAAATAAAAATTGAGATTTAAAATTCATACTGCTTTGAAATATAAAAAATGACAAAGATTAATAGAAAAGTAGAACAAGAATGAGTGAAAAAAAAAAAAAAAAAAAGAAAAAGAAATGCAAGTACATGCAAACATATATATGGATTTCACATATCTGTATGTGACAGCCAAAATGAGAAAAAAGGAAAAAGAATCACAAAGCTGAATACATGCATGCAAGACACAGAGGAGAGATCTAGTGATTTTGATTTTTGAAAATATCACCTGGAAACAAAGGAGTTGATGAAGGAATCAGGGTCACCGGACTTGAAGGCTCTGAGAAAGGACCACATGTTACCAATGAAAGGCCAACCCAAATCACCTGGTGGAAGGGAGTACTGCTTTTCACCCAATTTGGCTTCATACACCCACCGATTTGCATTCTTGAGTAGAGATTTTAGGATCAAAACAGCGACGAAGACACCCACAATTGCATGCGGCGACAACAACTCCATAGCTATGATCTGATCAACACCAACAATACCCACAACCAGTACTACAAGTACCAAAATGAATTGACCTCTCTCTTTCTCTGTATCTCTTATATAGAGAGAAGAGAAAGCACTGGATTATGAACTTACAGACTAATCCCTCCGTCTATGTGTCCTTCATGACCTCTCGTGTCCTCTTTTACTTATTATTATTTTTTTAATTTACAGTATTTATTGCACCTAATAGTTATCTTTAAAATATTTTAATTTTTATTGATTACATTTATTACATTTTAATAAATATTTTAAAGTACTTAAAAAAATAATTATTTTCTAAATTACAATTATTTTACTATTATGTAATTAATAAATTAATTACCAATTTTGTAAACAATAGTTTCTATTGACTATATATACATTCCCTCTAATAATTATTTCTCAAATATGACAATTTTTATTAATTATATTGCATCTTAACATGGATTTTTAAAAAAGTCGTTAAATTTTATTTTTTTATTGTACATTAGCATTTATTATGGTGATAAACTTATTTTAATATTTTGCAATTAACGAATTAGTTACTATAACACTTTAATTGTTATTGATTATATTTATTGTACCTATTAATTACCCTTGAAATATTTCAATTTTTATTGACTAAATTTATTAATATACTCACAAGTATTTTTATTGATTATAAATTTTTTTATTCACCTTAACTAGATTCATTAAAATCATGTACATATGAAATGATTTTAGCATTTATTGTAATTATTGATAATTATTTTAGTATTATGAAATTCATGAATTAGTTACCACTTTTAAAATACCTTAATTTTTGTTTTCTATATTTATTGCAGAAAAAAATTACGAATGTAAATTTATGAAAATTTTGAATTTTTATTAGTTCTATATTTTTAGAAAAACTTCTTTTTATCTCTCATAACACATCTATATTATATATATAAAGCTATGCTATATATAAAAGTAGTTTACTAGCATAAATTTTTATTTTCTTAGACACTGTTATAAATTATTATTATTATTATATAGTTACTTTTAGTTGTTATTTTGTTTCAAATATATTACTATTATTTTTATTTTTTTTGAATTCTTCTTTATTTTAATATCAATAGGATTGCACTTGTTTAAAAGCTTTTGATTTAATTTCTTGTTTACTAATCTTCTCAATATTAATAAATCTAGAATTTTCTAATAATTATATGTCAATAGTAATTAAAATTAAAAATTTTAATTTATTTCTTTAATAAGTTCTAATAATTATAATTTTTTAAGTTCTTCTTAAAATATATGAATTAAAAAAAATATTAAGAGTATAGTTTTCATGATTATAATATTACTACTTTAACTTTTATTTCATAAAAAAAAAATCAATAATTATATGTTAATAGTAATTAAGATTGAATTTCTCAAAAAAAAAAAAAAAAAATTAATAATTTCCTAATAATTATAATATTTTTTAGTTAAATTTATGAATTAATTTTTTGGTCTGATATAAGAAATATTAAGAGTACAGTTTTCTTAATTATAATCTTGTTATTTTTTCTTCCATCTTAAGAATTAATTTTTTAAAACAAATTTATAAATTAAATTTTTTTTTGTTAAATTTATCTATTTTTTAAAATATAAAATAGTTTAGTGGAATAAATTTTTATTTTCTTAAATACCTTACTATTTTTTACTATTATATAAATAAATTTTAGTAATTATTTTGCTAAGAATAGATTAATAATTTTATTTTAATTTTTTTACTTCTTTCCTAATTCTTCTCCATTTTAATGTCAATATGATTATAATTATTTTATGACTACAAACTTTTTTTTCTTCTAATTTCTTTTTAATATTAATAATAAATCCATAATTTGTCAGTACTATATATCAATAGTATCTAAGACTAAATTTCTCAAAATTTTTATTTACTAAGTTATAAATAATAATAATATTATAAAATAAAAATTTCAAAAATAATACTATAAATTAAAAGAAAAATTAAGAGTATAATTTTTATAATTATAATTATATTATTGTGTTAATTTTTCTTCCATCTCTGAAATTTTAAAAAATTATATTTATATTATGAGTTAAATATCTTATTGAATTTATCTATCTATTTAATATCATTAGTATATAGTTTATATCTTGACATATATAATATTAATTGTTGAAGAACATATGTATATATCATCAACATGATTAATATACAACGCAAAATCATGCAACCTAATCCTCTATATCACATGTTTTTAGTATTTATTATGATAATCACTAATTAATATGTATATATCATCAACATGATTAATATACAACGCAAAATCATGCAACCTAATCCTCTATATCACATGTTTTTAGTATTTATTATGATAATCACTAATTAATTTAGTATTACGTAATTAATGAATTAGTTACCGCTTTGGAAACACTGATTTTACTCACTACGTACATTTATTACGGCGCCTAACAATTACGACAAGCACCTACTTGAAAAACTATTGTATATATATAAGCAACTTTGACATAAACTCATATGCATATCTAATTAGAACAAGACAAGACAAGACAGTGAGTGAGAGATTAGGAAAGTGTATTTTAATTGGATAATAAGGAAAATGAGAATAAATAAGGATATAAAAAGAATATGAAATTCGTGGTAATTAGAAAGTTTTTTTTTTTAAATATGTATTTTTAAAGTAACATATGCTAAGACTAGTATTCTCGTGCGTACTATTTTTTATTTTATTATTATTTTAAGAAAGAGATATAAAATATTTCATGAGTGCTCATGTGCGCTTTTTCTATTAGGAATTGAAAATTGAACAGAAAAGGTTCCATAAAGGGATTTAGATTTGGGGCAAAAGATGATATAGTGTTAACTAATTTGACTGGGTAGTTTTTCTTCTATTTCTTTATCTTTTATATTGAATTTTATATTGTAATTGTAAAATATATTAACACTACAAGAAATTTGGTCATTACCGACCGACCATTGTTGGTCGGTAAAATATACAAATACCGACCAACCTAACGACCAACCGACCAAAATATAGAACTAATATATTACCGACCAACTTTTGGTCAGTAGGTTGGTCGGTAAATTGATGGGTAAGGTTTTAATTTACGGGGAATTTTACCGAACCAATGGAGATTTTACTTATTATGGTTGGTAGTAAATTGCAGTTTACTGGGTTGTGTGTTTTTTTTTTTTTTTAAAACTCAGTTGAAACTTGCATTTTGCTTCTCTTGTTTTGTGTTTTTTTTTTTAATTTGAAAACGTTTTTCCAAATCCCTAACCCCTTTTTCTCACACCTCCCTCCTTTCTCACGCCTTCCTTCTTCCTCTCCATCCCTTTTGCTTAGTTCCTCCATCTTCATGTAAACCCACCTCCTCAGCAGCAAGGCAAGAGTTCATATTTTCAAGGGAGGCAACAGAGGAGAAGCGAATAAGAGGTCTTGGGTCAGTCATTTTGGTCCTTTTTTTTTGCTTGCTAATCTTGATTCTTTTGTGGAAGTTTCTCTAAGGTTACGGTTTTGTCATTGTAGGGTTGTAGTGAAAGGATTTTTGGTTATCCAAGATCTTTATTTGGAGTTTTGATCTTAGCTTCAAGACTAGTTTGGCTATCTAGGTAGCTGTTAAGGTTTGTTCTCCTCACTTCACCTTTTAGATGTGTTTTTTGGGTGCTTGCTTGTATGTGTCTATTAGGCATGTTAGCAATTGGATTGTTCTCTTCACTTCATGTTTTAGTTTGGCTGTCTTGGATTTGGTTAACATAGATTAGACGTTTTTTTTTTTTTTTTTTTTCCCCCATTTCTTCTTAGTGAAAAAGGTCCATTCAATCATAATGTAAATAACTTAGATTCTTGGTGTTGGATTATATTTCTCTTATACAAAATTAGATTTGGTTTAAAATCTACCAAAAGATGTTTATGATTTTAGTTTGGCTGTCCATGTGTTGGTTAACATAGATTAGAGGTTTTTTTTTTTTTTTTTTCCCTATTTCTCCTTAGTGAAAAAGGTCTATTCAATCATAATGTAAATAACTTAGATTCTTGGTGTTGGATTATATTTCTCTTATATGAAATTTGATTTGGTTTAAAATCCACCAAAAGATGTTTATGCTAATGGTTTTATTTTATTTTATTTATTTGTTTTGGTCTATGCTAAATGTTGATTGATGAGTTTGTTTGAGCTGTGAATTAAGATGTAAGTATACTACAAGTAATGATTTTAAGTTAGACCTTTGCTTTTTAATGCAAGGTACTAGATAATATTGACCTGTATATGTTGTATACCTCTTTTAATAGTTCTAGTGGAAATAGGGGCTTACTTATGTAAATGGAACATGTGAAATTTTAACTAGGTACATGAAATCATTATATTTACACAATTTTGATAAGCAGAAAATATGGACGAATATCGTACTTGGTTTGAGGGTGACCGTAGTTGGATGCAAAGGAGAGTTGAGAACCGTAGAGTTACTGATGAGTTTATGTATAATATAAATAAGTTTCTTGATTTTGCATATAGTCATTCGAGAATTGTAGGTGATAATAATACAATTCGATGTCCTTGTCTTGTTTGTAAGAACAAAAAGTTGATGTCTCGTGATGAAATAATTGTTCACTTGTTTAAGAAGGGTTTATTAAGAAACTATAAGTGGTGGAACTTACATGGGGAGGGTGAAGAGTGGTTAGGGAGAAACTTTAAATGACCGAGGAGTTGATATGGGAGATTCAAGCAATCGGTATGTTGACATGGTTATGGATGCTGCTGGTCCGGATTTTAATTGGGATGAGGAGAGTCAACTTCCCGAGGAGCCAAATTCTGATGCAAAAGGTTTTTTGAGTTATTGCAAAATGCTGACGAGGAGTTATGGGAATGTTGTAGTTAGCATACTCGATAATCAGCAGTGACACAACTATTGAACTGTAAATCAGAGTTTAATATGAGTGAGAAATGCTATGATCAGATTGTTTCAGTTGTTAAGGGTATGTTGCCTAAAGGCGAGAAGTTGCTTGCAAATTTTTACAGATAAAAAAAATTAGTCCTAGAAATTAGGACTTCGATATAAGAAGATACATGCATGTCCCAACGATTGTATGCTTTACTATGGTGAAGCAGATAAGAAGTTACAAGAATGTCGTGTATGTGGGCATCCGAGATATCAACCCAAAACTCGAATAAGTAAGAAAGATGTACCATATAAGATATTGAGTCACTTTCCACTTTCAAAGAGACTACAAAGACTATATATGTCAAAAACCACAGCTCAACATATGACATGGCATGATTGGAGACGTGCAACTGGTTTAATGATTCATCCAAGCATGGAAACACTTTGATGACAACTATCCATCATTCGCAGAAGATCCAAGAAATGTTAGGTTGGGTCTTTCCTCAGATGGGTTTTGTCTGTTTGGGCATTCATCAAGCGGTCACTCTATTTGGCCAGTTTTTGTTACTCTATATAACTTGCCTCCTGATATGTGTATGAAGGAGCCGTATTTATTCTTAACACTTGTCATTCATGGACCAAAATCTGGACATCTACTTAAGACCTCTTATTGATGACTTGAAAGAGTTGTGGGAAAAAAGGTCGATACTTTTTATGCTTACAGGGGTCAAAATTTTATTATGAAAGCTGCACTTATGTGGACCATTAGCGACTTCCCCGCATATGGAATGTTATCAGGGTGGAGTACACATGGAAACTTAGCATGTCTGTATTGTATAGAAAGAACCAAATCCTTTCGTCTACCTTATGGTAGTAAACCATGCTGGTTTGATTGTCACTGTCAGTTTTTGCCTGTTAATCATCCATTTAGACGACAAAGAGATAAATTTAAAAAGGGAATAATAGAGAAAGATCTGCCACCACCATGATTATTTGGGGAAGAAGTGTGGGATCGTCTTTTTGAACATAATCAAATCACTTTTAGCAAACAAACAATTTTCGGATTTGGAAAAGAACATCATTGGGCAAAAATAAGTATATTCTGGGAATTGCCTTATTGGTCAACTAATCTTATTCGATATAATCTTGATGTAATGCACATTGAGAAAAACGTCTTTGATAATGTCTTCAATAGAGTGATGAATATGAAAGGCAAGACAAAAGGACAATTTGAATGCTAGGATGGATTTGAAATTATTTTGTAAGCATCCTGAATTGGAATTGAAAGAATGAAATGGAAAACTTATCATGCCAAAAGCTTCTTATAGCTTGTCAAAACCTCAGCTGAAGGAAGTGTATGAATGGATAAAAGACTTGAGGCTCCCAGATGGGTATGCTGCAAATATAGCTTGTTGTGTGAACATGGAGGGTTATAAGTTGTATGGAATGAAAAGCCATGATTGTCACGTGTTCATGTAAAGACTAATTCCAATCGCATTTCGCGATTACTTATCGAAAGGTGCATGGGAAGCATTTACAGAGCTTAGTAACTTTTTTAAAGATTTATGTATAGCTGAATTGTGTGTGGAACATATGGAGATGCTTGAGAAAAATATTGTTATCACTTTGTGTAAGTTGGAGAAGATATTAATTCCAGGTTTTTTTGATTTACCTTATGAAGCTAAAGTGGGTGGACCAGTGCAATATCGTTGGATGTATCTGTTTGAAAGGTAATTTTTTTTTACCTTAATTTCATTTCATTTGTACTCATTTTATTTAGTTATTACATATTTTGTTTATAGGATGATGTTGAATTTAAAGAAAAATGCCCGAAACAAGGCTTGTGTTGAAGGTTCCATATGTGAGGCCTATGTATTGCAAGAAATTTCAAATTTATATGCAATGTATTTCGAGCCAAGTGTTAAAATGAAGTTTAATTGAGTTCCTCATCAAGATGATGGTGGATATGTGGATTCCAATGGACGACTCTCTGTTTTTTGCCAGTCAGGTCGTGTATTTGGATTTCATAGGAACATATCTCTTAGTGACAATGAGTTTAAAGCAGCAAAGATATATGTTCTATTGAATACAGTAGAAATTGAACCATATGTAACGTAAGTTTCACAAACCTTATTTAAGTTTAGATATGCAACACTAACATTTACCAAGTAGACAAAATGACTAACTTTTTTGTTATGAAAATTAGTCAATTTCTTCAAATAATATCGATAGAGCAGATAGATCTTTCTAAGGACCAAATACAAAAGTTAGTTGAAGTTAAATTTTCAAATTGGTTTCAACAACAAGTTAGTTGATCATAACTTTATGTGTGTGTACGTGCGTGTATGATAGTTGATCATGTGCATTTCCTAATGAATTAGTTACCTTATGTTATAGGCTGATGAATGCAAGATCTCTAATCCACGTATTGAAGAGATTGCCTATGGACCAATCAAAGTTGTGAGGTGTTATAATGGATTTTTTTGTTAACGGGTTTAGGTTTCACACGCTTTCTTATGGCGATAGCGAAAAATCAATAAATAGTGGAGTTCGTGTTAAAGGAAGTTGTTACGGAGTTGATGAACTTGATTTTTACGGCATGGTAACTAATATAATAGAGTTGTAATATTTTGGAACTAACAATAGCATAATACTCTTCTAGTGTGATTGGTATGATTCTGATAAAGGGGTGAAAATAGATTCTTTACATGGTCTCGTAGATATTAAATATAGATCTAGACTTGCCTCAAATGAACTATTTATTTTAGCTTCTCAAGCACATCAAGTGTATTATGCCCGTTACGGAGTTGATGAACTTGCAACATGAAGGCCATGAACAATTACAATTTTAGATAACATGAAAATCCTATTGACAATGTGCAAGAAGTTGATGACGATATATTTCAGGAGGTTGAATTGCATGTACCGACTCCAATCAGTGTTGGTGCTGATTTGGATATACTTGGAGTTCTTCTAGGTGACGGTCCAATGGAAGAAGTGAATTTGAATGATATAACTGTGCCTAGATTTTCAAATGATGATCAACTAGATGAAGAAGAATACGCAGAAAATGATGAATAGGAAGATGATGACGAAAATGATAATGTTGAATTAAATGTGGATAATGAAGAAGTTGGTTTTGAATATGAAAGTAACAATGATATGGAAGATGATTAGCATATCTTGTATATGATTTGTTCTTATATTGTAAAAAATTTTGTTCAATATATTTTAATATTTACAAACATATCTTATGTAGTTATTTTAGCACGCTTTCTTATTTTTTTTAAATGTATATTCTTATTATATAAGATATAGATCATGGTTCGTAGTATTCATGGGTCTGGCTCTAGAGCATCACCTGGTACACATATTACTTCTAATCAATCAGATAGTCACACACCGCAATCGCCCCATATAGTTGTACCTCTTGCTTCAAACTCGTCAGAGGCCCCACTTGGTAAAAAGAACTTATGTTATAAATTTTTGTAAGTTCATAATATCGATGGAGTTAGTGAATTATTACTTTTTTATATACATGTAGGTACAATTGGAATTGGAGAATCATCTAGAGTTCCATCCATTGATCCTAGAGCACCGAGAGGGTCTACGCATCTAAAACCACCTCCTATAGACCTGAGTGATCGTCAGTTGATTAAAGCTATCAGTGATGAGTACGTATGTTCTACTTAAACATAATATTAAATATATTTCTTATTAGTAGCTAGTGTCAATATCCTAAAATGGTATTAATTTGTTCATGTTTACAGTGAATTTGATGATGGCAGAACTGTTAGGACCATCTCAACTATCATTCGTGCTCATATGCCAAGACCGTATCCAACTTGGTCTAAATTTCCAGAGGGGCCTAGAGAATTATGTTTTCGACAGTTTCTTGTAAATGGCTATATATAATAAAGTAATTAAATAATGGTTATATATATTTTTCTTAATATGTCATAATAATTAAATATTTTTGTTAAATTGCAGGCCCACTACAGGTTTGAGACAGAGAAGGAGGAGGTAGAATCTAAATCTGTGTTCAATATTATAGTTGCACGATGACTAAAAGACCTGTTGAGTGAAGCACGAACCACAACTTTAAAAAAAATGTAAAACTAATGACTTCTTAAAATGCGAGGGATGGAAGTCTATTTGGAAGAAAACAGAAAATTGGAGAAGGACTCCTTCAAATTTGGGCCTTTGATGAGTGGAAAAAACTTTCTGCAACAGGGTCACAAAATTGGTCATCTGGAGGAGATGACTCATTGGTTAGACATGCTGAAGGATCCATCTCCGTACTACAACATAAAGAAAAAATGGTAATTTTTTTTTGCAAAATATTATTATTTTAAAAGTTGGTATGCAATGTTAACATTTTAGAATTTTAATGGTTTTGTAGAAAGGAATTTGGATCGGAACCGAGCACACTACAAGTTTACTACCACATTCACAAGAAAACTAAAACTGGAGAATTTGTGAATGAGAAGTCAAAAGCCACTTTAGTTTGTTTTTTTATTGACTAAGCTTCAATATCTAATTTGTATATTTATATATATGTGTGTGTGTATATGTTTAACAAATTTTTCTATTTGGATTTGTAGGAAACTTACACGTGCCTAATGATTGAGAAATACGGGGAAAATCCTACTGGTCATCTTGAGTTTGATGAAGAACTTTGGTTAAAGGCAACTAGGGAGTGAAAAAAGGAGGAAAAATATACGAATGTGGGAAGGCTGGATCAGCGAAAGTTCTATTTGGAGACCGAGCCAGTACTTCCGGTAGATCAACTTCCTCTACAGCTACTTCACGGCGAGAATATGAGATGGCTCATGAGATTGATTCCCTGAAAAATGAGTTAAGCACAACAAAGAGTGAGTTAACTTAAAAAGTAGATGAAATGAAAAATCTTGTGCACTTGTTGGTAGCAAAGTTGGGTGTAGATACTAGCATTCTATGCCGTCATCTTCAGTAAGTTTCATCTTTCTTTCAACTTTTGTGAAATGATGCATTGTCACATGCTTTGTATCCTTTATTTTTTTTTTCTTCCTGCCATATTGAAATTGTCCATGTGTTACCATAAGAGAGATGTAGATATAACTTTATCATTATGTGATAGAATTAGGTATTTGTAATGGTATATATGTAGAGAATGGTTTATTTTCCGTTATTAGGGATTTGAAGTACCCAATTAGACTCAATGTACATGGCTTGTTTTGCAATAATGTATTCAAGAGCTTGCAACTTTATGTAATGTGGAAATTTGGTTTCTAGGTTTTGACAAGTTAGTGTACAGGCAGCAGCTAGATGTTAAAAAGTTGAAGGAGATGATTATTGAGAACGTTTCCTTTCTGCTACTCTTAGATGGTTTCAATATTTGAAAATGTTATGATACATGTAATTCTTGTCATATAATAGAACTTGGTAAATTGCTAGAGGATGTACCTTTTCCATTTACAAGCATGCTGCCAAGATTTCTGT